>JAXQQM020060381.1:0-233321 GCA_034641835.2 Pinus albicaulis
TGAGGGCGTCCGTTCGGGTCGGGTCGGGTCGTTTGGTCGTGGCGGGTGAGGGCATCCGTTCGGGTCGGGTCGGGTCGTTTGGGCCGAGGGCATCCGTTCGGGTCGGGTCGGGTCGGTCGGGTGGGCGTGCGGGTGAGGCGTCCGTTCGGATCGGGTCGGGTCGGAGTGAGCGTCTTTGGGTGAGCGTCCGTTCGGGTCGGGTCGGGTCGGGGGTCAGGTCGGGTGAGCGTCCATTCGGGTCGGGTCGGGTCGGAGTGGGCGTCTTAGGGTGAGCGTCCGTTCGAGTCGGGTCGGGGTCGGGTGGGCGTCTTAGGGTGAGCGTCGGGTCGGGTCGGAGTCGGGTCGGTCGGTCGTGCCGGGTGAGGGCGTCCGTGCGGGTCGGGTCGTTTGGTCGTGCGGCACGATGGCGTCCGTTCGGGTGGGCGTGCCGGGCGAGGGCGTCCGTTCGGGTCGGGTCGGGTCGTTTGGCCGGAGGGCGCCCGTGTCAGATTTGCTAAGTTGTGACCGCCCGGGTGCCTTGTGCACGTCCGGGCGGCCCGTTTGCCGTTTGCTCCCATGTGCGACCGTTTGGTCGTGCGGCACGATGGCGTCCGTTCGGGTGGGCGTGCCGGGCGAGGGCGTCCGTTCGGGTCGGGTCGGGTCGTTTGGCCCGAGGGCGCCCGTGTCAAATTTGCTAAGTTGTGACCGCCCGGGTGCCTTGTGCACGTCCGGGCGGCCCGTTTGTCGTTTGCTCCCATGTGCGTCCATTTGGTCGGGTCGTTCGGTCGTGCCGGGCGAGGGCGTCCGTTCGGGTCGGGTCGTTCGGTCGTGCCGGGCGAGGGCGTCCGTTCGGGTGAGGGCGTCCGTTCGGGTCGGGTCGTTCGGTCGTGCCGGGCGAGGGCGTCCGTTCGGGTGGGCGTGCCGAGCGAGGGCGTCCGTTCGGGTCGGGTCGGGTCGTTTGGCCCGAGGGCGCCCGTGTCAAATTTGCTAAGTTGTGACCGCCCGGGTGCCTTGTGCACGTCCGGGCGGCCCGTTTGCCGTTTGCTCCCATGTGCGTCCGTTTGGTCGGGTCGTTCGGTCGTGCCGGGCGAGGGCGTCCGTTCGGGTCGAGTCGTTCGGTCGTGCCGGGTGAGGGCGTCCGTTCGGGTCGGGTCGTTTGGTCGTGCGGCACGATGGCGTCCGTTCGGGTGGGCGTGCCGGGCGAGGGCGTCCGTTCGGGTCGGGTCGGGTCGTTTGGCCCGAGGGCGCCCGTGTCAAATTTGCTAAGTTGTGACCGGCCGGGTGCCTTGTGCACGTCCGGGCGGCCCGTTTGCCGTTTGCTCCCATGTGCGTCCGTTTGGTCGGGTCGTTCGGTCGTGCCGGGCGAGGGCGTCCGTTCGGGTCGGGTCGTTCGGTCGTGCCGGGTGCGGGCGTCCGTTCGGGTCGGGTCGTTTGGTCGTGCGGCACGATGGCGTCCGTTCGGGTGGGCGTGCCGGGCGAGGGCGTCCGTTCGGGTCGGGTCGGGTCGTTTGGCCCGAGGGCGCCCGTGTCAGATTTGCTAAGTTGTGACCGCCCGGGTGCCTTGTGCACGTCCGGGCGGCCCGTTTGCCGTTTGCTCCAATGTGCGTCCGTTCGGTCGGGCCGGGTGAGGGCGTCCGTTCGTGTCGTGTCGTTTGGTCGTGCGGCACGATGGCGACCGTTCGGGTGGGCGTGCCGGGCGAGGGCGTCCGTTCGGGTCGGGTCGGGTCGTTCAGGCCGAGGGCGCCCATGTCAGATTTGCTAAGTTGTGACCGCCCGGGTGCCTTGTGCACGTCCGGGCGGGCCGTTTGCCGTTTGCTCCCATGTGCGTTCGTTTGGTCGGGCGTGCCGTGTCGCGCCGGGTGAGGGCGTCCGTTCGTGTGGGCGTGCCGGGTGAGGGCATCCGTTCGTGTCGTGTCGTTTGGTCGTGCGGCACGATGGCGACCGTTCGGGTGGGCGTGCCGGGCGAGGGCGTCCGTTCGGGTCGGGTCGGGTCGTTCGGGCCGAGGGCGCCCGTGTCAGATTTGCTAAGTTGTGACCGCCCGGGTGCCTTGTGCACGTTCGGGCGGGCCGTTTGCCGTTTGCTCCCATGTGCGTTCGTTTGGTCGGCCGTGCCGTGTCGCGCCGGGTGAGGGCGTCCGTTCGTGTGGGCGTGCCGGGTGAGGGCGTCCGTTCGTGTCGTGTCGTTTGGTCGTGCGGCACGATGGCGACCGTTCGGGTGGGCGTGCCGGGCGAGGGCGTCCGTTCGGGTCGGATCGGGTCGTTCGGGCCGAGGGCGCCCATGTCAGATTTGCTAAGTTGTGACCGCCCGGGTGCCTTGTGCACGTCCGGGCGGGCCGTTTGCCGTTTGCTCCCATGTGCGTTCGTTTGGTCGGGCGTGCCGTGTCGCGCCGGGTGAGGGCGTCCGTTCGTGTGGGCGTGCCGGGTGAGGGCGTCCGTTCGTGTCGTGTCATTTGGTCGTGCGGCACGATGGCGACCGTTCGGGTGGGCGTGCCGGGCGAGGGCGTCCGTTCGGGTCGGGTCGGGTCGTTCGGGCCGAGGGCGCCCGTGTCAGATTTGCTAAGTTGTGACCGCCCGGGTGCCTTGTGCACGTCCGGGCGGGCCGTTTGCCGTTTGCTCCCATGTGCGACCGTTTGGGTGGGCGCGTCGTGTCGTGCCGGGTGAGGGCGTCCGTTCGTGTGGTCGTGCCGGGCGAGGGCGTCCGTTCGGGTCGGGTGGTATGGACCGAGGGCGCCCGTGTCAGGTTTGCTAAGTTGTGACCGCCCGGGTGCCTTGTGCACGTCCGGGCGGCTCGTTTGCCGTTTGCTTTGAACTTGCGTACCCCCCAAGAGTGCCTTGTAAGTGTGGTCAAATTCTGGGTCACTCTCATAGAGAAGCGGCCAATCAGAAGTATCATGCCCATAAGAGTTGAGCATGGTGGTGAGCGCCACGATCGGTGGTCGACTGAGGTAGTCTGCAACATTATTGGTGCTACCCTTCTTGTACTTGATGTTCAAATGAAACTGTTGCAGATATGTGGACCACTTCTGATGGCGATCATTCTGCAACTTCCCTTGTGTCTGTATGAACTGCAAGGGCCTGTGGTCTGTGTGGATGATTGTTTCCTTCCCTAAAATGTAATGCTTCCATTGTCGACAAGCTTGCACAATGGAGTACATTTCTTTGTCATATGTGGGGTACTTGCGAACTGTGTCAGACAATGTCTCACTGTGAAATGCCACTGGATGTCCCTGTTGAGTAAGAACTGCCCTAATAGCATAGTCAGAGGCATC
This sequence comes from Pinus albicaulis, assembly GCA_034641835.2. Classification (NCBI taxonomy): domain Eukaryota; kingdom Viridiplantae; phylum Streptophyta; class Pinopsida; order Pinales; family Pinaceae; genus Pinus; species Pinus albicaulis. Next base: position 3,249 of record JAXQQM020060381.1, read on the forward strand.
TGTCTCGATCTCAAATGGCTGTTGCAAGTCTGGTAAAGTGAGCACTGGGGCAGAACAGAGGCGGTTTTTCAGTTCTGTGAACGCCTTCTGTTGAGGTTCCGACCAAAAATTTTTTGCTCTCGCTCCTCCCTTGGTAACTTGACTCAAGGGCCAAGTGATATGAGAGAATCCCAACACGAACCTCCGATAGAAATTAGCAAGACCCAGAAAGCTGCGAAGCTATGTTATAGTGGTTGGGGCTGGCCAATCCCGAATGACTTGGATCTTGGCTGGATCCACATGCACCCCCCTTTCATCAATAATGTATCCCAGATATTGAACCTGGGTCATGCCAAACGTGCACTTCTCCAAATTGGCACACAACTTGTGCTGCCGCAGTGTTTGGAGGACTTGTCGGATGTGGTGAAGGTGCTCTTCCCAAGTCTGGCTGAAGATCAGAATATCATCCAAGTACACCACTACAAATGAGTTGGTGAATGGCCGCAAGATGTCATCCATCATCCTCATGAAGGTGGCGGGAGTATTCGTCAACCCGAAAGGCATGACCAGCCATTCGAAAAGGCCTTCCTTGGCTTTGAAGGCAGTCTTCCACACATCGGAGGGTTCAATTGGTACCTGGTGATACACAGACTTCAGGTCGATCTTGCTGAAATATTTTGCGCCTTTGAGTTGGTCCAGAAGGTCATCAATCCGTGGGATTGGGTACCTATTCCAGACAGTGATCTTGTTCAGCGCCCGATAGTCAATATAGAGTCTCCACGTCCCATCCTTATTCTGTATCAACATGATCGGGCTCCCACAGGGCGATGAACTTGGTCTGATGTGACCTTTCTGCAACAACTCCTGAATCTGCCTCTTGATTTCATCATTCTCCAAAACAGAGCGCCGATAGATCGGTCCATTAGGTAGCGGCACACCGGGGGTCAGATCAATCGGGTGCTTGACCTGACAATGCAGAGGAACCCCTGTGGGTGAGGTGAATATGTCCCCGTACTCCTCCACAACCTTATCCATTTGTTGTTGTTGTGCAGAGGAGCCCTGTCTGGAGGTCGTGGCCACAATCTTCTTCTTTCCCTGGGGGTGGATCATCAGGAAAACGAATTTCCTAGTTTGGGAAATGAGCTTACTGCATTGTTTTGCAGTAACCAAAGAGATAGCGGCAGGAGGTGGTACCTCTGGTATCCTGTACAACTTATTTCCCAAAGTAACAATAATAGCACGAGGCCAAGACTCATACACAGCATGACGCTTCCACAAGTATGGTTGTCCTAATAATACATCAGAAACATCAATAGGAGCAATGTCACATAATACCTCATCCGTGAAGGGCTTGATGCTATAGGGAAGGCGACACTACCGGCTGACGCAGAGATCTCGTCCTTGGTGAAGTCACCCGATAGTGTATGGATGTGGGTGAGCTGTGGTCGGCAAGCCCAACCACTTCACGACGTCTGCTGAAATGAGGTTCTTTTGGCTCCCATTGTTGACAATGAACTGTACCGGGGAGCCCTTTACCCACATCTGGGAGTGGAAGAGACGTTCCTCCTCTGGATCTTCCGGTTCCTTGAGCCTCCTTTGCGGCAACAGTTTGCTTTAGCTTCCCGTGATCACACTGGTTTCTTTCACTCAGCCTTCAGAGCTGATTCACAGTCAAGATGTCTGGCTCAGAAGATCACTTTGCCACTGGCGACTGCCAGCTCAGCCTCACTTGTGTTGTGAGTGGAGCTCTTATGGAACTCACACCACTTTCCCGTGTCCTTCTTTGGCTTTGCAGTGATGTTCTTTTCTTGTGGCTTCGATGAGTTGTCTTTAGCCGCCATGCCTTGGCTCGGTCCTTTGTTCTGCGGTTTGGAAGCACCTTTCCCTTGCTTTTGATTCGCATATCCAAAGTCTCGCTTCTTCTGCTTGAATTTCTGCTCAATCTTGGCAGCATATCGGTATGCCGTACCAAGCGAGGAGATGTCGAGGAACTCCATTTCCTCCTGAATGTATCTGTGCAGACAAATGCGATACTTTAGCACCAAATGTTTCTCTGAATCTTTGATACCCAACTTTGTGCGCAGGGTATGGAACAGATTCGTCAGCTCATGCACATCTTGATCCCTTTGTTGTCGCAGCGTGGTCCATTGTATGTACTTGTCCTCAGAGCTCCCCACGGGATAGTACTGTTCCTTGACGGCGTCTCGGAAAGAATTCCAAGTTGGTACGGCCGAGAACAGAGAGGGTTCTGTCTGGTCCTTGTTCTCACAGTAGGTTTCCCACCAGTCCTTAACATGGGGGTAGCTTTGAGGAGTGCAAAAATAATCTTCTCCCGGTCTGAAAAGTCATGAACCGAGAAATATCCTTCTAACAGATTCAACCATCTATCTACGGCATCTGCGTCTATTTGACCCTCAAATATGGGAATGTCAAAATTTACTTGTACCTTAAAAGGAGTCGCGCCTGCAGAGTGGCTGCTGGATGCAGATGCGCCGCCGGTGGGTAGCCGTTGAAGGATCTGAGCAAAGTTATCCATCATCACGTTCCTTTGTCTTTTGAGGGCCTCCTCGAGCAATATTTTGATAGGATCTCCTGCTCCCTCATCTTTCTTTTTGTCCCCCATGGGCGTCCGTCGAGGTTTGCGAGGCTGATCTTGCAAAGGTTCCACTAGATCGAGCCCTAGCTCCTTATACCCCGACCTCGTTGGGGACATGCAAAGAAGGATCGAGAAAAAGCAGACCGCTCTGATACCACTGATCCGGATTTATGCAGGAACGCAACATAATAAACATATAAACATAAACACAGAGATGCAAATGTGGAAATAATCGTTGAGCCTCAAATTTGTGCTTTCCTTCACCTCATTTTACTCTCATTTTTCCTTGTCCATTTCCATTTTAAACCCAATTGATCAATAAAAATAGTTAAAATTACTTCTAGAATGGTTTACATAACTGACTTGTTGAATTTTGTGATTGTTGCCATTGTTAAGCATTTGGACCGGAACTAGCTGCAGAATGCAGGCATTCTGTAGCTAACCGGCGATTCTGCAGCTACCTTTATGTTTGAGCATGTTCCAGGTGGCCTCTTGAGGAAAAACGCATATGGGCATGATCCACGTCGTGCCTACATGGTGTGTTGCTCGCCATGGAAGAGGAAATGAATTCTGGGTACGGTTATGCACGTGGGAACACATTTGTGAAGGAAGACTCCTACTAGGACTGTCTCAGTCCAGGTGTCTTTTCTCTTTCACGCAGCCACCTCAAGGACTCCTAGAATGATTTGGATAAGGAAAGACATCATTCTTTAATTATTGTAATTATTGTTACTTGCATTTACTTTATAAACTCTTGAGTAGGCCGAGAGCTTAGTTAGAAATTTTGTATTAGATTTGCTGCTAGATTTTGTGAAAACTCTGTGTTACGTCTTTGAAGACACAGAGCATTGTGTTCAAACTATTGCATCGTTAATGGAGCAGACAAAATTATATTGAAGGCGTGATTTAATTTGGAGTTGAATGCCGTCAAGTGGTAGAGGGCCCCTGCCCCTTGAACGGATTTCTTTTGCGTAAACTAGATAAGTTTTTCCTAGTTGTCTTTACGTTCTGCATATTGAATTAGTAGTTGTTGTGTTTTATATACTGTGGTCGTACTCATTCTAGTTCTTCCATAAGAAGACACTCTTCCAACAGACTAAAATGATGAATGTTTAAATGACTATGGTATTGTAGAATAGGAGTTAAATTTGTATTTGTTTTTAACTAGCTACTGTAGTCATATTCGTTCCAGTTCTTCCACAAGAAGACACTTTGCCAATAAATTAAAAAAATGAATGTTTAATGACTATGGTACTGTAGGATAGGAGTTGTATTTGTTTTTAACTAGCTACTATAGTCATATTCGTTCCAGTTCTTCCATAAGAAGACACTTTGCCAATAAATTAAAACGATGAATGTTTAATGACTATGGTACTGTAGGATAGGAGTTGTATTTGTTTTTAACTAGATACTGTAGTTATATTCATTCCATTTCTTTCACAAGAAGACATTCTTCCAACATATCATAACAATGAATGATGAATAGCTATAGTAACATAGGAATTAGTTGTAGTTTTTAGTCTTCACTATCATAGTTGCACTTGTCCTAATCACTCTTCCACAAGAAGAAATTCTTCCAAGACATCTTTAATAAGTTCAAGATATGACTGTGATGTGACAACTTAGTTTCATTTGCTTTCAGTTCATTTGCTTTCAATTGCATACAAGTCCACAGTCAAAATTGTTCTACCTCTTCCACAAGAAGGAACTCTTCCAAAATATCCCTCATGATGAACAAACTGATTGTGTAACTTCATAGAATAATGCATGTTAATTAGAATGCTCCAGAGTTTCATTTTGCATTTAATTCATGTCCAGCTACTTCGTTTCAAAGTTTGATGATGGCTTATGGTTTAACATTGTTCTAGTTTAGAAGCATCTTAAGCTCATGTTTAAATCAATTCATTGCACTCATATCTCATAGTCACACTGTCACCCTTTTCACAGTAGATCACTTTAGTTGATAGGATTCCTAAGACAGCCTTCATTATTTACAAATATCTTTTTGTTCTGAAAACCATCAGTGATCCATAACTTTAGAAACAGAAGATAATATCATTACAAGGTCTGAAATATCTCTGCAAATTCCTCACCATAAACAGAGCTCTTCCTCAACAGAACTACCCTGAAAAGAAACCAATAACTCTTGGAGAATAGACTCTGACCTTCAAGTGAAAATTGCAGAATAGAACTAGGAATTAGTCATGGAATAGATGAGCTTAGAATAGAATGTTGCATCATGATTAGTGTCTAATTATCTAGTTAGAAAACTTGCATATTTAAGTGATCATTTCTCAAAGTCTAGTTTGTGTCATTTGTTTAAGAAGTCATCATTAAGCTCTTGTTTCTATTCAGTCATAGTTTAGATGTTGCTTCAGTGTTTTTGATTACATTTGCCATTCCATACATTAGGCTCAACTGTGTTCTTGACCATCAATTTCTTTTCATTAGTTTCTAGGCATTTTCATTGTAAACATAAAACTTCAAAAGACCAAAAACATCAAAAATCAACATAAAAGACTAAAACATCACAAAACACTACACACAACGCACTAGGAAACAAGCACCTAGGTACATATGGTACATTTCACTTCAGCAGTTTACAAATCCTGGTTGACAATTAAATGAACTCAGTTTAGGAGACTAGATTGAGACACAACATTTTGGCGCCGCTGCCGGGGAAGTGAAAACTAGGTAACCTTTGTTTCTTAGCATCCAAAAACAATTTTATGTGTAGGGAGAGAGATTCAAGGGGAAGATTTATAAGCAACAGAGGCAGAAGTTTGACATCTAGAACACCATTTGTTTCATCTAGATCCAGAACTAGTACACCTTCAACTCAAACCCATCTTCCATCCTTTACTGATCCTGGACTTCTAGAAGATCTAAGGTCACCTATTCCATTAGAGAAACCTTCCACTTCATCCATTGAACCTGCCATAGAAGAGGATCCAAAAACTTTTGTTGAGGATACAAACCTTTTTACTTCCACAGGAGAGTCAACCATGGCAGAAGAAGGAGGAGGAGGAGTTGTTAATGGAGAAAACACATTTGGAGGAGGTAGAGGTAGAGGTAGAGGAGAAGGAGCAAGAGGAGGTAGAGGTGCAGATGGAGGAAGAGGTAGAATAGGAAGCTCTTTTGGGTTCCCTATACTTGATGGAGAAACCAATACAACCATGAAAAACATTTCACCTTCTGTCCTTCCGAACTTCTATGGACTTAAAACTGAGGATCCCGAAACTTTCTTATTCGAATTTGAAGTACTGTGTAGGACTTATGACTACCTTCAAGATGCCCAAAAATTGAAATTATTTCCTTCAACTCTGAAAGGAGCATCATTGAAGTGGTTTATGAGCTTAAGCAGTAGTTCTATTAGGACATGGGAAGACATGAAACAAGCATTTCTAGAGAGATACTTGGATTATTGTATGCCGGTTAATCATAAGGAAGAAGTGTTCAAGATGTTAGAAAAAGAAGATGAAAACTTAGAAGATTTGTTGGAAAGATTTAAATACAACATAAAAAGGGCACAAATGGAAAACCTAGATCAAGACACTTTAAAAGCTCTTTTGTTGAAAACCATTAGGGATGAATGGTTGGATATCCTTAACATGATGGGAAAAGGGGATATATCACAACTCACATTACCCGAAATATCTGAGTTATGTATCAACCTTTCCAGAGGGAAATCCAAAACTGTCAAAGGTCCAAGAGATCCTGCTCTTGCAAGAGCAAGTAAATCTGCTTCTGGGACAGTAAGAAGATCAGAAATAGGACACATGCTTGATGATTTTAAATCTGACATCTTAGGGAGTCTTAGTGAACAAATAGACACCCTCAAGATACAAAACAAGCAAAAGGTTGAATCTGATGCCTTGGCAATCTTTGTCCCAAATGTAGGAAGAAACATGCCTTGAGAGAGTGCCCTTTGGATGTAAAAGTTGTAGAAACCTGTGTTATTTGTTCTGAGAAACATGAGACCAAGAATTTTCCTTCTCTTCCTGGTCTCAAGGCTATTTTTCAAGAAGAAACTCCTACAGATTCCACAGAATCTCTTAACTTTGTATCTAGAAGACCTTGGCAGGGATCTCAGACACAGGGATTTCATGATCAAATGTATAATCAACCTCCACCTTGGAATTCTTGGCAGCAACCTCGGCCCCAATTTCAAAATCAATCTCAAGCTTGGGCACAAGGATCACAAGGTCCCTATGGAAGATACTCTCCATATTATCAGTATCCACCATCCTATCCGCCATATCCACAAAATTTTCCTCAAAATCTTCAACAAAATTCTCAACAACATCATCTGAACCAACCTCATCAAAATCAACCACTTCCATTACCATTCCCTCAAAAATCCAATCACTTACCAGCTCAGCCCATACCAAACCCCAATAATAAGAATCCTCAGAATACATATATGATAGAAGGACAACAATTTCCAACTTATTTAATTACTCCTCTAGACCTTAGTGATGTTCAACTTAGGTCTGGAAGGATACTTGAGAAGAGGAAACCTCTTGTGATCATACAAGAACAAGATAATTCTGAGGAAGACTCCCTACGGGTTAATAAAAGTCTTGAGGAAGAAACATCCTTTCAAGGCCAAAACATTGAAAAACTGAAACAAAAAGATCCAATAAGCCCAACTCCAGTATTAGAGCAACCATCCACATTTACTTCTATACCTCCCTTTCCGGAAAGATTACAAATTGACAAAGGTGTAGAAAAACAAATAATGGTGCCTAATTATGATTTCTTGGATGAATTGAGAAATGTTTGCATTAAAATTCCATTATTGCAAGCCATCAAGGAAATCCCAATTTTAGCCAAAACAATAAAGGAGTTGAGTATGAAGACAACAAAGAAAATAATAAGAGAAACCAAGAAAATTCAACTGGTAGGACAAATAGCAGACATTATGATGGGTAAGACTACTATTCCAAAGTACCTTGACCCAGGAAATCCAGTTGTCAAAATTCACATCAATGGAACTGAAATTCAAAACACACTCATTGACTTAGGAGCAGCAATAAATATCATGAGTAGACAAATCATGGACAAACTGAAACTTCCTAATCTTCTCTTTACACCCACACTATTACAATTAGCAGATAGATCTGTGATCAGACCAGATGGGGTAATAGAAGATATTCCAGTATCCCTAGACTCTTGGGAGTACCCTGTGGATTTCATGATCCTAACACCCAAGAATAATCTAGGAGGCCATCCTGTTATACTAGGAAGACCTTGGTTGGCTACAGCTGATGCTTTTATTAGTTGTAGGTCCGGTGATATGTATATTTCTGATGGAATTTCAACAAAGAAATTCACTTTATATCCTCCAGCTAGGACAATTACAGAACTAGATGACACTCAATGGATAGAGGATGAAGAATATTTGCAACCACTCTTCACAATTTCAGAAATTAGTGAAGATAATCAAATTCTGAATACTCTAGAAAATTTTGAATCTTCTCCAGATCACAAACAAGAATCATTTCAAGAGAAATCCAATATTGATTTCTTGTCATCTAGACAGATGTCTCTTCATTCTATGGACAAATTTGGCAGTTCTACAAGTGAAATTTTTCCAGGCAAGACCTTGAATATAAACAAAAACCTGGAAAAATCTCAACAAGAAGAACTAGTCAAAGTATTACAGAGACATTCTTCTGCATATGCATGGGAATACACTGACATGAAAAGGATAAGTCCCAAGACTTGTACTCATCACATCTATATAGAGGCAAATTGCAAACCAATCAGACAACCTCAAAGACGGATGAATCCAAATCTTAGGGAAATTGTCAAGGAAGAATTACAAAAATTGTTAAATGTTAACTTCATCTATCCTATTTCAGATAGTCAGTGGGTTTTCCCTTTAGTAATTGTACCTAAGAAAAATGGAAAATGGAGGGTGTGTGTTGACTACCGAGAACTGAATAAAGCTACTCTTAAAGACCATTTTCCCTTACCTCTCATAGATCAAGTATTAGATACATTAGCAGGTAAAAAGTACTTTTCATTCCTGGATGGATTTAGTGGTTACAATCAAATCCAAGTAGCACTTGAAGACCAAGATAAAACCACATTTACTTGTCCTTGGGGTACTTATGCCTACCGAGTATTGCCATTTGGATTGTGCAATGCACCTGCAACATTCCAAAGGGCAGTATTAGGAATTTTTTCTGATCTAATACATGACTGTGTAGAGGTGTACATGGATGATTTTACAGCTTATGGGGATACATTTGAAGAGGCTTTAGAAAACTTGGAAAAGGTCTTAAAAAGATGTCAAGAAGCAAACCTTTCTCTTAGTCATGAAAAATGTTTTATGATGTTCACTGAAGGTATTGTTTTAGGGCACCACATTTCAGGGGATGGGATTAGAGTTGATGAAGCGAAAGTTGAAGTTATTTCTAACCTATCCATTCCAAGTTGTCAAAGAGATGTAAGAAGTTTTCTAGGATTTACGGGGTACGATCGGAGATTTATAGAAAACTTCACCAAAATATCATCTCCTCTCTTCAAATTACTCACCAAAGATTGTGAATTTAAGTGGTCTTCTGATTGCCAGTTAGCTTTTGAAACCCTGAAAACCAAAATTTCTGAAGCACCTATATTAAGGGGACCTAACTGGAAGTTACCTTTTCATATCTCAACAGATGCTTCCGATACAGCTCTAGGAGCAGTATTGGGACAAAAAGATTTAATTCCCTATGCTATCTATTATATCAGTAAAAATTTGACTCCTGCAGAGTTAAACTATACTGTAACTGAAAAAGAGTTTTTAGCTGTTGTTCATGCCATTAAAAAATTTAGACACTATATAACAGGCTATGAAACTTTTATTCACACTGATCATTCTGCCATTAGATATTTAATGAATAAATCAATCACTAATGGTAGAGTTATAAGATGGCTGTTATTATTGCAAGAATTCAACATTACTATTCTAGATAGGCCTGGAAAACAAAACACTGTGGCTGACTTCCTGTCTAGAATTCAAAATATCAAAGATGACACTCCGGTTGAAGATCAATTTCCCGATGAATATCTTTTTGCAGTTTCTACTCAAACTCCATGGTTTGCTGATATTGCTAATTATTTAGTTTCAGGAAAGTTTCCTTCAATTATGAATGCAAGGGATAAAAGAAAAATCATTAATGATAGTGCAAGATATTCATGGGTCGCTAATGAGTTGTACAAGACAGTTTCAGATTTGATCATTAGAAGGTGTGTTCGTGAAGATGAGATGCCTGAAATTCTCAAGGCATGTCATGATGAACCTTGTGGCGGACACTTTGCAGATAAGAGGACAGCCTATAAGATCCTTAATTTAGAATATTATTGGCCATCTTTGTTTAAATATGCAAGGGAGTATGTCAAAAGGTGTGACAGTTGCCAAAGGGTAGGGAAACCTTCTCCTTCAGGTGAGATGCCATTACAACCTCAGGTACACATTGAACCTTTTGAAAAATGGGCTTTGGATTTTGTAGGACCTATTAGTCCTCCATCAAGACAAAAGAAATACATATTAGTTTGCACCGATTATGTTACTAAGTGGGTAGAAGCTAAACCATTACTTGTTGCTAATGAATCATCTGTAGTTACTTTTCTTTTTGAGGATATTTTTACTCGTTTTGGTGTCCCAAGGGAAATTGTTACAGATCAAGGAGCTCAATTTACATCAAGGCTAGTGGAGAAAATGATGGATAAGTACAAAATCATACATAGAACATCTACTCCTTATCATCCACAAGCAAATGGTCAAGTGGAATCCACTAATAAAGTCATTGAAGGAATCCTAACAAAGACTGTGCATCTACATAGAAGAGATTGGGTAGATAGGCTTCCTGAAGCCTTGTGGGCCTATAGAACTACATGGAGAAACACAACAGGCCATACTCCTTATGAGCTTGTTTATGGAAAGCAAGTTTTGTTTCCCATAGAATTCAAAATTCAAACCTTCCAGATGGCAGTTCAGCTAGGACTTGATCTAACTGAGGCACAAAAGCATAGACTGGAGCAAATTAATGAATTGGATGAGATCAGACAAGATGCAGTTCAGAAGACAAGTCTAGTCCAACAGCAAAGGGCTAGATGGCATGACAAGTACATCAAGGAGAAGAAATTCAAAGAGGGTGACTGGGCTCTTTTGTTTGATTCAAAATTCAAGGATTTTCAAGGGAAATTTCAGACACATTGGCTTGGGCCATATGAAATTGTTCGAATTTTTGATAATGGGGCAGTAAAAATCAGAACTATAGATGAAGAGGAGGTCACTTTTCTTGTGAATGGACATAGACTGAAGCTATACCACAAGCCACTCTCAAGAGAAGAGTTTGTCAAGAAGTTCCAAGGAGACAATGATGTGAAGTTAATGAAGAAGAGTCTCTCTTCTTCATCAACTTGATGAAATTTTCTGAAGCATTTTTTTTTTTTTTTTTAAAATAAAAAAAAATAAAGGTATAAACATGAAAACCAATCACCGATTGGCATGTTTATACAGAAAAGATAGGGTGAAAATCAGAGTCTCTCTGACACTCTAAATTTTCCCATTTTTGTTTCTAAGCAGCTGTTATAAAAATCATAAGTTCAGTGCCATAGTACTTATGATTCATTTCATCTCACTCCATTCATTATCCATCCATACTTCATCTCATCCATCATTCACATTTCACTCCATTCCATTCCATTCATTTCACTCCATCTTCCATTCACTTCATTTTCATGTCAAAACATAGAATTTGATATCTTGCTGCAAGTGAATAAAATATGCCATGAATTGCAGTACAGCCCTTATGTTCCTTCATTCCATGAACTGAATCCATTCTTATTCCATTATCCACTTCATAATCCATCATCCATTTTCATCCATTTTCATAAACATTTCACCCATTCTCCAGAAACATTTCATTTTCATGTTTGAAGTGTTCTACAGGAACATTCTGCAGCTCAGTGGACATTCTGCAGCTAATCACCTTTTCTGCAGCCCGACAGTCTTTTTGGCAGCTATAAACCCTGAAGGCATCAACCAACAGACATCAGAATTACAACAAAGTGATCCAGTGAATTCATGAATCAAAAATATCAAGAAAATTGTGAAAGATTCCTCCAAAGATGAGCAGAGAAGACAAAGGCTACACAAACATCAAATAAAGGGCAGAGGTAACAAATTTAAATTACGATGGAAATTCATGAAAATTTAGCATAGTTTAGTTGTGGATTATTCAAAAAGTTGTTTTAATTATTTTATTGATCAAACACCAAACAAAACCCTCTATAGACTTTGTATTAAATCTTCCAATTCAAATTTTCTATCCAATAGCATTTGAGCGGTGGAACGGCCAAATCATTTGAAATTCCCACGACTCTTAACCAAGTTCTTTAATGATGAAGATTTTTCCCGCCGTCGTAAATCCTCCGCCGTCTCCTCAAATCATTAATGCAATCCTCCACCTCACTCCACCACTCTATGCCGTGACCATTTGCCATAACGTCATTCCGTAGCCAGTATTCCATTCCGAAGGCAGAAGCATTATTATCATCAGGGGCAGAACAGAAGAGGTACATTGGAAGCATAACGGTCTGAGAACTCAATGAACAGAGAGCATATCACTGAGAAAAAAGTTTGGAGCATTTTCACTGTCAACACAGAATTGTGGCCGTGTAGAGTTTAAAGCCTGTTGCTACCAGAAGACAGAGGTGCTAAAATTGAAGACTTTGCTACCAAAGACAGAGGAGTGGTAGTGATTGAGTTTAAAGTCTGTTATTACCAAAGACAGAGGTGTGGTAGTGACTGGTTTTGAAGTTGTTCTTACCCGAGACAGAGAGGCTGTAGTGTTGAATTTGAAGCATACCATTTGCTATCAGAGACAGAGGTTGAGTTTGAAGTCTGTTGTTACTAGAAACAGAAGTGTTTTTCAGTGATTGAGTTTGAAGTCTTCTGTTACCAAAGACGGAGGTATTGCACAAAAAGAAATTTGAAATCATCTACCACTGTCTATCAGAGACACATTAGCTCGAAAATTGAAATTGCTTCCATATCATTCCAAAGTTCAACAGAAGTACATCAGTCCGAGGATTCGAAGGCATTTTTCAAACAGAGGCATACAAACCAGAGATTTTTAAGACTGTAGCTATTTCAGAGGTATGTTCTTCCAAAATTGAAGCCATTTTTATTTAGAGCTTGAAGCCATTTTAATCCGAAAGTAAAAGCCATTGTTTTGTGGATAGAGAAGAGTGTTAATTGATAGCGAAAAATCATGGGTTTCATCGTAAGGATTGAGCCTATAGGATCAAAATATTTAGAAGGTTATCCACAATGCAAGGAGATGCTACAACAAATAGGATGGCTCCAATTCTTGGAAAAGTTTAATGGTTTCCATAAGGAAGTTACCAAAACATTTTCTAGATCATTCCAAGGCACTGAGGTTGAAATAGGAGATGTTAAGTTTACAGTTAATGAAGTTTTTATAGCAGAGGCTACAGGATTATCCAGAGCTGGGGAAAGATGGTTTAAAAATAGGGAATTCCATAATGACTCATGGAAACAAATCTTAAAATCACCAAACATGGATGTTAGTGTGTTCAAGAAGGGAATTCCCAGTACAACATTGAAGAGCAAATGGAGGAATATACTACTTCTTTTACAGAAATTTGTTACATGTGAGGGTAGATATGGGACATTTTATGTCTACCATATGAGACTAATGTTGCATTTTCTAGGAGAAGATTTGAATTTACCATATTTCTTGTATCAAAGTCTGAAGAAAATGGCTTCTTGTGTTCAGAGAAGAGTTCAGCTTTTGGAAACAACCCTGTATCATCATGGGTTAGTCAAAATTTTAATTGAGCATCATCTATCTAAATCAAATGATACATGGGATGATTTCTTAATAAGAAATCATTTTGAGGAAGCAAAAGAACTATCACCTGAACCACAGGCCACAAAGAGAAGTAGGAGATGGAGGACTCCAAAGGGTAAAATTGACAAACCGGTTCAAGAAAGCAGTGAAGAAGTCATTTTGGAGAAGTTGACTAGAATCAAGAGTCAACTCAAGGCAGAGAAGGTAATCAAGGAATCTGTTATAGAAAAAAGGGAGGGTTCCTCTCAACTTAGGAGAAGCCACAGATTAAAAGGAAAACTGAAGAAAACATCAATCAAACAAACAGGGGTAATCAATATTGAAGATGAAGAAACATCTATGGAAGAGTATGATGATGAAGATTTTTATGAAGGAACCCCTGAGATTGATCTTGCTCAATAGGAAATCTATGATTATGTGGAAACTTTAGAGAGAACAGCTTCAGAAAGAGAAGAGAGAACCCCCAGTCCTCCACTAACTGAAATTGATATATTGAGGAGGGATAGGTATGAGTTGGAATTGTTGAATAGACACATCAAAAATGAGAATGAAATTCTCAAAGATCAAATCAAGCTCAAGACTGACATGAACTCAACCTTATCCCCGCATATAGACAAAGTGGAGAGGACTAATGAGAAGATGAAGACAAGGAACAAAAAGTTGATCAGGGCACTCACAAACCTCAGGTTCAAACTTGTGATCAGGAAACCCAGAAGGCCTCTAACATTCATACAAAGGAGAAGAAGGGGATTAGATGTCCTTGCAGAAGCCTCAGAATTCATAGGATAATTTGCATGAGGACATGCAAAGAGACAGCAGTGGGGGTATGTTGAGCCTCAAATTTGTGCTTTCCTTCACCTCATTTTACCTCATTTTTTCCTTGTCCATTTCCATTTTAAACCCAATTGATCAATAAAAATAGTTAAAATTACTTCTAGAATGGTTTACATGACTGACTTGTTGAATTTTGTGATTGTTGCCATTATTAAGCATTTTGACCGGAACTAGCTGCAGAATGCAGGCATTCTGTAGCTAACCGGCGATTCTGCAGCTACCTTTATGTTTGAGCATGTTCCAGGTGGCCTCTGGAGGAAAAACGCATATGGGCATGATCCACGTCGTGCCTACATGGTGTGTTGCTCGTCATGGAAGAGGAAATGAATTCTGGGTACGGTTATGCACGTGGGAACACATTTGTGAAGGAAGACTCCTACTAGGACTGTCTCAGTCCGGGTGTCTTTTCTCTTTCACGCAGCCACCTCAAGGACTCCTAGAATGATTTGGATAAGGAAAGACATCATTCCTAAATTATTGTAATTATTGTTACTTGCATTTACTTTATAAACTCTTGAGTAGTCCGAGAGCTTAGTTAGAAATTTTGTATTAGATTTGCTGCTAGATTTTGTGAAAACTCTGTGTTACGTCTTTTAAGACACAGAGCATTATTTTCAAACTATTGCATCGTTAATGGAGAAGACAAAATTATCTTGAAGGCGTGATTTAATTGTGAAGTTGAATGCCGTCAAGTGGTAGAGGGCCCCTGCCCCTTGAACGGATTTCTTTTGCGTAAACTAGATAAGTTTTTCCTAGCTGTCTTTACGTTCTGCATATTGAATTAGTAGTTGTTTTGTTTTATATACTGTAGTCGTACTCATTTTAGTTCTTCCATAAGAAGACACTCTTCCAACAGACTAAAATGATGAATGTTTAAATGACTATGGTATTGTAGAATAGGAGTTAAATTTGTATTTGTTTTTAACTAGCTACTGTAGTCATATTCGTTCCAGTTCTTCCACAAGAAGACACTTTGCCAATAAATTAAAATGATGAATGTTTAATGACTATGGTACTGTAGGATAGGAGTTGTATTTGTTTTAACTAGCTACTGTAGTCATAATTCGTTCCAGTTCTTCCACAAGAAGACACTTTGCCAATAAATTAAAACAATGAATGTTTAATGACTATGGTACTGTAGGATAGGAGTTGTATTTGTTTTTAACTAGATACTGTAGTTATATTCATTCCAGTTCTTTCACAAGAAGACATTCTTCCAACATATCATAACAATGAATGATGAATAGCTATAGTAACATAGGAATTAGTTGTAGTTTTTAGTCTTCACTATCATAGTTGCACTTGTCCTAATCACTCTTCCACAAGAAGAAATTCTTCCAAGACATCTTTAAGAAGTTCAAGATATGACTGTGATGTGACAACTTAGTTTCATTTGCTTTCAGTTCATTTGTTTTCAATTGCATACAAGTCCACAGTCAAAATTGTTCTACCTCTTCCACAAGAAGGAACTCTTCCAAAATATCCCTCATGATGAACAAACCGATTGTGTAACTTCATAGAATAGTGCATGTTAATTAGAATGCTCCGGAGTTTCATTTTGCATTTAATTCATGTCCAGCTACTTCATTTCAAAGTTTGATGATGGCTTATGGTTTAACATTGTTCTAGTTTAGAAGCATCTTAAGCTCATGTTTAAATCAATTCATTACACTCATATCTCATAGTCACACTGTCACCCTTTGCACAGTAGATCACTTTAGTTGATAGGATTCCTAAGACAGTCTTCATTATTTACAAATATCTTTTTGTTCTGAAAACCATCAGTGATCCATAACTTTAGGAACAGAAGATAATATCATTACAAGGTCTGAAATATCTCTGCAAATTCCTCACCATAAACAGAGCTCTTCCTCAACAGAACTACCCTGAAAAGAAACCAATAACTCTTGGAGAATAGACTCTGACCTTCAATTGAAAATTGCAGAATAGAACTAGGAATTAGTCATGGAATAGATGAGCTTAGAATAGAATGTTGCATCATGATTAGTGTCTAATTATCTAGTTATAAAACTTGCATATTTAAGTGATCATTTCTCAAAGTCTAGTTTGTGTCATTTGTTTAAGAAGTCATCATTAAGCTCTTGTTTCTATTCAGTCATAGTTTAGATGTTGCTTCAGTGTTTTTGATTACATTTTCCATTCCATACATTAGGCTCAACTGTGTTCTTGACCACCAATTTCTTTTCATTAGTTTTTTTTAGACATTTCCATTGTAAACACAAAACTTCAAAAGACCAAAAACATCATAAATCAACATAAAAGACCAAAACATCACAAAACACTACACACAACACACTAGGAAACAAGCACCTAGGTACATATGGTACATTTCACTTCAGCAGTTTACAAATCTTGGTTGACAATTAAATGAACTCAATTTAGGAGACTAGATTGAGACACAACAATAACACTTCATTTCATTAATATCAAAGAACTGAAATTTGCTTACAGACAGAATGGAAATAAAACTAGCTAGGGCGCTGGTAGCTATCTCTGAGAAGAGATGTGGCGGCTACAGGCCTTTGAACTGAGTTACAATGAGGCTCGAGGGCCTATTTATCATTTAGAAATAATGGGAAATCCTAAACAGCCAAAACCCTAACCCTAGGAGATGAAGCGCCAAAACTATGGGCCCCGTTTGGGTAAATTGGTGTTTCAACTTCCCAAGGGCGTAACTTTGGCATACGATCTTCGTTTGACGCGTACCATACCTCGTTAGAAATATCTATCCGAGGACTACAAATTTGGAACGAGCAACATCGGTCCATCAACCCATGTTGCTCCCCGTTTTCCTAAAAAACGTCGTTTAGGGCCTCAAAACGGCTCCGGAAGTTTAGGACCCGAAAAACTGCTAAAAATAGTAAATTGTGCCGAAACTGAAAAACTGAAATAGACAATGGTGGAGCCCCAAGTGGAATAGGCGGGTGACCACCAATATCCACCTGGATCACACATATAATTATTTGTCATATTTAGGATAATTAGTTACACCACCATTGAATGCTTCAAAATGAAAATTGATAGGCTTACCATGCTGTAAAAGTACTGCGCCCATGGCATAATCGCTAGCATTAGTTTGTACCTTGAATGGTTGTCTCAAATTTGGTAATGCAAGGACTGGAGATGAACCGGTCTTGTCTTTTAATGCTTCCAAAGCTTGTTTTTGTTTACCTCCCCATTAGAATCCGTTCTTCACACTTGTAACTGCAAGCGTAGGAGTTGCAATGGCAAAACAGTTAGCAATAAACTTTCTCCAATACTGAGCTGCACCTAAGAAGCTTCTTATGTTAGTTATTGTTTTGGGTCTGGGCCAATTTACAATGGCTCCCACTTTATAAGGATCAATTCTCAACTCTCCTCGTCCTACAATGTGTCCCAAATGAACCAAATAAGTCTTTTCAAACTCACACTTTGACATTTTAAGAAATAGTTACTCTTTCTTCAAAACATGAAGCACTCTATTCATATGCAAGGCATGTTCTTCACTTGTTTGGTTTAAAATCAATATCTCATCTAATTACACAATTGTAAAGTCATCAAGAAATGGATGCAAAACATTATCCATAACATGCATGAAAGTTGTCAGTGCATTGCACAAACCAAATGGCATAACTAACCACTAAAGGAGCCCTTGTTTGGTTTTGAATGCAGTTTTCCATACATCACTTTCTACAATTCTTACATGACGATATCAACTTTGTAGATGTACAAAACAATCCTGGTTTCAACCCAATCCTGTAACTTTCAATTTTGAGCAAAATTTATGAACTCCTTATCACTCCTCCCAATTGGGAAGCCTTTGGAACCCAAAAGACCTAATTATGTGTTCAGTAGATGAGGGTACAACTCCCTCACCTTTCCAACCTCCATCCACTTTTCCTTGCTTGATTTAGTGCCTTTGAGCCCAACTCATAGGTAGTGAGCACTTACCTGCTTGGATGCTACTATCCTCTTGTCAAGAATTGTATCTTCCTTGAGCTCTTCTAGAAATTTTGGTGATAAATATTCAATACAAGGAAGATGAACATCACTTCCTTGATCATCCATCAAAGGTGGCTCACACAAACATAAGTTTTAAATTTTAACAATTGAATAAATTTTCATATATGAAGGCAAGTCAAGCTGAAATGCATTATTACCAACTTTATTTTTTATCTTGAATGGACCATAGTGAATGGGTTTGAGTTTTTTACCTTCCCCTTACATCCTTTCTTTCCTAATGTTCAACCATACCTAATCTCCCTCTTAAGACTTGTGATCAACTCTATGTTTGTCATGCCTATCTTTGTACTTTCTTTGAATTTTCTCAAGACGTTATTCAACTTGTTGATGTATAATATGAATTTACTCAATGAAATTTTTAGCCTTATCAATATCACTATGGCCATCAATTGCAACATCCTTTCCAAAGATGAATTCTAATGGAAATTTTGGAAAATACCCACAGTATACTTCAAAAGGTGATGTTTGAGTTGAAGAGCGCTTTGCCTGGTTGTAAGCATGTTGAATTTAATGCAGTTTCTCATCCCACAACTTAGGATGTTTGCTACAATAACCTCTCAATATATGCACAATGGTTTTGTTCACCGCCTCTTTTTTTTCCATCAGTTTGTGGATGAAAAACAGTACTCTTTTTCAACTTTGTGCCCATCATACTCCGTAGATTGAACAAAAAATTCCCAATGAACGTGGAATCCCTCTCACTAACAATAGAAATTTGCAATCCATAATGAACCCATACATGTTGAAAATAAATTTCAGCAGTTTGTTAGAAGTAATGGTATTTTTACATGGCCTAAGTATACACAATTTACTGAGTCTATCCACAACTACATAAAGATAATCATTTTTTATTCTTGACATACGTAGGCATCCAAAAAATTCCATGGAGACACTCTCCCATGGCCTTGATGGTACTGATAGTGTCACGTAATACTCAAGATTCCTATTACTGGGATTTCTTGTTGCACACATAGAAAAACCTCTACCATGTGAGGCCAATAGCAATACTCGTATAGATGCACCATTTTTTTTCTTACCCCAAAGTTTCTAGCAATAACATATGAATGAGATTTTGTCATGATACTTAGCGTCTCTCCTTGTGGTATATAGATCTTTCCAAAATGAAACATCAAATTCTTATGCATGTCATAATCTTTTTATTCAACTTGATTCCCTTCACTCAAACTAGCATACATCTCTTGAAAATAAACATCATGTGCATATTGTTCTATGCAACTCTCATGTATAGTAAAATCATTCTTGAGTAAATTATATGCACTAATAATCGTTCTTGAAAGCATATCATAAACTTTATTGAAAATAATTTTCTTTTACCTAATAGCCAACTGAAACTATTGAATAAATCTCATCCACTTGAAATTTATTAATTGATGCAATTTTGTTTGCGACTGCAAGTACTGTAATGGTTTGTGATTGGTATGTACAATCATCTCTTTACCCATCAAGTAGTGTTTCCACTTCTTAATTATTTGTACGAATGCATGTACTTCTTTGTGATATGTAGGATAATTAGTTACTTCACCATTTAATGTTTCAGAATGAAAAGAAATAGGCTTACCATGCTGCGAAAGTACTGCTCCCATGGCATAATCACTAGCATCACTTTGTATCTCGAATGGTTGTCTAAAATTTGGTAATGCAAGAACTGGAGCTGAACAAATATTGTCTTTTGAATCTTAAAAATATTGTTGTTGTTTTCCTCCCCATTGGAAGCCTTTCTTCACACTTGTCACTACATCCATATGAGTTGTAATGGCATAAAAGTTAGCAATAAAATTTCTCCAATACTGAGCTGCACCTGAGAAAAGTATTACCTCGGTTACTATTATGGGTGTGGTCCAATTCACAATGGATTCCACTTTATAAGGATTAATTCTCAACTCTCCTCCTGCTATGATATGTTGAAATAAACCAAAGAAGTCTTTCCAAACTCACACTTTGACATCTTAAGAGATAATTTCTCTTTCTTCAAAACATTAAGCACTCTATTCACATGCAAGACATGTTCTTCTCTTGTTTTTTTGAAAATCAATATGTCATCTACGTACACAATCAAAAAGACATCAAGACGATGAAAAACACTATGCATAACACACATGAAATTTTCTACTGCATTACACAAACCAAAGGGCATAACTAACCACTCAAAGAGTCCTTGTTTGGTTTTCAATGTGGTTTTTCATACATCACTTTCTGCAATTCTTACTTGATGATATCCACTTCGTAAATATAACTTAGCGAAAAAAAATTATTTTATAATCTGATCAAGAAAATCATCTATCCTTGGGAGTGGGTATCGATTCTTTACCATTATCTTGTACAAAGCTCTGAAATCTACACACATGCGCCAAGTCCCATCATTCTTTGGAATGAAAACTATGGGTGAACTCCATGGCAATGTTCTTCGCATTATGGCTCATTTTTCCAACCTCTCCTTGATTTTCCTCTTTATTTAAGCATTTTCGATTATCGACATGAGATACATGCATATATTTGGAAGAAGACAATTTTGTTGCAACTTAATTTCATGTTGAATCTCCCTTTTTGGAGGCAATCATGTTGGCTCCTGAAACATCTCATGATGTGCATCAACTACGTCATATAAGTCTGATTTCAACTTAGGATCACATCCACCAAATGGTTCATTATTAACATAAACATTAGGTTTAATCATTAGAAGAACATAATTCTTACTTGAATTCACCAGCCTCTTTACCTGTCCAGCATTTACCATATCAATGTTTGTATTCTTGCGATGTGCTCTAACAATGTACTCATTGCCATATTTTAATTAACGTTATATGTTCTCATGTTGATGTAATATTTCTTTCCTGTCATAGAAGTAAGGAATCCCCAACACAATAACTATTATGTCAACCGGAACCACATATAATTCAACTGTAAACAAAATGCACAGTCATTGCAAACCACAATACACATTTCTTTGAAACCTGTAAATTTGTATCCTTACAAATCCAGCCAAGTGGATATTGTTTTGGATGTTGTATGCTCTCAGGGTTAAGTTTCTTGACCAAGTCTCCAGAGATCAAGTTTTCTTGTGACCCAGTGTCAAACAATGTGTCAATATTAGTATGTTTGGATATGACCCTCGTATGAAAATTTCAATTATTTCTTCTTCATTGGGAACATGTATGTGAGATTTTGATGTACTAGTATTGGATTTAGTTTCAATTTCTTTCCCCTTCATGTTATTCAATCCCATGGCTTTAATCTTAGATTCATCACCTAAATCCTCTCCTAAATCATGTTGAGTTGTAGCTGTAGTTTTATGCTTCCTTTTGTTGTTGTATTTCTTGGGCCTCATTTCAGGATTTATTTTCCAACAACGATTTTCATCATGGGCTTATTTTGAACAATTATTACAAACCAAATTTTCTCCCACTTTCTTAACAGATGCATTTTTCTTGCTTTTACCTTTTGAGGTCTTCTTTTTGTTTTTACCCTTAAAAGGTTTCTTTCTACCCTCTTCAAAAATGTTTTTCCATCTAACTTCTAGATGTGTGGCTTGAACAAATACTTCATTTAGAATTGTGGGTTTAAACCTAAGAATATTATGTTCTAGGTTGCTATGTAAGCCTCCTATGTACTTGAGCAATGTAACTTGGCTCTGCAAATATACCCCTAATAAGAGAAATCTTCTCCTAAATTCATGGGTGTATTCTTGCACATTCTATCCCTTAAATTGCGTAAACTTTTTCCAGTTCATTATGGATTTCTACATATGATATAATGGATAAAATTGTTGTTTTATTGTAGTAATGAAATCAGTCCATGATATAATAGTATTACCATGCTTCTTGATTTCCTCCTTTGTCCTAGCTTCCCATCAAACAAGTGTTTCACCTTCCATTCTCAATGAATGTAATTGGATTTTTGTATCATCATATTGAAGTTTCTGGCTTCTCAAATAGACCTCCAATTGCCTAATACAATTATCAAGCTTTTCTGCATTGACTCCACCATTAAAAATTGGAAATTCAACTTAACATCAAGTTTTAAAAAGGGACTTTTACGAGTGTTCTTTGACCTATGTGGCTCATGTACTGAAGATGAAGTAGAGGATTATGATGATGAGGGTGAGGATTATGGCCCTCCATTGCCTCAATTTCCTCCATTTCCCTTCTTTGACTTATCTTCATCATTATGACCTCCACAAGATCCTTGTCCTTCCTTGTGAAGTTTGGATCCTTCTCCTTCTAGTTTCTGATTCCTTTCTTAATAAAGGATAATAACCATATTAGTCATGTGAAGGAATGCTTTCTTCAACACTCTTTCTTCCTCTTTTGGATCAAATTCTTCTTGGATTTCTTCTTCCTCTAGAGGCATGCTTAATGTTGCTTCTTCTTCCTTAGGAGGTGAACTAGGTGGTGGAGATTGTGGCAATATTAATCTCCTTTGCTTTCAATATTCTGGAGACCCTTTTCCTCCCACTAATATTCCTTCTCCTCTTTTGAGTGTGAGCCTTGTAAGCATCCAAAAATTTCAAATAGTTAAATAAATCTTGCACAAAAAAACACCAGAGAATAAAATCTAGATTTGATCCAATATGATCTTAAAGCGCTATATTAGATTTGTTGTGATAAGCATATTTTTAGTTATAAAACATATACATACATGTCTCTTAAGTTTTCTTAAGAATTGAGGATTTCACCATGAATTGTAGATGCTTTTGGTGAATGAGAAGCATGAAACAAGCACAAATAAAACTAAACAGTAGTGAAAAATATGGGAATAAGTAAACACATTATAGACATGATGAAGTAGTTCACCCTTCCTCGGATACATCTGCTACTCAAGCTCCCAATGGCATGTCCATCTTTCACTTTTATCAGAATTTTGCAAACACATGTAGTTACATGGATCTAATTGTTGTTTTCTATAAACCAATGTCTCTAGAATGCTCTAATTAGTCTAGATTGACTCTTCATTCACTCAAAATGGGTATAAATTGAGCCTCCAATTCATTTCCCAGTAACACCTACAAAAACTCCACTAAGTGTGGAGAAATCCACTTAACTGGAGTTATTTCAGTGCAATCCACTAAATTTTAGGGCACTCTCTAAAACTCCATGAACACTAAATATAATATTAAATGTTATGGGTATGGGGTGGACACATGCCAACCCACAAAACCCGTGGTTATAGTTAATGTCAGAGCAGAACTCCAATCTTCAACTGTGGTAAAGTTTTTTAAACCCAAGTTTGAAGTGACATTAACTGAAACCGTTGGCGAAATAGCAGCATAAAACACTGCCATGTGACAAGGCCTTAACTTAAAAGTTTGATTTTCCAGTTGGTGGTTTGGTAATTGACGTTTGATGTTATGGTTTATGTCGCAGTGCCATGTGATAACCCACAGGAACGCCGACGGGTTGGGACTGTCGGCGGTCCTGAATGCCCACTCCACTTTACATTAACATTTAAATAGAACTAGACCACATATAAGGTTAAGTAATACATGTATCCCGGTTGGTGGAGATCTATGCACGTAGGCCAGAGGTCACTGGGTCGAATCCTGCGGGACCTATCCCAAAATTGTAACATTCGACTTTGGGGACACTTGGTGGCCTCAGGGCTAGTGACGTGACACCCTATGATTGGATCTCCATAAACAAGGTACAACCCATCAAAGAATAGGATGGTTTCACTTTTCATCCATTGACTGGCTCTGAGGAAAGGAATATTCATTTTGTTGATTGTGAATCCTCCATGTCGACTGGGCATCCCACTCAACCCTATCGTAAAATTTAGTTATTTGTGAAATTGATGATAATGTGATATCTCCCTCATAGAAAACTAGTTTTTCGAACCATTCATGATGTCAGAATTAGGAAGACGAGATATACACAACGATCCTAGTTTCAACCCAATCCTGTAACTTTATATTTTGAGGAAAATTTATGAACTCCTGATCACATAAGCATCTAGAGCTACTCAAGCATTGTGGATGACACTTTTTTGAAGGATAGGGGCATGCTAGGTCCCTACAATACTTGTTTATTCCATTATTATATCCCCCTTATTGTTATTATTTTTCCCATGTATTCCCCATATTGTTATTATTGTG
The DNA here is from genome assembly GCA_034641835.2 of Pinus albicaulis. NCBI lineage: Eukaryota > Viridiplantae > Streptophyta > Pinopsida > Pinales > Pinaceae > Pinus > Pinus albicaulis. The sequence goes on from JAXQQM020060381.1 coordinate 27,667, forward strand.
AAATAGAAGCCCACTATTGTTATTTTTGTGCCCTTACATTATTATTTTTATGTTGACTCTGATTATATTGTGACCTCTTAGAATACTATATATATAAATAATGTTTTATAATTTGAATTATCCAAAAAATTTCACTTATGTAATGTAAAGGAGGTTTTCCGCTCTAAGAGGATATTTTCTAAGTGGTTGATCTACTATTTCTATTATTTTTTAATTTGGTTGCATAAAAATCTTTGTATTCAAACACTTTATGTATGTTGGGATATTCAAGGAAATATTATTGAGAAGTTTTGTTTTCTCCAATCAATGTGTGTTAGGATTTTGGATATTTTGATAGGTTTTTTGAATCATTAATACCATAAGACCACACATCAGCTCCAACAACTTTGAAATAGGAAACAGGATACCATGTGTCAACAAGAGTCATACTTGTGAGAGGAACCTTGTGAATTTTATCCCAATGTTGATGCTTGCAACATTGCTAATCTGTAAATGTTAAAGAGGGAGATGTTGATTGTACTTTTTGTAAGTGAAGAAATATAATTATTGGGAATTGTAATGAAATGTTGGGTTTTTTCCTTCAAATTTCTCCATGGTAATATCTGTAATTTCTCTATGATTTTTCTTTTCTTCTCCTTCCTTGGTTCTAGACGTAATTAATTCCACCATCCAAAAATTTAATACCCGATAAATCATATGCAACACCATAATTGAATGTATTACATTTATGTTATGTACCCATTCGCTTGAACTTCTCATTGAAATATGTATCCTAGTTGTCAATTCGTTTTAAATGTTCATGCATTATTAATTGTGAAATCTATTTCAAAAGTTACATTTTTAGAGATGTCGTGCCTGTGATTTATGGAAACTATCAATCATGGCATATAATATCATTATATCCTCCATATCAAATGTAGTAAATCACCTATAACCGTCATTTGGATTTGATCTCACTGTACAAAAACGATTTTCATCCAAACAACTTGTACTAAATATTGTATGCTTGATTAGTGAAGGAAAGAAACATACAATTAAAAACAAAAAAATATCTTGCATGAAAATTTTAGTTGTGTCAACACCAACTAAGAATTTGTTTATTTTGTGGAGATGTAAATTGTAAATTATAGATATATGTATGTTGTATTCCACTATATATTCATAGCATAGTGTGGTATTATATTCACAAGACATTTTTTTAGTGATATATAGCTACATCCCTCTATGCATAAATATATGTATGTTGACTAGTGGTTTTTTTGAAAATAAAGCTTAGAGATGGAAGTTTTGATAAATTGTTTTTGATGCTTTCTGATATGGAGAAAACAAAGGGTGCGATATTTTTCATGGCATAACCAAAGTAAAGTGTCTTTTTTTTCAGAGTTCGACATTGAGCTTGGAATTCTAACACAAGGAAGTAGGTTAGGTATTGAAACCAAATGTAAAGATATTCATTCATTATTATTAGTGAGTACAATCTTAGAAGCATGATTTTAGTGATGAATTGTTATTGTTCATTTTTTGGTTCCTAGGTTTACAATATTTCTTTTTCACTTTTAGAGTGACTCCTTTCATAAAATATGTTACATAAATGTTTCCCATGATATGGTTATGAAATCTTTCGTTGTTTTAAAATAAACTGACAAGGTCAAATAATTCATATGCCATTCTAAATTAGACACGTTTTTATATTGGTCATATATCCCAAACCATCACTTTATATTCCAACTTCTTTAGCTCATTTCAATGATATAAAAAATATTTGTTACTTATGTTATTTATATAAAAATCCATTCCTTTGTGTATTTCCTCCATTTGTTCCATTAGATGAGGGCTGAAATTCTTGAAAATTATGGTTTATGAGAAATGCCTCCCCCATAGACTCAAATCACCTCGAAAGTAAAATTACAATCCATTAGATTTTCTAGATGATTAATAACAATGATAATCGTTCCTTCTACTTTAAAAAATTATTTGACCCTTTTGGCCATTCGTCACATGGAACCTACATTATCTGCACATGGCCAATTGTGACTAACTTATGGGATGAAACAATGGTGGTTGATGAATGTAATTTCGACATGGAATTTTACTTTTTTTTGGACAACTTTTGTTTGTTTATGTGTTGACTGTTCACAAGAGTGATGTTGATGAAATACTTTTGATGATCGTGTCATGTTTTCTTGCCTCATCAACAATCCTTTTGTCAAATGCTCTCATTTACTTAGTATTTGTATTTCTTTGTTCAATGTCCACATGATAATTCCCTATGACTTATCCTTGAGAAAACCTTAACAATAAAAATCTCCCTCTGTTAAGTGTTTTTCCTTTAATAAAATTTTACTAATGTCCCAAGACCTTTTTCTTGAAACTTATCTCTTTTCTTCATAAATTTCATCATTTCCTTTCATGGTGCTTATTTTCTCAGTAAGTATTTGGATTCATTTGAAAAATCCCATGAGATATATGTGCTGAAAACCACAGTTAGAATGGAATCATGGCTAATGTATTAATATTTTGGGAAACCCCAGTATTTGTAGGTCATCATTATTTTATAAGATATTAATTTTTTAAATTACAAAAAAGAATAAAGGATCTTACAAAAATGAAATTTAATTAAAATGATTGAAATAATAATATTTATATCTAAAAATAAATTACACTATAACAACTTCAATAATTAAAAAATTCAAATCCGAAGAAATGGAAATGAGTTATTGAAAGTACATTAGGAGTTATTTTTCATTGAAAAATGAAAAAAAATTCTTAAGTGTTGTAAATGGACATTGCATGAATATTTTTCCTTAATTTAAATTCTCCCCATATAGCTAAAATATCACATTTATTTTTTTACTTCCACCTATTTTATGTTTCTATGGATATCTCAAAAATTGAAATGATCATTTTATTTTAGATAAGCTTTCTCTAATTGAGAATGTGTTAGAGGCTTCACAAATATTTGCAAGGTGAATAAGTGGCATGTGGATTTATTTTGATTACTATAAGATATCTATTTAATGGCTTGAATTCATGTGTCTTGTTTTATGAAAATCATACCTATGGATAGGTAAGTTTCCCTAAGTGTAGGGGATGCACTTAGAACAAAAGAAGAAAGAAACTTGACCTTTTCCTTAAGATAAACATATAAGAGAAGAACACCTACTTGTGATTGTTCACTATTATTTGTCTCCCTTTTATCACTTTCATCACTCTCAATTGAACTGAACTCATTTGATTGGTACCTTTAATTACTAACATAAAACAGAAAATGAAATAAAGGCAGATGATCTATTCATGTTAATAAAACCGAATCAATTGCATTTGAAAATAAATATATAAAAGAATGAAAACATGTATTAGGAAAGGAACAAATCTCTCTATTATAATATATAAGAAGAAGTTATAACTAATTGGATCAATTTGATGTAGACTCACTCCAGCTTCAGTCCTGTCGTCATCAAATCAGCAACATTACCAAGTAGCATAACAATACTTGGAAATAGTACCTCAAAGAACTATAATACAAAAATTACTTATACTTCTAGTGCATCAATTTGTAGGTTATCTTTGATTCAAATATTCTTCTTCTTCTTACGTTTCTTTAATTGAAGCATTTCCTCTTGAGTATAATAATCAAAACTATCTTTTCTTGGTTTTTCTAGTGACTCTTAAGCTCAATTATTCATATTTCCACCTTGCAACCTCTTGCGTATCTGAAGAGATAATATTACAGCAACATAAAATATAATATCAACATGTGACATTTATAAATAGAAAAAATTGCACAAACATAATAGGTCATATCAATATTCAACCACACTTTAATCCTCCTTTAACTACTGTGTTAGGGTTATTCAAAATAACATAAAATATAAAACATGACTAACAAATGTGTCATTAGCATATAAATACCAAACAAAAATAATGATGATTAAGTCACAGAAGCTTCAACGAGCCATGAATCCAACATATTTTTACAATTAGGTGTCCACCTACTGTACTTCGGATATCTATCAATAGGTCTAATGTAGGTGGATAGCTCTACATTAGAGGTTCAAGAATATTTCAAGGAGAAAATATATATTCCCAACTTCACTCATCTCTCATTTTCCTTTATGATATTCAAAAAGAGGAAAGAAATTTGTAATCGAGTTGGATTGGATGTTGCTTGAGTAATTTGAGAGAATTTCTAACAGTTCGTTCTAGTTTGAACATTTCATAGGATTGATTCCAAAGGAACCCTTCAACGGATCATAAAGGAATGGGGTAACTTGGATCTTAGGATTGTTTCTCTCTTTTCCTATGGAATATTCTTTTTAGTTTGGAAAAAAGGAATACCAGATGATAGTTGTGGATAAGGGTGCATGAATTTTATCTTCTGTCATGTTTTCAAAAAAGATAAATTAAAAAGAAGAAAAGAGTACATGGAGAAAAGAATAAATTACACTAATTTTGGATCCTCTTCAAGAATGATGGAAAACAGGAGAAAATATAGGTCAGAAATAATGTAAATCAGATGAAACATGCCAAATTTGAAGAAACTTCACAATAAAAAAGGAATAAGAGGATGAAGAAAACATGGAATACTCTAGAGGTAGAGCTTAGAGATTATTGATACAAGATCACATCTAAAATGCACCTCTTGCATACGATCATCATACAACCATAGTACTCTATTGATTTAAGGTCCAAGAAACAACATGATTCAATTTCACTAGGCTTGAATGGAATGATTAAAAATTATTATGTTACATTTCTTTCATTCAATGCATGAAGAAGGTACATAGTCCATCACCCAATTATTTTTAAGATCACATTCTCTACATCTAGAGACCATTTTTAGACTGGTTTCATCCTTCAATGTTCAAACCCCTCGGGATTCTGCTTCAAGGAAAAAACGTTACCCCTTTCTTGCTCTTTGTTTTTGGGATTTCCTTGTTTCTCCAAGCCCCACTATGTGGGTCCAATGTTTATTTTATAAGCACTTCAAGTTTATTTAATTTATGGCTAACTCTCCTAATTTCCTCCCCACTTTAAATTTCTTTCTAGACACTCTGGGGCCACATCATGTTGTGTAAGAAAGACCTTGACAGGGTAATTAGAGGTCACATTCATATAACATCCATCCAAATAACTCATATTTCACCTCTTTTGGGCCTCAAAACTAAGATATATTTCTACTTTGAGCACTTCCTGGAGTTGAAATATCATGCTAGTTATCACTAGTTGATGGTAGGTTACCTTTGTGTTAGTAGCATGGTTATTGGATTCTCCTCTGATTGCTAGACACTCTTCCAGATCCATTGCTTAAGGATCATGATCTCTAACCCATCATGGCAGTATGATCTGGATTTATGCAGGAACACAATAAAATACAGAAATAGACATAAACACGGAGATGCAGCGGAAACAAAACTTCATTTAATTTAAATCAAATGACTGAAATATGCTTACACACATAATCGAAATAAAAATAGCTAGGGTTTTGGTAGTGTATCTCTGAGAAGATATGTGGTAGCTATAGACCTCAAAAATGTGTTACAATGAGGTTCAAGGGCCTAGTTATTATTTAGAAATAATGGAAAACCATAAACATCCAAAACCCTAACCCTAGGAGATGAAGCACCAAAACTATGGGCCCCGTTTGCGTAAGTTGGTGTCTCAACTTCCTAGTGACGTAACTTTGGCATACGATATTAATTTTATGTGCATCATACCTCATTAGAAATATCTATTCGATGTGAGAAAAAATCATTCGATGCACCCATGTTGCTCCTAGTTTTACCAAAAAACATTGTTTAGGGCCTCAAAATGGCTCCAGAAGTTGAGGAACCGCAAAACTGCTAAAAATAGTAAGTTGTGCTGCAACTTGAAAACTAAAAGAATTTTTGGTGGGGGTTCAAATGGAATGGGTGGGTGGCCACCAATATCCACCTGGATTATTAAGGCACCAAAATGGCTCCTGGAATGCAGGACCCGAAAACATGCTAAAAATACTAAGTTGTGCTGAATGTGTAAAGCTCCAAGAATTGATGTTGTGGGTCCAAATGGAATAGGTGGGAGGCCACTGATATCCACCCGAATCATTCATCCCTCCTTATGAAGCAATGGTCCTCATTGCTTTGAGATCCTCCATGAGATGAGGCAAATGCTGTTGAACTGGGTATTATGTTTGTCGAAGATGTCATGGACCTACAGGCGGACATGCTGGATGTGTTTAATTGTTTTGGTTTCTTTATCAACCTTAGAAAATACATGTGTGGATCCCACATGTGTAGTTTTAGGAGGTATGGGAACATCAGGAGGCAGTGCGTCGAGGGTCAAATCAATGGAATGTTTTTCCTGACAGTGTAGAGGAACCTATGTGAGTGAGGAGAAAATGTCATCGTATTCCTCCATGAATTTTTCCATCTGTTACAATCATGTAGGGGATCCCTGTTTCGAGGTTGTGGCAACAATATTCTTCTTTATTTGTGAGCGATTTGTAAGGAGAATCAATATCCTAGTTTGGGAAAATTCTTACTGCATTGTTTTGCAGTAGTCAAAGAGATGACAGGAGGCAATACTACCTTTGGTATCCCATACAAGTTATTTCATAAAGTAATATTAATAACACAAGGCCTAGACTCATAAATAGCATGTCGCCTACAAAAGTATGGTTGGCCTAATAATACATCAGCTACATCAAGAGGAGAAACATCACATAATACCTCTAACATTAATGGTTTGATGCTATATGGAAGGCGTCACTATTGGTAGATGGGGATAGCTTTCCCTAGGTGAAGCCACCTCATCATATATGGCTGTGGGTGTGCTATGGTTAGTAGGCTAAGCCGCCTCATGACTTTTCTAAAATAAGGTTCTTTTCGTTTCCTCTACCGATAAGGAATTGTAGTGGAGAACCCTTCACCCACATCTGCGAATGGAAGAGGCGCTCCCCCTCCTCCGGATCCTTCAGATCCTCCCTCTATATCTTGGTGGTGAAAACAATGGAACTAGGATATGAATCAATTACTGTCTTCCCTTTTTCATTTCCTTTGTATGGTTCTGACTTAGGATCAGAAAATGCATGTGATTGGGGTGCCTTTTGTTTGGCCACCAACGACTGTTTGGCCCGACACTTATTTGCGCTATGAGTGGCGCTGTTATGAAATTCACACCACTTAGCCATGTCCTTATTTGGATTTGTGTTTTTGTTCTAATTTTCCCCGCTTTGGTATTTCCCCTTATTCTTTGGTTTAGGGGAACATTTCCATGGATTCAGATTCGTAAATCCAAATTCCCACTTCTTTTGCTTAAATTTGTGCTCGATCTTGGTGGCATAGCGATATTTCGTGCCAAGCGATGTAATGCTGAGGAACTCCATTTCGTCCTGATTTTTTTTTTGGAGACATCCGCGGTACTTGAGCACCAAATGTTTCTCTGAATATTTAATACCCAACTTTTGCGTAGGGTATGAAACAAATTCGGCAGTTCATGCACATCTTGATCCCTTTGCTGTCGTAGCATGGTCCATTGGATGTATTTTTCCTCATAGCTCCCCACAGGGTAATATTGTTCCTTGATGCCATCTTAGAATGAATTCCAAGTGGGTGTGGCTAAGAATAGAGAGGGTTCCCCTTCGTCCTCTTGCTCACAGTAGGTTTCCCACCAGTCTTTGACATGGGTAGTAGGTTTGAGGAGTCAAAATATAATATTTTCTCGATCGGAGAAATCATGGACCGAGAAATATCCTTCCAGAAAATTTAACAATCTATCTATGGCATCTACATCTATCTCACCTTCAAATATAGGAATTTCAAATTTTACATGTACCTTGAAGAGAGTTGCGCCTCCAGAGTGGTTGTTGGATGCAGATGCACTATAGGTGGCTAGTTATTGAAGGATCTGAGCAAAGCTATACATCATCGCATTCCTTTTTTTCTTGAGGGCCTCCTTGAGAAATATTTTGATAGGATATCTTTCTCCCTCGTCGTTCTTTTCTTCTGCCATGGGAGGTCATTGGGGTTTGCGAGGTCGATCTTGTGAGGGTTCAACTAGATCTTACCCTAACATCTTATACCCTGATCACGTTGGGGGCATGCAAAGAAAAACAGGGAAAGAGAAAACTTCTCTAATACCACTAATTTGGATTTATGTGATGCAGGAGCATCCTGCTTGCGTTTTATTAAAATATTGTGTAATTAGGGGGATGATGATTTTTTAATTATTTTATAAATTATTTTTCTCATTTTAATAAATTAAGAGAGAAATTTGTAAATGAGGATTATTGTAAATTTTCATTTAATAAATTAAGGATATGAGTGGAGTTGAATTAGGTAGATAATATAGGGATTAGGAATTCCTTAAATGCGACTTAGTTGAGTCCAAAAAAATGATAAATCTAATTTATATTTTAGTTGAGATTTGTGTGGAGGAAATTATGGATTGGAATAAATTCATTATTATGTATAAATATGAGGAGTGTATGAGGATGGAAAACAATGAGGAATATAGAGCAAGAGAGAGGGAGAGATGGTTTGAGAGATTTTGTAAAAGCGCCAAGAGCTGAGAGGCCATTCATCGCAATATTCGGCCAAGGAATTTCTTGTGTTATTATATATCAGTATTTCTTTTGTATGGTTCTCATTTATTTATGTACATGTTAAAAGGAGTCAAATGTAGTTTTTAATGAATATTTTTCTTGATTATTTTCATGTTTAAGGAAGCACACATGCCATTGTATGCTAGGATATGTTTTATAGGAGAATCTTGGCATCATTTGGTATCAGAGCCAAAGATCATGTTATTCCGTGCAACGACAGACAAGAGAGAAGTTAGTGAATTTAACCTCTGCAATTATATATATTCCATATATGATTGTGTGAATTTAGGAATAATTGTACAAGTGAAAGATGAAGTTTCCATTGAAATCGAAACTAAAGACAACCAGCACATAAGTAGAGCGAGTGTCAAAGTGGAGAAGCTATAGTTGGTTGGACGTAGGCATAGAGGAAGCTAGGAATCGATGATATTAATACAGTGTCAACACCCCTGCAAAATTTGCGTTGGGAATATGCGTTTCTAATAGGAGATGTAAGAGTCTAATTATCTTGACTGCAACACAAATAAGCATTGTCCGGCACATGATATTTTGGTGCGATGACTCATATGGCAGTTCTTCTAGTAATAAAGAAATAAGCCATATAATCTTTCCTGTCTACTATATGATGTCCCAGTTCAGTAATGATTCCATTTACATCACAATTCATATGTACAGTCATCTTCTCCTTGTGCCGACGTTTCCCTATATTAACGATTTCATTATTGACTGTGTCAATAATTATAATGGAATGGAAATTTTGTTGATCAATGTGAAGTCACAAAGGAAACTTCAGGTCACAGTAGCTTGATAAATATAAACCGTTGTCTCTATGATTTGTGATTTTTTTTTAAAAATGGATGTTGTGCATTTACTAAATGAGCAGTTTTAATCTTGTAATGGTGTGAAACCAAGCCAAGCATTGGTGTGGACGCAGGTGTTGGGAGAGTTGGGACCTGTGCGGTGCATCTGTGGTGGATAATACACTAGGAAAATGACATTGACATCCTATAGAGAATACATTGATGCTAGCAGTGGTGCAAGCCCAGCTGCACTACTATAACGCAAGATTGCGTTTGTTAAATTTCTGGAGCGAGCAACGATTCTAGCAAACAAGAGAATGCCATAATTCATGTGAATATTTGGGTACGTTGACTCATGTTGGCAGTGACTTGAACAGTAGAGATAAATTTCGTTTTGAATTCATATTGAAGCTGGGAACCCACGTTTGCAGTCAGTTTGAAAATATCTAGTTCTAACTTGATGGAATTGAAGATAAGGAACTGTGTTCTATTCGGAACCATCAAGCCATGAATTGATGGTGCAGAAGAAGGAGGAAATTTGTTTTATAAAACTGCAGAGATATTTAACACAATTAAAGTCTGGATTTTTTTCCTGAATGGTGTCAATATTTAATCCGGAGTCATGAAATGTAGTAGCGGCACAACGGAACAGTAAAGGCGATTTCTTAAAACCGATGTGGTTTATTGCACCACTTTTGGTGGATAAGTGGTAAAATATGGAGTGGACGCGATAGTGTTAAAGGGTTTATGTGTGTAAATTTCAATACTATTCATTTCATGTGAGTTTGAAACATCAAAGGGCATGCATATTTGTTATGCAGTAATCGTTGGATTGTTAAGTTGGAGTGCGGTGAAGCATCAGTCATCTGATTTATGAGAAATGAAGATCGAAGGCATAAAGGTATGTTGAAAGATGATGAAGGGATAACCATGGGATGAGAGTCAAAATTGACGACGGAGTTCAGAAGAAGAGCCCCAAGATATGTGTGGCATATTGATCATGAAAACATTGGATTGATGGATTGGTAAATTATAAAGTGTTATGTTGACTTTATAACATAAAATTTGGCTTAAATGAAATCTCGTAAAGGTTTTGATGTGATATGGGCTAGAAATAAAGTGGATATATGAGTTTTAACCTAAAGTCCTAAACTATGGTAAACGTTTGGGTTTTAATTTATTAAGTCTGAGTTTATAGATACAATGCCGACGTATTATTTTAAACAAAGGGTTTTTTAAAAGGAATTCCACTTGGCTCAAGTAATAAAAGGGTATTAAACCTTGATATATATAGAAGCATGCATTTTATAATATATGAGATGGTTTCTTATGCATAGTGTGGGTTTTTCTCAATCTTAGTTGTGTCATTTTGGATCAAGGCTTATAGTTGGAAATGGGAGAAATCTTTTGATTTGTGTTTTAAGTTTGAAAATACAAACAAAACATAATTTCTTAATGTTATAGAATCCTTTTTTTTACCATCACATGGTGGCGCCTAAGGAGATGTTGTTCAAGATGGACACAATGCACGAGTTGTAAATTATTCATCAAAGAGGTTGAAAATATGAGTATCTTGTTCTCTGTACGCACGTGTAGAGATGTGAATTGATGTAAAATTTATAATGTGCAGTTGTATGGTGCATAAAGTACAGGAAAAAATTTGGCACTAAGATGAAAAGATTATTGTATGAACGGCATGCGAATATTCATAGTGATAAAGATGGCACAGAAGAGTGAAGTCCAGAGAGTTGAAATTGCGAAGAGAAGGTTTGTTAAATAACCTTGGAGGAAGCATAAGGTATGATAATTCAGAAAGGTATTTTTGAATGTTAAAAATTGAATGGTTTATTTATTTTTACCATAAAATAAATCTTTGAAAACCTGGATTTCATTTCGATTAAAAGACTTCAGCATCATGTGAAATGATAATGGGAAACTGATGATCTTTCATAAGAATGGAGTACGAGAGAGAGTGAATATTTTACATCCTAAAAATATATTAGAGGTGTATGTTCATTGGAAGATTGTATAACTTGAATTAAGTCAAAATATACACTATCATAATTAATGGGGCAAGCCTTGAAGTCAAAAAAATGTTAGGGTCAAATGAAAGTTTGGATAGTTTGAGTTAAGATTGAGTATTTTTAATCCAAGATGAAGAGTTGATGTAAAGTCTGAAGTCAAAGAGTCATAAGCTAAGTCAAATGTATGAATGTCATTGGGTTCATGATTGGCAGAGCCCAACACCCAAAGATTTTATTCATTGTAACCCAAGCATTACTAAAGTGTTTTTTGCAGCAAAGTGAAGCAAGATAATTTCCCAAAAAACATTCCAAGACAGAGAACTGAAAGTGATCAAGAGAAGGAAGAGAGCTTGCATTATGTAATGGAAAGTATGGAGGCTTGTTCAAAAGTGGATTGAATGAAATCCACATGTTAAAAATGAAGTTCAGAAAGGAGGAGAAGATGACTGTTGATAGTCATTTTAGAAAATCTGATGAAGACCACAGCAGAAGAAAGAAGAAGGAAAATTCCAAGGTAAATGGCATATGTGAGCAATTTACTCATAAATATTATGAGTGGGAGAAAGTTGAGATAGTACTTCACCTTGAGTTATTGATGGAATTGTTGCAAAGAAATGCAAAAGACCAGAGACATGGTTGGACCATGAGGAAGAAAGTGAAGTGGCAGAGGCTACATGTAAAGAGGGAACACCAGGTAAACATACAGCTGAAAAAAGAGCTGAGGAAGCTCGAGCAGATGATGAGTGTGAAAATGGGATGTAAAGAACTCAGAGAGGCTGAGTTGAAAATGGAAGTTTCCATTTGTGGCCCAGAATAGGGTGAAATTCTGGGTGAAGAGATCAATGAGGAAGATCTCATGAAATATTGGAATAGTTCAAAAGATTTTAAAGATGTATTTTTTAGAGAAGCAGATGAGGCTATGAAGCCATGCATTTTAAAATACCACAATTTATGTATGTCTTCGGGATTTGCGAAAGATGGTGGACAGTCTGGTGAAACTGTCATAGAGATGAGCGAAACTATTGAGGTGAAGTGTGATGTAGAATACCTTTCAAAGGAGGAAGGTACTAATTTGTTGCATCAGGAAGAAATCATAAATGAATTCTTGTTGGGGGTAAGACCACCAGTTGAAGTTGTTATGGAGCAGAAGAATAATGAAAATGCTAAAGTGATATTCCAAGGAAAACAAATGAATTTGTCTAATGAAATTGCTGATAGAATTTTGCACAATAATGATACAGAAACCAAGATAACTCAGGAATATTTCGAGAAGAAGAATGAAGCTGGGAATGAAGGTGGTGATGAAATGCTGAAAAAATTTCACATGGAAATAGAGTTCTTGGACCGATGGCTCAAGGAACCTAGAGGATAAGTGAAGCCTGCAGAACCTGATACAGAAGAGATTGCAGTTACTTTGCATGATAGGGGTGAATTTTTTTTAACATTTATATGGTTGATTGAATGTTATAAATTTTCAAGTGATAATATGGTTGTAGGTACGGAATGAAACCTTAATAAATATGATGTTGAAATAAGAGAAATTGAGCAGAAAGTATTTGGATTTGAGATGAAATATCAGGGGCAGCAAGAAAGTTATGTCCGTAGAGACATAAAGGAGACATAAATATTGATCTAGCAGGATAAAGATGAAAGCAACCAGAAATTAAAAACAGGATCTGTTTAAATACAAAAAGTCAATGATGGGAGATTGGTGCTTGAAGCATCAAAAGGGGCCGAAAGGTCTTGTATTTTTTAAACTAATAGTTTTTTTATGAATGCAGGTACAACACCAGATAAGAAATTTGTTGCTATAAAACAAATCAATGACTATAGTTGTGATAAAGAAGAAATTATTGACTATTCTTCATTGCAGAAAGTTGGGTGCTCAGCGCAGTTGGAGTTGAAATCATTTGACAAAGAGGAATTACCCCAAGCAATTGGTGGAATCAATTGTTGTAAAGACTGAAAGAATTCGATTGACAAAGTGAGTGATGAGTTACCAAACAGAGTTGATACTTTGAAGGATCACCGACAGAACGAAGTTTGGAATCATGGAGGGAGAAAGTTGTCAAGACTTATGGCTATTGCATTATTACAGAAAAGTGATAGACCTCATAGACAGGAGTCTATGGAAACTTCTCTACCTGGGGAGTCTAATGTAGGAGCATCCTACTTGGGTTTTATTAAAATATTGTGTAATTAGGGGCGATGATTTTTTTAATTATTTTATAAATTATTGTGCTCATTTTAATAAATTAAGAGAGAAAATTGTGAGAAATATTGTAAATATTCTTTTAATAAATTAAGGATATGAGTGGAATTCAATTAGGTATATAACCTAGGGATTAGGAATTCATTAAAAGGGGCTTAGTTGAGTCTGAAAAAAAAGGATAAATCCAATTTAGATTTTAGTTGAGATTTGTGTGGAGGAAATTATGGATTGGAATAAATTAATTATTATGTATAAATATGACGAGTGTGTGAGGATGGAAAATACTGAGGAATACAAAGCAAGAGAGAGAGAAATGGTTTGAGAGATTTTTTAAATGGGCCGAGAGCAGAGAAGCCATTTATTGTAATATTCAGTGAATGAATTTCTTATGTTATTATATATCATTATTTTGTTTGTATGGCTCTCGTTTCTTTATGTATATGTTAAACAGAATAAAATTTAGTTTTTAATGAAGAGTTTTCTTCAGTATTTTTAGGTTAAAGGAAGCACATACAGAATTATATGCTAGGATTTGTTTTATATTAGAATCCTGGCATCATTATGGAGGAACACAATAAAATACAAAAATAGACATAAACACAGAGATGCAGTGGAAACAATACTTCTTTTTATTGAAATCAAATGACTAAAATATGCTTATAGACATAATGGAAATAAAAATAGCTAGGGTTCTAGTAGCATATCTTTGAGAAGAGATGTGGCGGCTATAGACCTCTAAAATATGTTACAATGAGGCTCGAGGGCATATTTATTATTTACAAAAAATGGAAAACCCTAAAAATCCAAAACCCTAACACTAGGAGATGAAGTGCCAAAACTATGGGCCCCATTTGGGTAAATTAGTGTCTCAAATTCTCAGGGACGTAACATTGACATACGATCTTTGTTTGATGTGCATCATACCTTGTTAGGAATATCTATTCAAGGACTACAAATTTCGGTGAAAGCATCATCGATCGATGAACTTATGTTGCTCCCAATTTTCCTAAAAAATGTCGGTTAGTGCCTCAAAACCGCTTCGAGAGTGATGACCCGACATACTGCTAGAAATAATAACTTTTTCTGCAACTTAAAAATTGAATAAATGATGGTGGGGGTTCAAATAGAATAGGTGGGTGGCCACTGATATCCACCTAGATTATTAAGGCCCCAAAATGGCTTCGTGAGTGCAGGAGCCAGAAACCTGCTAAAAATAGTAATTTGTGATAAATGTGCAAAGCTACAAGAATTGATGGTGTTGGTACAAATGGAATAGGTGGGAAGCAACCAATATAGACCTGAATGACAATAATAAATCATTCTATGATAACGAAAGGGAGCTAGTTAGGGCTTCCATTGTCGCTACGACTTTTTTTCCACAAAGGTTCAGAAGTGGAAATTTTCACAGAGCGAAGAAAAAATCATGAGGAAATTCATGTAAAAATTTCATATATTCGTTCGAAATATTTTCAAATATATAATATGTGGAATTTATGGTTTTTTGAGCCTCCCAAATTTCACTTAAACGGGTCATCATGTAATTTTCGCTATAACGTTTTTTCTACGAAATTTATGAAGGTGAAACTTTTACAGATAAAATTCGAAATCATGAGTAACTTCCTATAGAAATTTAAAATCTTTGTTAACAATATTTTCAGAGATATGATCTGTGGAAGTTAGGGTTTTTTCAGTCTACTGAATTTCATCTGAAAGAGGTGACCTTGGGAAAATCATCATAACTCTCCCTCTGAGGATCAGATTGGAATCTTGTAAAATGTGGCTGCAAGTACACAAAATATAGTTTCCATTGTAACAATTTCAGAGATGAAGGTGGAAATAGGGAGACATGCATGTTGTACAAGTGTGATATTCTGAACCAGTCCATATTAGGTCATTGGAGTATCGAAATTAGGTCAGACCTATGGAATTAGAAAGAAGATTTAGATGGATACTATAGGATCAACTTTCATGTATTTAAGATCTGCAATTATATATATAATTCAGTTTCAACATCAAGCTCCCTAAAAGCAAGAAAAATGTGTGTATTTGTTTTCAAATTTCGTAAGACTCATTTGAAAAATTAGTTTTAAGTGATTCCAAGGGAATATTGAGCATATATATCAGTATGAGGTTCTAAATTCCCCCCTAAAAATAATTAAACAAACATTAAGCCCTCAAAATACTGTACTATGACTCATGAATATGAAGAATTGCAACATGATCTATCAAAATTACAAGAGAAAGTACACCAATTTTTTCTCTTGCAAATTGCAACAAATAATGTAATGGAAGTTTTGAATAAAGGCGTAGAAGTGAATATGGATGGTTTGAAGAATAATATGGATGGTTTGAAGAAATGTGTGGAAGCTAATATGGATGGCATAGAAGTTGCCATGGAAGCTAAGACGAATGACATGGAAGAAAAAATGAGAGAGAACATGGAAAACATGAAGAATGATCTTAAAGAAGCCATGGAAGGTTTGAAAAAGTTGATACAAGAAATGTTTCCTAATGGTGAAAATATAGTAGAGGAAAGTCATGATGAGAACAAAATAAATGTTAATCATGATTTCATAAACTCTAACCTTGGATTGAAGAACCACCATATTCTAAAGATGTATATGAGGAAGTTTGATGGCAAGAATCCTGTAACATGGATACTAGAGATGAAGAAATAATTTGATCTCAATAATATGTAAAACATAGAAAAAGTATGCATTTCAACTTTACATTTAGAACAAAATACATTTGGATGGTATTGATGACTTTGCTCTGGTAAAAAATTTTTCACTTGATTAATTTTTACAGAGGAAATGATAGGACATTATGAGGATACAGAGGGCAACACCTTCTTTTTCCAATTGATAAATCTCAAAAAAAAGGGTTCAGTGGTGGAGCACATTGAGGATTTCCAAAAAATGAATATAAGGGTAACTGATATTCTAGAAGAACCCACAATTAATGTCTTCATAAGGAATTTAAGGGATAACATTCAACCTAAAGTTTCTGTTTGGGAACTTGATTCATTGGAGAAGGCATTTAGGTTTCCAAGAAAAATTGAATGTAAATTATGGTAGAAAGGAAGCCAACCACTCAAATCTATAAATATGGAAGTGTTTCTACTCCTAGACTTCCACAACCTACAAGGTTGACAACACAAAAATTGGAAGAAAAAGGAGAAAAATCACTTTGCTACAGTTGTGATAGCAAGTACACTAAAGGTCATAAGTGTGCTGAGAAGAAATTAGTTTACATATATTGTGAAGAGGAGGAATAAAATGAACAAGAATATTCTAAAGAAGAGGATATACACCAGGAACCAACGCTTGAAGAAGAATAAATGAGTCTGTCCATATCATGTAATGCATTGGTAGGAATTACCACTCCTCAAAATCTCAAGGTAGAAGGACATATGCAGATGAAAAAAGTAATATTGTTGCTTGATTCAGGTTGTAGCCATAATTTTATTCATTGTAAGGTAGCCAAGGAATTGAATTATTTCCTATACCCAACACTAGAATGTCAAGTGATGGTTGGAAATGGAGGAACTATAAATTTCTCTAGAAAATTCCATAATATCAAGGTAACCATGGGGGAATATGTATTGAATAGTCTAATTCTTTCCATTCAAATGGGAGGAGGTTATGTTGTACTAGGAGTACAATGGTTACAATCTTTGGGGACAGTAGCTTTTAATTTTCAAGGAAATTTCTTCAAATTCTTTTAGGAAGGAAAGGAAATCGAATTACAAGGTATCGTAGGGAAGCCAAGAAAGATAATAAGCTCTAATGTAATGAAAAAAATTATGAAGAAATAACAATGAGGTGTAATTGAAAAATTATTCTCACTAGAAGTTCCAACATCAAAATCATATTTTTCTCTAGATCTCCAAAAAATCTTGGACAATCATTCCATGGTATTTGCAATTCCCAAAGGACTCCCACCTATTCGTGATAATGATCATTCTATTAATTTTATTCCAGGAAGTGTTCCTTCAAACATCGGGCCTTACAGATATCCTTATGTCCAAAAGAGTGAAATTGAATGTATGATTGTATAAATGTTAGAGGCTTGTATAATTCAACCCAGTCAAAGTTCTTTCTCTACTCCAGTAGGGTTGGTGCACAAGAAGGATGGATCATGGCGAATATGTTCGAATTGTAGGGAGCTCAATAAGCTCACTATTAAATATAAATTTTCTATTCCTATGATTGATGAATTATTGGATGAATTACATAGTGAAATTTATTTGACCATGTTGGATCTTCGTTCAAAATATCATCAAATTAGAATGAAGACAGAAGATATTTTGAAGATAACATTTCAAACTCATAAGAATCATTATGAATTTTTGGTCATGCCTTTTGGCCTTACCAATGCACCTTCTACATGTCAAGGGTTGATGAATTCCATTTTCAAACCCTTCCTTTGAAAATTTGTGCTAGTATTTTTTGATGACATACTAGTCTGCAATAGGTCTTGGAAGGATCATGTTCAACATGTTGATAGGGTGCTCAATCTATTGGAGGAGAAAAAATTATATGCAAAAACATCTAAATGTTTGTTTGGAGTACAAGAGGTGAAATATTTGGGTCAAATTGTATCTCACGATTGTGTTAAACTAGACCCTAACAAAATTAAAGCCATTAAGGAATGGAATGTCCCCAAAACCATAAATCAGTTGCATGGATTTCTCTGGTTAACGGGGTATTATCACAATTTTGTTAAGGAATATGGGAGAATAGCAGAAGCTATAACAACATTATTGAAAAAAGGTGCAATTTTCATGGACTCCTAAAGCAACTAAGGCCTTTGAACATCTTAAAGAGGTAATGTGCATAGCACCGGTCTTAGCTATGCCAGACTTCACAAAAACCTTTATTGTGGAATGTGATGCCTCGGGAAATGAAATTGGTGTTGTTTTAATGCAAGATGGAAGACCCATTATTTTGAAAGATTTCCAATCAAAGGAGATTTTTTACAGAAATCTATTTATGAGAGGAAATGTTTGAAATACTATATGCACTAAGGAAATGGTAGCCTTACTAATGAGCTCCATCATTAGACATATTTTGAGGGTTTAATAGTCACCTTTTTTCCTTCTTAGATCTCCTTTTCCCTCATTTTTATTATTATTTGGGTTTTTTATGCTAATATAGGTGGTGATAAAAGATAACATACTATGAGTGCAGAGAATCATGATTTATTAAGCACTTTTATAAATATCTGATCACAATGAAGTGAAGGAGACACCAGGGACAAATTATAGGAGTATTTTCCACTGTAAAAAGGTAGTCAAAGGATCCCAAAGATTCTCTCCAACAATTTGAATTCCACAAGAAGAAAAAGGATCCCCAAGGATTCTCTCCAACAATTAGAATTCTAGGGGCAACTGAGTCACTCAAAGAGGAGAGAACTCAATCTTGGTTTACTTGGAGTCCACTAGACTCAATCACCAATTTTGTAGGGAGTTGTTGGTAGCTTACCTATAGAATAAATAGAGAAGAGTGATGAAGAGTTAGTCTAATCTAGTCTTGATTCCATTCATAACTATTGTTGTGAGCTATTGAGATTTTTATTTTATTCAGGGATCAAACATTCCGAGAGGGATGTAGTTATTCTTTTATAAAATGAGCAGATTGATTTCATTCGATTGATTTAAGCTTCATAGGGCTAGGTCCATGGGTTAGGACCCAATCCATGTGCCTCATCTTCTCTAATGTTAATATATTTTCCTTTATTCAATTTAGCTAGTTTTTATTTTGTCATTAAAGTTAGATCCGCTTCTAATAATTTTCATTGCTATTTAGTTGTTGTGTTGTTTTAGTTTTAATTGATTCTGCACAAAGGAATAGAGAAAAAACTCCAACAATGTCGTCAAGTCCCCCAAGCCCTCGCATCTTTTTCAATAGAGTTCGAGTAGGGTAGACCTTCCCATAGACCAAAATTGATTTCTGTTCGAGTTGAGGGAAGAATTTTTATTTACCAAGTCCAAGCCTTTCCTTCACTATTTCACCTTGAATTTTTATTTGTTTCTCGTGAATGAATTTTCATGTGTGATTCACCACTTAGCACTACCCTTATGCTTCCATTCCCCTCCTTTAAGTATCACCTTAGCACTGCACCTACTTTCTTTCGAACAACCTTAAGCTCTTGAGCCCTACTTCTCTATTTTTCTCTATTCATGATCTCCTTACCCTTTTTATGAAAAACACTTAGAACCACTTAGATTTCCTTATTATTTCCTTTTTATTGGTCTCCGCTACATTACGTTTTTAATACTAAATTTTTGAAAAACTATTTAAAATTGCCTTTCTACTTTTCACCTCAAGTCTTCCACCAGCGTACATCTCACAATGCACATCAAAACATTTAACTTTTACCTTTAAACACTTCTCACTTGTTTTGGCCGATTGCGATATTGTGATCACAAAAATCACAAATCGCATCATTTACCCTTTTTTGCATAAAACTTACCACTTATTCATCCAGTGCGATAACTCTGCCACGTCACCCTCCACCATGTCATGCATCACAGATTGCATGCTGTAGGTCGTACCACATCACAAATTTCAGCCTGCAACCTTTATTGCAACTCAAATCATACTTCACACATTTTAGTTTATTGTCGTAATCCTTACCATTATCCTTGTAAACTTGTTATATTGTGACTATGACATATGACATCATGGATTTTTTCCTTCATCGCACTCTTCCATTGCACTTTTCCACTCATTTCCACACCAAATCCATTTTTGCCATATTATAATGTTTTATAATATTTTAACTCCCTCTTTCCATTTCTACACTCTGTTTCATGCGCTAAGACTTCAATTCGCCACTTTAGCCCTTTTTCTTCCTCCAAACTAAAAATTAACTCTTTTTAGTTGGAATTAAGTCATGGTTAGCTTAGTTGCATGGATAGAAGCATGGTAGATAGATCATAGGATAAGTAGAGTGCATTTAGCCATTTTTCCAAGTTAAGTGTGGTTTAGGATTAGTTTCCTTTCTACTATTTGTTTCTACAAATTCAATTAGCTTCATTCTTGTCATTTCTTTCCATCAATTTAGTTCAGTTTCCTTTCTATATTTTCCTTCCAGTAATTTACTTTAAATTGTTCTCATCATTTATGAAATAGTACCCTTTCATAAAGTAGAAGAGGATGACATGAGAATAATAGATATGTTGTGTATATAGCACTATCACCTCAATGTTTGTATGAGTCCTATGTTGATAAAGTAAATTAGGGAAACCCCTAGTAGTTGCAGAACTCTTGGTGCAATACCAGGGCTCACCACTTTTTGGTGTCGTTGTCGGGGAGGTGTCTAGTAGATATTTTGATTTTTTTTAGTACTATTTTTTTATTTCCTTTATTTTCATGAGATTTCACAAATATTGAAAACAATACAAAAATATTCGATTTTGATACCTCGTACGACTAGGAATACTCAAAGAAAAACCTTACCTAAAACTGCCACAACACCTCCTGGCCACACTTCATTCCTCTTTAGTCGCAGTGAGATTGAACCCCCTCTAGGAGAGCCTTTTGTATATTTTGAGGATCCTATTGGGGGAGAAGAAGAAGACCTTGTTTCAACTGAATGTCCTACTTCGCCTATCTTATCCATGGCTAAGACCGAAAGAGCCTTTTTCATAATAGATGAATATGGGGACAGTACGATGAAAAAATCTTCCACACTTCCATGGACTTACCTCTGAGGACTATCACACATTCATGTTTGATTTTGTTGAACCTATTCCCATCTACCCTTAAGGATGTAACCTTCTGCTAGTTCATGGATCTTCCTGGTGATAACATCACTACCTAGCCACATATGGAAGAGATATTCAACAACAAGTATAAAGACTATTGTAGGTCGAAGGAAACTAAGGATGAGATATTTAGGATGACTCTAGGGCCTAATGAATCCCTATAGGATTATGAAGAGAGGTTTCAATTTATCTATAAGAGAGCCAACTATACTCTTGATCTTGACACACTTAAACTTGTACTTCTTTGAGGGTTCAGTGAAGAGATGACAAAAACCTTTAATATGTTATCATGAGGAGATATCTACCAAAAACCATATGAAACAGTAAAAGATGTATTCCGGAAAAATTCTAGGGCATTTAGGAAGAAGCACAGAGCTAGTAAAGTACATCCAATACCCCTTCGTATTCAAATTTCATAAAACATGAGATTGGAAACATGCTATAGGACTTCAGGAGTCACATGATGCACACCTTTGCTTTGAAAATGGACACAATGTAGGTCAGAAGTAAGCAAGAGGAAGTAGAGAGAGCCCTAACCATATTTTGTCCTAGATGTACTAGGAAACGCCTAAGAAATTAATGTCCAATCAATGTCATAGAGGTTTTCTTAGTCTGTGAGGAGAATCATGCCATAGACAAGTTTCCCTTTTTACCTAGACTTAAATTTGTATATCAAGGTGTGAAAATAATGCCAAAGCAACTCTGTTTCATCAAATAGAGAAGGCCTCAAGGCCCTCAGCGTTGAGAAAAATATTGAGGGGTTGGGGGGGGGGGTGGGTGGGGGGGTGAATCAATATTTTGAGCTCATATTTCTAAATTTAAACTTTTATTTTTCAGAATTTCATATGCAGCTTTTATGAACCGAACTTGCATATATACGTGAATATTCTTAAATGAACTTACGTATACTAATATAAATTTCTAGTTTAGAAAGCTTGTTAGAAACAGACATTAAATCAGATTTACTAGTTATTCATCAGGTTATATAATCAGTAAATATGTGTATTAATAGTAGTATAAAATATCACACAAGAGGAACACACATGGACACCAATATTTAAGGTGGAAACCCTATTTGGGAGAAAACCACCACTGCTGTCATCTTTGTCTTCACTAATTATTATATGGAAAACTGTTTACAACATTGTACTAATGTAGACTCATATCAGTATGTAGGCTTCTACCTACAGAAGGCTGCAACCTTCACTCGTTTTCCAACCGCTACTGGAAGGGAGCTCCAACCCCCTTTATTCTCATTTACCAGCCACTCCTAGAAGAGATATTCAAACCCCTAAACATAACACTAGCTTCTATCGGCAGGAAGCTTATATTTCCATACTTAAGGCTTCAACCCTCAGAACCACTAAAAACTACGTTTCATCAATTTTCATACTAGATCAAATAGCATCAACACAACCCTTTAGCATCAATCATAACCTTTGCCCAATGCTTCAATTAGAACAGTGAAAACACTGTAACCAAAACATCAGGAATAACCCAGACTTTAGAATAGATATGTAGGTACAAACTCAACCCTCAAAAATCATTAATTCGAATAATATACACTACTTTGCTTCACAAAAGCCACGTACATACGGGCTTTCCGGCACATCAACCAGTGTATACTTCTGTGTATTTTATTCTTTATAAAACCCTAACTATCATATGCACTTTTCATGAAGTGAACCTGCATATATACGTGCTTTTGTTGAAACCAACTAGCGTATAGATCTATAAAAAATAGATTTTGCAGAACAGACCAGATCTATAAAACTTACCCAGATTTATTCATTTTCTTCAGCAGACTTGCACCAGTTCTTCATCATTCCTTCAGTAGGTCATTCTAGAGATTCATCAGCATCAGATATAGAGATCTTGAACAATCATTATATCCATGGGTGTATCATAGATTCAGATCTATCAATTAAGAATAGAGTTCATCCATGCAGATATTCTGTAGAGAAATTTATTCATTAACAACCCTTACACATGCACACATTGCACTATGATCTTCTTCTCCTTAAATAGATTTACCTTTTACCAATACCATGAGTGAAAACCACTCAAATATTGATGGTAATCCTGGACAGAATGAGAGAATAAAACACTCAATACTGTGGGATAATACCATGGTAAATCCCCCTTGTATTATAAATTTGGAGCACAAATGGGCATACTCAACTTGGCACATACTTATCCGTGTGCATACGTGACTTGTCCTTTAAAAACCCGCGTATACATTATGATAGATTAAAGATAAATTGTCTCTGACACTTTCTTGATTTTTTTTCTCTGTCTCATCTGAACTGATCTATGGATACATCATTCTTACATCATTAACAAATAGGCTGCTTAACATAGGCAACTTGTCAAGTAGGTTTTCATCAAGGACAACTTCATCAAGTAGGTTTCCATCAAGGACAACACATTACATCATATTGCCAACAATATCCCCCTTTGGACTTGATAGCAACCATGATGGTGTTTGATCACCTCAACAGATAGATACTTAAAACATAACCATTATTCAAACACCATGATACACCATGATACTCTCCCCCTTTGACATAAAGGGCAAAGGGAAGATGAACATCCCTTGTACAGAAATTACCATGCTCCCCCTGAGTTCATGCAAACATATTTTTCAATGAAGTACATGACTTTTCAACCGAGTATGACCTTTCCTATCACCAATTAATCATACTTGCAGCAATGATCCGACTAAGTGGATTTACATTTTGACTCAACTACCCAAACAAATGGGTGTTCAAATTGGTACGAGTGCTTACATGACTGAATATAACAATTTACATCATAGATCTCAATATGAACTTTTCATCAAATGAATTTTTATAAACAATACCAATGAATCTCAATCATGAGATCAGACCACAACAAACACTTAGAATGCCAACAATGCATCCTTTCGCAGAGGACGAGTGCTCCCCCTTAGCTTGTGCACTCTGAACACTTTCAACAGAAAATAATTAAGGCTTCTTCATCAAAAATATATTAGAGAATGAAACATAAATGTAATAACTCGAACATCACCAGAGATACCCAACAAACCCGCAATTGTTCTGAAAATGTTGACCCGAAAAAGTATGCCAGCAAAAACCCATATGCAATTTTCTATATATAAACTTGCGTATATACGCAACTGTCCTTTATGAAATCTACGTATCCAATTTAATCTTCTGAATTTAAGCAGATTTGATCTTCTGATCAGTAGAGACAATTCCCAAATTTTGTTTAAGATATTCGAATGCTTCCCTAGGAAGAGGTTTAGTAAATATATCAGCAACTTGTTCTTTAGAGGGAACATACTCCAATTTTACCTTTTTTTCAAGTACATTTTCATGTAAGAAGTAATACTTGATAGGAATGTGCTTGGTATCGGAATGCATAATAGGATTCTTTGAGATATTGATGGGACTTGTATTATCACACATAATGGATATGGGAGGTGAAAATTTGATTTGAATGTCTTGTAAATTTTGCATCATCCAAAGAAGTTGTGTGCAACATGATGCCACAACCACATATTTTTCTTTTGCAGTATATAAGACAATAGATCTCTACTTTTTTCTGAACCAAGATACTAATCGGGGGCCTAGATAGAATGTGCCACCACTAGTGCTCTTCCGATCATCAACATTTCCAGCCCAATCTGCATTTGTATAAGCATGAAGAGTGAGGTTAGCATTCTTTGGATACCATAGTCAAAATTCTTGAGTTACTTGTAGATATTTGAATATCCTTTTGACAGCTTGAAGGTGAGACTCTTTTGGATTAGCATGGAATCATCAAAAATTCCCAACTGCATGCATAATCTCTGGTCTTGTCTCGGTTAGATAAAGCAGACTTCCAATCATGGATATGTATTCTGGTTGATTCACTATGGCAGAACCATAATGAGAACTAAGGTTACCCCTAGTTATCATTGGTTTACTTACAGGTTTGCAGTCTTCCATCCCATACTTCTTCAAAATTTTCTTGAGATATTTTTCTTGAGATAAAAATATGCCATCTGTTGCATGTTTCACTTGTAGGCCAAGAGAAAATGTTAGTTACCCAAGTAAAGAAATTTCAAATTCTTGTTGCATAACAGAAGAAAAATTCTGACTCATGGACTCTTCATTACTTCCAAAAATGATATCATCAACATATATAACCACAATTAATAGTTTATCATTTTCAGTTTTTATGTATAAGTTGCTATCAACAAAACCCTTTGAAAATCATTGTTGATGAAGATATTTGTCAAGATGATAATACCATGTCCTTGGATCTTGTTTGAGACCATATAAAGCCTTTTTAAGTTTACAAATCAGTTTTTCATCATTGCCAAAAATGAATCCTTCTCGTTGTCCTATATAAAATTCTTCTAGATCACCATTGAGGAAAGCAAATTTAACATCCATTTGATAAACTTTGATTTGTTGAAAGCTTGAAAAAGAAAGAAACATTCTGATGGCTTCAAGTCTAGCTACAGGAGCAAATGTTTCTTCAAAGTATATACCTTCTTGTTTAGCATACCATTTACAAAAAAGTCTAGCCTTGTTTCTAATAAAATTTCCATTTTCATTTAACTCGTTCTTGAATATCGATTTTGTTCCAATAACATTTTTATCATGAGATCTTGGAACTATTTCCCAAGTATGATTCTTTTCAATTTGATCAAGTTCTTCATTCATGGCTTGAATCCAAACTTCATCTTTGCTAGCTTGATTGACATTCTGTGGTTCAATAGTGGATAAAAATTCTAGATAGCTCGTAGACCCTACAATATTTCTTCTCGTTTCGACACCTGATCCCTTTTCTCCAAAAAATTGAGATTCTGGATGATTCTTTTGAATATACCTGGATGGAGCCTTTTTAGATAGATATTCTTCTGCTGCTTCATTTGGTTCACCTTATATATTATCTCTATTAGATGCAGGAAGATATACATCATCATCATCTTAATTTTTTGTTTGAATTTCCCCTTTTTGAACTGAGAGGGATTCATCAATTACAACTTCAATGCATTCAAAAATCTTCTGAAGTATTTTATTGTAACATTTATATTCTTTACTTATAGAAGAGTAGCCAAGAAATACTCCTTCATTTTCTCTAGGTTCAAATTTGCCAAGCTTTTCATCATTTTTCTTGATAAAACATTTTCTTCCAAAAACTTTAAAATGCTTTACATTGGGAAGATTACCATACTAGAGCTCATATGGAGTATTATCACTATTTACACGAACATGTGCTTTGTTAAGAATATTTACTGCAGTATGTGCTGCTTCTCCTCAAAATGTGTCAGGTGTTCCTGAATCGTCAAGCATAGCCCGATCCATCTGTTGAACTGTTCTATTAATTCTTTCTTCAACTCCATTTTGTTGTGGACTACCAGCTTTAGAAAATCGTCTTTTTATGCCATGTAGTTCACAAAAATCAAAGAATTCATCTCATATTTATTTACCTCCACGATCAGATCTAAGGCACTTGATTTTTAGATCAAATTCATTTTGAACCAATGCTTTGAAGATCTGAAATTTTTCAAATGCTTCATCTTTGTGCTTTAGCAACCCAATCCAACACATTATAGAGAATTCATCAATAAACAGAATATAGTATTGTTCTCCACGGGGTGACCTTTTTCTCTTGGGTCCACATATATCAGTATGAATGAGTTTAAGAGGCTTACTTGCTGATACTTCCTTGGCATTAAATTTCACTTTGGTTTGCTGACTGAATTGGCAAGATTCACATATAGTACTTTCACGCAGAGTAATATTGGGAAGATCACGAACAACTTTGAGTTTGCTAGATTTGTTAATTTGAGAGAAGCTCAAATGCCCCAATCTTCTATGCCATAGCCAATTTTCCGAAGACTTACCCATGCAACATTGTTCTTTACAGCTCTTCAATACATACAAATTTCTCGGGGTTCTATTTCCTTTTATGATTGTTTTTCCTATATCCAAATCCTGTACCGCACATTCCTTTGAGCTAAAGACAAATTTTGTTCCTTGACCGCGCATTTGACTTACACTTAACAAGTTATGCTTCAATCCATCCACATACATAACATTGTTAGATTTCACCTTTTCTTTTAGAAAAATAGAACCTTTTCCCTTAATGATAGCAGGAGTATCATTTCCAAAAGCAACATTCTTTTATCTTTCTATAGAATTGTATGCAAGAAGTTTATCTTTGTTTCCTGTCATGTGTTTTTAGCATCCACTATCAATGAACCATTGATTTTCTTCTCCTTTTGCAAATAAATCTATGCCATAGTTCTCAACCTGTAATTCCTTATTTCTCCATACTTTCGAAGTTGTTGGTTATGCTCTTTTTGCTGAAGTTTGCTCCTGCATTCAAATTCTTCATAACCAAATTTATTGCAATAAGCACATTCAATTTCATTTTGAAGAGAAGAAAAATTGTTATATGTATTCTTATTTACTCCAGTATCAATTATTTTCTTTCTTGCTTCTCTAGTTATGATGGTTTTGTATGCAACACATTGAACAACTTTATGACCAAAATTATGACATGAGAAACATTGTCCATTGAAGAGGAAATTTTTGCGATCATTGAACATTCTATTTGTGTTTACCTGTTGGTTGGTTTTTCTCTAAAAGATATTCCTATTATTGTTCTTTGTATTGAGGTGGTCACGATTTACCTGTAAAGTTTCTTTGTTTCCTTGCTGAGTGGCAAAATGTTGTAGGCTGTCTGTAGCTGCTTTTATATAGTTTGGTGTTAAAGACTAAGAATATTCTCTGACATATCCAAGACGTATCTTTATAACAGGAGAACGTTGTACCTTAATAATTTCATCTAAGGTTTCAAATCCTTTAGCAAATCTAAGATTCAAGGTGTTTACTTTCTAAATATATTTCCTTAGACTTAGTACTTCACATTCTAATTTCTCATTGTGTTTCTCCTTTTCTTCAAGCTTATTTTTTAGAGTTTCTAGGGATATTTTGTTTTCTTCCAAACATATTTTGAGCTGATTGATTTATTCAAGTAAATAATTGTCTTCTAGAGCATCCATAAAAGTATCCTTTTCTTCTCTAGACTCTTTTTCAAATGCCATGAGAATTCTAAGATCTTGATTAGATTCTTCCTCGCTATTTGATAACCCATCACTATCTTCATGAGTATAATAACTTTTTCTAGTGCTAAATCGATTCTTATTTCATCTTGCTACTTCTTTTCCTTTTTCATGTGTTTCTTTATGGGGACACTTAGCAACATAATGACCAACTCTTCCATAAGAAAAACATTTGAAAGGAAGCTTACCTCTGAACCTTTTAGTGCAAAGTTGGAGCTTCTTTAAAAAATTTACCTCATCTTACTCTGAAATATACCCTGATCCTTCTATTTCTTGTACTTATTTTCCTTTTGTAGAGGCTCTAAGGATGACTTCTTTGACTTCAGAAGATACCCCTTTTCTCATTTCACATGCAGTTAGAATCCCATGGAGTTGGAAAATAGTAAGACTTTGAAGATCTCGTTTCTCTTCAATAGTAGACACTTTTGACGAAAATTTTGAAGTTACAGATCTTAAATTCTTTTCAACTAGAGTAGTGTCAGCTATGATTTCACCCAAGTTTCTCATACGATTTACAATATCATCTAGACGTAAAAATAAACTAGTAATGCTCTCCTCATTATGCATCCTTATATTTTCATATTGAATTCTAAGAGTTTGGAGTTTAGCGCTTTTTACCTTTGTATCACCTTCATATCTTAGAATGATTTTGTCCCATATTTACTTTGTTGTATTCAACTGCATGACCTTGACAAATTTTGATTTAGTCAGACTCCCCAATAGTGCATTGACTTCCTTAGCATTTGTTTCATATTTATTTCTTGCCATTCCATATGTTGGAACTTAGGCTAGATATTGATAACCTCCTTCAACAATTGCCCATACATCTTCTCCAAGCGACTGAAGATATGATCTTGTCCATGTTTTCTAGAAGATTAAATTGTTTCCGTTGAAAAGTGGAGGCCTGATAGATAGTGTCCCATCTTGATTGCTCATCTTGGCTGATCTTCCTTCTAGCGGTTAAGCTTCTTCAGAAGGACCTGCTCTAATACCAATTTTGGAGAAAAAAATACTGAGGGGGGGGGGGGGGGGTGGTGGGGTGAATTAGTATTTTGAACTCATATTAGTAAATTTAACCTTTTATTTTGCAGAATTTCATACGTGTATTTTACGAACCGAACTCACGTATATATGTGGATATTCTGAAATAAACTCACGTATATTGATATAACTTTCTAGTTCAGAAAGCTTCTTAGAAACAGACTTTAAATTAGACTTACCAGTTATGCATCAGGTTAGATAATTAGTAAATATGTATAGTAACACCAGTATAAAACATCACACAAGAGGAACACACATGAACACTAATATTTAAGGTGGAAACCCAATTCGTGAGAAAATTGCCGCTGCTGTCATCTCTGTCTTCAATATTTATTATATGGAAAATTGTTTACAACATTCTATTGATGTAGACTCATATCAGTATGCAGGATTATACCTGCAAAAGGCTGCAACCTTC
Source organism: Pinus albicaulis (assembly GCA_034641835.2). Classification (NCBI taxonomy): domain Eukaryota; kingdom Viridiplantae; phylum Streptophyta; class Pinopsida; order Pinales; family Pinaceae; genus Pinus; species Pinus albicaulis. Next base: position 57,628 of record JAXQQM020060381.1, read on the forward strand.
ACTCGTTTTCTAGCTGCTAATGGAAGGGAGCTCCAACCCCCTTTCTTCTTGTTAACCAGCCACTCCTGGAAGCCAACTTCAACCCCCTGAACATAACACCAACTTCTACTCGCAGGAAGCTTCTACTTCCATACTGAAGGCTTCAAACCTTAGACCCATTGCAGACCATGTTTCATCAATTTTTATACTGAATCAAACAGCATCAACACAACTCTTTATCACCAGTCATAAAATTTTCCCAATACTTTAATTAGAATAGTGAAAACACTGTAACCAGAACTTCAGGAATAACCTAGACTTAAGAATAGATATGCAGATACAAACTCAACCCTGAACAATCATTAACTCAAATAGCATATGCTACTTTTCTTCACTAAATCCGCGTACGTATGCGTTTACGACACATCATCCTGCATATATTTATGTGTATTTTATTCTTCATAAAACCCTAACTTCCATATGTGATTTTCAAGAAGCGAACCCGCGTATATATGCTCTTTTTTTGAAACCAACTAGCATATAGATATGTAAAAAACAAATTTTGCAGAACAAACCAGATCTATAAAACTTACCTAGATTTATTCATTTTCTTCAATAGACTTGCGCTAGTTCTTCTTCATTCCTTTAGTACGTCATTCTAGAGATTCATCATCATCAAATCTAGAGATCTTGAGCAATCATTATATCCATGGGTGCATCATAGATTCAGATCTATCAATTAAGAATAGAGTTCATCCATGCAGATATTCCTTAGAGAAATTTATTCATTAACAACCCTTACACTTGCACACATTGCACTATGATCCTATTCTCCTTCAATAGATTTAGCTTTTACAAATACCATGAGTCAAAACCACTCAACTGCTAATGGTAATCCTGGATGGAATCAGATAATACAACACTCAATACTATGGGCTAACACCATGGTAAATCCCCCTCGTATTATAAATTTGGAGAAAAAATGGTCATACACGACTTGCGACATACTTATCCATGGGCATATGTGACCTGGCCTTTAAAAATGCACGTACACATTGTGACATATTAAAAATAACATGTCTCTAGCACTTACTGGAATTATTTTCTCTATCACATCTAAACTGATCTATGCATACGTCATTCTTACATCATTAACAGATAGGTTTCCTAACATAGGCAACTTGTCAAGTAGGTTTTCATCAAGGACAACTTCATCAAGTAGGTTGCTATCAAGGACAACGCATTACATCATATTTCCAACACTCGGCCATATCAACAAGTTATGCAGGGCGCACCTCACTCTTACTATTACAAAAATAAATGTGCACCGATGCAACCTTGGTATATCCCCACTCCTCCATCATGATCTACACCTCCTGATTGGACTCCCAACCCTTCATATCAAACTCAGCCAGTAAACTAACCATTTAAGAAGTATGTTAAACAACAACCTCAGTGGAACAATCCATCCCAAGGGTGGAGGCATAAACAAAATCAATCGTGTGCTCTAATTACTCTCCACCAATGTCAAACTAAACTTACTCATGTTGTTCCACCTAGGCTACCTATACCTGCACAACCCAATTTGAACCGGAACAACAGATAGGCACAACATGCTCCTATTGGAGACACATCCCATGTAGCTTATGGTATAGAGATAGAGGATTTTAATATCAGGTTGGTAAGAGTAATCCTAGACAACCATCCCCTATCTCCACCTGTAGAGGTTGAGGAGGAGAAGGAAGAGGATAACACTCAGATCCAACAACCTCCCTTTCATGAGTGCTTGATCACCCTGGTCATCACACCCCATAGCAAACTGAACTCCTGGGATAATTGGAAAATTTGTGTGTAAAGATACTAATTATACAATCCATTAAGTATGTCCCTATCTAGACTAGGCTCATCAAAAAAAAGTGCTTCAAGAAACCTGGAAGGAGGAAGAGAGATACCCCCACATCAATGTCGTTTGAAAACTGTCTGACTTGATGCTAGGGAAGGTGATATTTCCAAAATACCTAGACCCTAGTAGTCCAGTTGTTGGTGTACATATAGATGGTGTCATATTCCCCAACACTTTTATTGATTTATGGGTTGCCATAAATATCATGACCAAGGAAACTATGTTGAAAATTAATCTCCAAGGGAATTTGAGGAAAACCACAACAGTTCTACAAGTTGTAGATTGGTCCATAGTAACTCGAGAAGGAATTGTTGAGGATGTTATGGTTACCATTGACTCTTGGATGTATCCTACATATTTCCTTGTCTTGCAGCCAAAAACTAATTTTAATGGCTATTCTCTCTTCTTTGGGATACCTTGGTTAGCCACCGTAGAAACTTAAATTAGTTTTCGTGTTGGAAACATGCTTATAAAAAATGGGCCTTTATCTAAATAGCTAGTGTTATATCCTCCATCTTAGCCTTCCATCGATAATGATCTCCCTATATGGTTGGAGGATGAAGAAGATGACTTAAATAAAACTAACCCTATGTGTACCATAGATGGTATCCTTAGAGGGGGGGAAATTTATGAATATGAACTCATCAACCATGCCATTAAAAACCAGTCCTCCAATAACACTCCTCTTGAAACACTAGTGAAATATTTTGAAAGGAAACCTTGTATGGAAGTATAATAACTTGGGAAAACCTTTGAAAACACCAATGTTATTGAGTTTGGCCCATCCGGATCTCTGAAAATCAACCCAAACCTCTCAAATTAAGAAGATAAGTAGCTATGACATATTTTGAAAGAAAATCTTGAAGCATTTGCTTGGGATTACAAGGACATGAAATGGGTGCATCCTTTAGTATGCAGGCATCACATTTACATCAAAGAGGGATGCAAGTCTGTGAGACAACCCCAAAGATGATCCAGGTGGATATTGGTGGCCACCCACCTATTCCACTTGGCCCCCCACCATTGTCTATTTCAATTTTTCAGTTTCGGCATAACTTACTATTTTTAGCAGTTTTTCGGGTCCTGAACTTCCGGAGCCGTTTTGAGGCCCTAAACGATTTTTTTTGGGCATCATTTTACCCAGCAAATTTGATCATCAAATTTGTCCCGAAAGTTGTAGTCCTCGGATAGAGATTTCTAATTATGTATCATGTGCATCAAACGGAGATGGTATGCCAAAGTTACGTCCCTGTGAAGTTGAAACACCAATTTACCCAAACTGGACCCATAGTTTTGGCGCTTCATCTCCTAGGGTTAGGTTTTTGGGAGGTTTAGGGTTCTCCATTGTTTATCAATAATAAATAGGCCCTTGAGCCTCATTTTAACGCAGTTAAGAGGCCTGTAGCCACCACATCTCTTCTCAGAGATAGCTACCAGTGCCCTAGCTAGTTTTATTTCCATTCTGTCTGTAAGCAAATTTCAGCTCTTTGATATTAATGAAATGAAGTGTTATTTCCGCTGCATCTCTGTATTTATTATTATGTGTTTATTCTGTTACGTTCCTGCATAAATCTGGATCAAAAGAAGAATGAACCTGACTCTCAAGGACATAGTCAAAGAAGAGCTGCAGAAACTATTGGATGTAGGGTTCATATATCCTATATCCTATAGTGAGGGGGTATCTCCTCTTTTCCTAGTCCCAAAGAAGAATGGGAAGTGATGAATTTTTGTTTATTATCGATAACTTAGTAAATCCACCAAGATAAATGATTTCCCTTTGCTCTTTATAGACCAATTCCTGGATGGCCTTGTAGAAAAGAAGTTATTTTCCTTCTTAGATGGGTTCAGTTGGTACAATAATATTCAAATCAACCCTGAAGACAAGGATAAGAATACTTTCACCTAACCTCGGGGTACCTTTTCCTATAGATTCCTACCCTTTGGGTTATGAAATGCCCCAGCTACCTTCCAGAGCATATTTTTTTGAGTTATTCCATGACTCTGTCAAAATTTACATGGAGGATTTCAAACCATATGGGGATGACTTGCATGAATGTCTCTCCAATTTGGGTAAAATACTAAGAAGGTGCATTGAGATGCATCTCTACTTCAACCAAGAAAAGTGTGAATTCTTGAAGGAAGCAGGGGTCGTATTACAACACTCCATATCCGAAGTAGGAATATAGGTAGACTCGAAAAAAATCACTATCATCAAAAAGGTACCTTCTCCTTAAAAGCAGAAAGACGTCATGAGTTTCCTAGTCTTATCTAGTTACTCTAGAAGGTTCATCAAATATTCTAACAATATGGCTTTGCCATTATTTGGGTTATTTTCCAAGGATTCTGAGTTTATTTGGTCTGGTCCTTGTCAAGAGGCTTTTGAGATCATTAAGAAGTAGTTGACTACTGTCCCACCGTCCCCATCCTTCGAGGTCCAAATTAGACTCTGACTTTCCACATCCACAATGATGCATCCGATAGAGATGTAGGAGAAACATTAAGACAATTAGAGTACAAAATCCTTTATGCCATTAATTTCATCAGCAAGAATTTTTCCAAAGCCGAGCTGAATTACACCATTACTGAGAAGGAGATGTTGGCCATTGTCCATGCATTGAAAAAATTTATGCATTATGTCACTAGACATCATAAATTTTTTCACACTAACGATGCAACCATCAAGTATTTAATGAACAAACATATGTTAATGATAGAATAATTAGATGGTTGTTACTTTTTCAGCAATTTGATTTGACTATTTTTTATAAACATGGGAAGGAAAATGTTGTTGTAGATTTTTTGTCCATGTTAGTTCTCCTTGTAGGTGAAGAAGCAATGGTGGATGACATATTTCAGATGTACACCTCTTTTTCATACCAACACTCTCACCATCTTTCGATTATATAACCAACTACTTGGTTTCTAGAGGACTCCCTCCTAATCTTTCATTCATGGAGAAGAGAAGAATCATCAGAAAAAGCACCCTTTTCACATGAATTGGGGGGAATATCTTCAAGCTAGGCCTTGATCAAATCCTAAGAAGTTTTGTGAGGGAGGAAGAAGATTTTGATATCGTCTCTGAATGCCATGAAAACCGATGTGGAGGCCACTTTGCTACAAAGAGAACGTTTTATAAAGTTTTGCAGGTAGGTTGCTATTGGCCTACCCTTCACCAAGATTGCAGAAGATACACGAGTAGGTGTGACCAGTGCCAAAGGATGGGGAAATGCACACAAAGGGATGACATTCATTGACACCCTTAGGTGGATCTTGAGCCATTAGAAAAGTGGGGCATGGAATTTTTTGGACCCATCTTTCTACCATCCGGACAAAAGAAGTATTTCATAGTCTGCATCGATTACATGACAGAGTGGGCCGAATAAAAATAGTCGAGGTAGCAACCGAAAAAAAATTAGATGAATTTCTAAGGGCGAATATTTTTTACAAATTTGGATATCTAAGAGAGATAATCACTGATCAGGGATCAAATTTCACCTTTCACCTCATTGAGAGTATTTTGAGGAAGAAAAATATTGATCATAGAACTTTGAATACCTATCACCCTCAGGCGAATGGTGAAGTAGAAATAGCTAATAGAGCTTTAGACACAATCCTCACCAAGGTTGTGAGAAGCAACTGAAAATATTGGGCAGATATATTGGTAGATTCTACTTGGGCCTACAACATCACTTGGAAGATAACCATAAGATTCACTCCTTATAAACTAGTCTGTGGTAAGAAAGCTCTACTTTCACTTGAGTTTGAACTCAATAATTTAAGAATGGAAGATGAATTTAATCTAGATCTAAAAAATTCCCAAAAGAGAAGATGTTGTAACTAAATGCATTGGATGAGATGAGAATGATAACACTTCTTCACACAGAGGTAGTTCAGCTGGGTTGTAGCCTGCAAAAATTACATGGGAGTTGGTGCTTCCATTTCAAGTTGGAGCTTGATAGATGGCCAGTTGTAGCTAGTTGAGATAGGAGCCTCCTATGGGTTTTAGGCTACAAAAAATAGATCGGATTTGGAGCTTTCTTGCAAGTTGTAGCTTGCAGAAATTGAGGTAGTAGCCTTCTGTAGGTTGGAGCCTACAGAAAATCAGTTGTGAGAGGGAGTTGGAGCTTTCCTGTGCATCAAAACAATAATAAGATGTGGTTTTCTCCCTTATGGGTTTCCACTTATATCTGTTGTCTATGGTCATGATGATTATGTTTTGATATATTACATGTAATCTTCTTATTACCTGCTGCCCACATATTAAGTTTTCTGATTCATTATATATATTAAGTTTCTTATGAAATGGAGGTGTAAATAAGTTTAACGAAAAGAGTTTTAAATGTCCATGAATGTACTAAACTGATTCACCCCCCCGCGGTCTCAGTTTAGCTAAGGGTTCATCAATTGGTATGAGAGCAGATTCCTTTAGTAACAATTTAACAACTAGAAGGAGGTCCTAGGTCCCCAAAATGGCTAGCTTAGAAGGATGCTTAACAAATAAAGCCCCATTTTTTACTAGAACAAACTATGCTTTCTGGAAAATAAGAATGAGGACATACTTAATGTCCCTTGGAATAGAAGTTTGGGCTGATGTGGAAGAAAACAATGCACCAAAGGATACAGACACTGAGGAAGAAGCCAAACAAAATTTCAGAGCTAATGCAAAAGCATTGAATACACCCTTGAGTGGTCTAAGTGAGTCAAAATTTATCAAAGTAATGCACAGTAAGACTGCCAACGTTATCTAGGATAAGTTAGGAAACACTCATGAGGGAGATACAAAGGTGAAGATGGCCAAACTACAAGCACATAGAACTCAGTTTGAAAACTTAAAAATGAATGAAGATGAAGATATAGTTTCATTATTCTTAAGAGTTGCAGAAGTTGTGAATATCATGATATGCCTAGGATAAAAAATTAAAGAAAGTGTTGTAGTACAAAATTTATTGAGATCTCTACCACCCAGGTTTAATCCTAAGGTTTCTGCAATAGAAGAAACAAAAAACTGGGAAACCTTGACTAGGAACCAATTACTTGGCAACCTAACAACATATGATATGAGACTTCCTAAAGGGAAGTCAAACATGAGGGAGGTTTCCTTTAAGGCAGACAAATGCATAGAATAGAAGGAAGGTACATGCTCATGCAGCATGCTCTGATGAAGAAGAAGCCAAATTTGTCAAAAGATTGGATAGAGTCATAGTAAACTACAAAGGTAAAATTCAATTCAAGTGCTTTAATTGTGGAAGAGTGGCGCACTATGCCTCAAAATGTTCCAATAAGATAACAGAGAATCGGTCTGAAGGAAAAGAGAAAAGAAACTCCTATAATATGCAGGGAAGACATTTAATAGAAAATCATTTTATGCTCAACAAGATAACAGTGCATCTGAAAGCTCAGATGAATCCTCTAATGAAGAAGGAACCTCTGAATTTGTCTTAATGGCCAAGGAAGAGCTTCAAGATGATCTCTCGGAATCTGATGAAGAAGGTGAGGTGGACCTTAAGGGGTAGTTGATAAGTGCCCTAAATGAAATTATGAGGCTGAAACTTAAGAGTAACAAACATAAAGAGATGCTTCTGAAATATGCAAAGACAAAACCAGATTCATAAGACCTTATTAAACTGGAAGTTGAACTAGAAGAATCAAGGAAAATAGAGGATATTCTAAATAAGGAAATAAAGGACAAAAATTAGGAGCATGAAAATATGGAAGAAGATGTGGTAAGCCTAAGGAAGAAATCAAAAAAGGCCCAAAGGGAATTAACGATGAAAATTCCATGAATGAAAAGCTCTGAACAGTTGGAAAAAATACTACATTCTTAAATATATCCTCTTATAAAGGTCGGGATAGGATATGAAGGAGAAAATAGTAATTCCAAGGTTAAAGGTAACAAGGATATCACCTTTGTGAAAGCTATAAAAGAAAAAGATAACTCTCAGCAATCTAAGATTATTGCAGCTAGAAGATTGATAGAAGAAAGGAGTAGGTTGTGTAAGCAACTCGGAGACGAGAATACCTCCATGGAGAACTCAGAGAAGGCAGACATTGAAAGAGATGATGAAGCAGCCCAAAAGAGATCCAAAGAGTTAGAAGCCAGCAAGACCATGATGGGCAATGAAGTAGATAGAAACAAGCAGTGACCTCAGGTGACAAAGAAAGAAATGAAGAAAGAATCAACTGCAAAAGGCTCATACACTCCTAAGGATGAACTAAACAAATTCAGAAGATGTCAAAGGAGGTTCCTTCCTCCTATGAGAAGTATCACATGCTTTTCCTGCCACAAACCAGGACATATTGCAGCATATTGTAAGGCAAAGCAAATCCAATCCCACTAGCAAAATATGTAGCCAATGAGAGGAATTGCTCAAGCAAGAAAATGGAAAGGACAAGCTCTCGCCAAATAGACAAATTAGTTGCATGGCTACTGTTATTCATGCAATGACTATGGATATGTAGCAGCTCAATGTAAGACTAGGCAACTCAAGTTTAACCAACAAAAGATGCAGCAAATGAGAAGACCCCCTCAAGCAAGAAAATGGAAAGGACCATCTTTCACCAGGTACACAAATCACTTCCATGGCTATTGTTATGCATGCAATGAATTTGGACATAAACTTGTTGAATGTAAATTATGTTAAAAAAGGAGCACAAAATGTTATACATCATCTCAAACGTACCTAGGTAAAATAATATTTTATGTGTGCCATAAGCTTGGACACAAAGAAAATGACTACAGGCTGCCATATACATTAAAGGACTCTAGACAGATGATGGGATCAAATGAAATTAGACCAAAATATGAATAAAAAAGAAATGCAAACATTAAGAGGAATGCCAAGAAAGTATGGAAGAAGAAGAAAAAGGGGGAGCCTACTACTTTAATGACATTATGAATCCATCATAGTCTCAGGGGGAGATTCTCTAGGAAGAAACGCAGATATCGAGTTAGTGATAGACAAGAAGCAACATCCTAGGGGAGAGCAGTTCATAAAAGGTCCCCATAAGAGTTGTCAAAGAAGATTTGATTGTAATAAGAACAACTAAAAGTTCAGGAAGGGAAAGGACAATTCCTCTGACAGATAACTATAGAGGAATAATCGGATGTTAAATCCTGAAGTCGGACACATGAAGCATTCAATAGCCAACGGGTTGATGGCAGAAGAGAAATCAGCAAGAAACCATGGTGGTAAAGGGAACATCATTCATGAACTTGGAAACTAAGAGGATGATTACATTGTGTGTCTCACTGCAAGTGTTGATAATGAAACAAAATTCTTTTAAGAAAGATGAATAAGAAAAGTGTTATTATTGGAGCAACGACATGATACAGGTCCTCAAGATCGGAATATCATGGTATGCATTGTTAGCTCCCTGTAATTAGAAAGATTGGAAAAAGTCCAACTGCAGGGAGAACACTTATTTCAACCACTTTAGGATTCTAGGATCTAGCCCTCCTGAATCCAGAGAGGGATCTCTCCAATAAAGTGCAAAGATAGATTTATCTTTAAAATCTTTTGGGTAATGATATTAGGCTAGTTATGAATTCCGAGGGTTTTGTTTTGTTTTTGGATGGTTGAGCATGATTATTATTTGGGTGGAAAGTCCTAAATGAAAAGATTTTCAAAGGTGTGAAGTTGCAAGTATTCAGAACAAGTTTCAGCTAAAAAGATAGATGTAATGCTGGTTTTAGTCCATTGGGCTATGGAGTCATAATAGGGTTAATTGAAACAACAAGGTTCAAGAGTGGTCCATGGGGAAAGTCATCTATGTCTAAGGATCTCTTTAAAGTTTATTTTATGGAATTAAATGATACAACAAGAAGGGGAAATAAACAAATGAAGAACAAAGAGCAGCCTAGGATCAGGTAAGTACTTTGAAACTATCCTACTTTCGGCATAAACTTAAGAAATACATAAAAGAAATCTAAGATCTGGTAAGTACTTTGAAACTAACCATATTTTGATGCACTTTTAATAGAAAACATTTTTAAACACGAAGGGAAACTTTAAAAGCAAGTGTTGGAGGAGAAACTAGAGGACAGGGCTCACCATAAACTTCCCTAGCTCTGCTTTACTTAGTAAACTTTCAAGGCAAACACACAAGATAACAAAGAATAGTCTAAGATCAGGTAAGGACTTTGAACCTAGCCTGCTTTCAACACATTCTTAGGGAAACTTTCAGATAGTTTTTTGGGATAAAACTAAAGGACAGGGCTCACCATAACTTCCTTAGTTCATCTCTACTTAACATAAACTGAAAATAACATTTAAGAACAACATTCAACTCAGATAGTAGGATGAGGGAATGCTAGCATTCCTAACTACTTAAATTGAATGAAATCATTCCTAAACAACACAATTTGGAAGAAAACATATAGATAAAGCTTATCAGTTAGAGAAGGGTACTGATATACAATAAATCCTAACTCTATGCTTGTTGTTATTTATCAGAGAAGATGGAAAAAGTGAAAACAGAAATACAATAACAATTTACAATAAGAAATAACATCACTGTTGACATAGACCAGGATCCCATAAATCAGCTTTTATTGATGCTTCAAACCAGTTACAACTTTATGTCCAATGTTTTAGTTCAGCAATCATCTTCACTTCTCAGACTAACTTATTTAATCACAAGCAGAGCTTCAAGAGCCCGTGAACACTATTTACAAGTAGAAGTTTCAAGATCAAGTATATTTCAAAGTTATGCAACCAACATTTACAATGAACTCCTCAATGAGTTTTTATAGAAGGATGAGGAGGTCGAAAGAGAAAATATCTAAGGTTTCAATTAATACATATTTAGTACTTCTCAGCCTTTGAGGGGCTCAGTGGAGAAGTTTTACAAATATTTGTCTGTATTAATTGTTCTACATTTAAGAGTTAAGCTCGGTGGGAGCTTTTGTTGACTTTAAGGCTCTGTTTCATGATATAATAACTCTGCTGGTATTTTTTGCATTAATTTCCTTCGATAGAATTAACTATTCGGCTGTGCTGAGGCAAATATCTTCTTTTATGATCATAACTCGGCCTCTGTTGAATGCTTTGATGCTACAGGTGGCTTTGGGTAGCTGAGAGTAATTAATTTTCCCCTTATGTGGCAGTGGAGGCATCCTTTAACTGGTAAATCTTTTGATTTGTCTGTAATTGTGTTTTAATTCGGAGGAGTAGGCTTTTGATTTTCGATCTTAGCCGTAATCCTCCAAAACTGTGAAAACAGTCTTCAATCCTTAGTTTCTGGCTTGTTTAATCTTCAACACTGATACTCTTTAGCTTTGATTTAATTTTCTGTGTCTTGTTGACATGCAGGGCTGCAAAGGGCTCATATGGCATCAATGCCCATGAAGCATTGATGAAATGTGAAGTTTGAACCCTGTAGATGGCTTTCTATTTTTATGAATAAAGGTGTGGGGATCGTCATTTCGGCCTTTGGCTTTTTCTTCAATATAATTAAAAAACCATTTAAACCTTCAAAATACACACAAATGTTATGAAATCCTGCGTTATTTGGTAAAAATGCTTCAGAGGTTGTTGGGAGGAGCGTGGTTGTTGGATGGCAGCATCCAATGGTGGAGATCGTGCATAGAAGTCAAAAGGAGAGCGGTGGGAGATTTTAAGTTGGAACCATTGATCTATGATTTACCAAGAAGATCAACGATCGAGATTAGCAGTAAATTAATAATGCGAAGGGGTCACATTATTTGTGAAAATAGAAGAAAATGTGGAAAAATAAGGTTAAAACCCTTTGGCGGAGGAAAAAATGAATTAAACATCAAATGGTTTTCGGGAGGAAATATGAGCCGTTAGATGAGATTGGCTCATAAGGATCAACGGCTGAGGAAGCGCGCGATGAAGCACAATGGAAGAGAGGGAAAGTGGTTTCGAGTGGAGAAACCAGCTGTATCACACGAGGAAAAAGCAGATAGGCAGTTTTCACTTTTTGAACGCGATATGCATTAGGAGGCGACACGTGTCTTTTGAAAACAGCCCATATCGCGTAATTTTTGGAGATTAAATTTTGCGCTCAAAGTTACGCGATATGGAATACTGGCCATTAGTGTGATATTGGATAGATGCGCGAGCATAAGCGGGAAGGGTGGTTTTACTATGGACCGTCGAATCAAAGATTTGGACGGCGGAGATTAAAAACCGAGGAAGGCAGGACCAACCGAAGGCAGGCCTGTCGGGGTTGATACGAGCCGTTGGATGAAACAGATCAACGGTGGAGATTTCAACTAGGTTATAAACGAAATAATTCAAAGGCAGAGAATGGGTTAATATGGATCGTTGATCTGCAAAGATCAACGGCTGAGATTGGTCAAAACAAAATTATGAAGCGGGCACATGAATTTAACCAAAGTTAAGAGATTCAATCTGGACCGTTCGATCTTGACACGTGGATGGCCCAAATGCAATCGGAGCTATTAGCACTTGCAGGGCAAAGAACATGGAGGCGCCGAAGGGATTAACTGCAGACCGTCGATCTATGGATCAGATCGACGGCGTAGAACTCATCGGGGGTGGCATAGTATTAAGGTGCCCAATGAAAACTCCTTATGTGATTTTGCGCGGTCCATTGATTGGCTTAAGATCAACAGCTGATATTGTTTCAAAATATGCGCCGGCAGAAACCCTTTAATACTTTAACAAAACCCAAAATTTTATGAGATGTAAAGGTTTTATGGCTCAGGGCGGGTTATATATATGAAATGATTTGGCGCCCATTTGTGGGGCTGTCGGTATATATGGAAGATCATAGGCCCAGGGCTTTTATGTACAAGGGCCAATCGGGATCGGGCCTATGGGCTTGGGCTTATCAATCTACCCATTTAAAATCTTCGATGCAATTAGCACTTCGGGACTTTAACTCTTGGTCCCGGGTATAGATTTATATGAAGAAAATTGGAGGGTGGGAGTTTATACAAATGGGGCTTAATCGCATCGGAACTTTGATGCAGGGCTTTTCAATCTACCCATTTATATTAAAAAACACTGCTCCGGCGGGTTTAGACCGAAACTTAGGAAAGTGGGTTTATTCAATTTACAAAGGGAAATATGCATCAGAGATGGGTTTTAAATAATTCTTAGCGCCGAATGTGGGCTATGTGGTTATATGAAATAATAATAAGATCGGGGTATATAAACAAAAGGGCTTAATTGCATCGGAGGTTTTAACATGAAAAATAGACTTGTGCACTTCGATTTCTCCGATGCGATAGGAGAAAAAGGGTTTAGCGCTTGGTTCTAGTGCCTAGGCATATGGCGGGGAAGTGGTTTAGGACTTAGCCCAAGGGGGCTTAAGCTTGTAATACAAAAAATGTATTTTTTATGAAATTTTCAATGTTTTTTTGATGGATTTGGGGGTTTCGGCAAAGTTTAAAAATGAGTTTTAAACTTTGTAAAGAGGAATTTATGAGGGCGAAATGGGAAAAAATGGAAAACAGAGGAATTCCATGGGGGATAAAAGGGTTAAAAATGAAGGTTATTTTGAAGTGAAAAGGAAGGGAAAAATGGTGTTTTGCAGCAGTCTTTTCTCTATGGAATCAGCAGAATTTCAGAGTTTAACATGGAAACAGTAGTGAATATTTGAACAAAGGGCATGATTTCTTCATGAGTCTTCAAGAGATAACATTTTTTGCAATAAAACTTGTTTCTTGAAGGCTCCAAAATAATTTAGCCACCTTTTGTTTCATGGTGGTTGTATGGCATAAATACATCAAGGAAGTAGTCCCAGCGTTATCAGCATTATAATATGTGTGGATTAAGTTATGATTACTCTAATTAGTGAAAAGTATCTTATGGTTACAAATGTAGGAGAATGTTGAGTTGTATTATCAAAGCATAGAAAGGTTTAATAAGCCAAAGGATCATTATCTTGTTTACATTATTGTATTATATTGAGCATTGAAGCAGTACTTATTCTTGGATATAATTTTACTCCTCTTCAAGTCAGTGTTGATAGAATTTCAAGGCTAATTTCTTAAGGTTATCCATTAAGATGTGTGATATCTATCTTTTGAGATTCCAATTAAATAAAATCAAGAAGTCTTCCTGAAGCTCATTAGGTTAGAACAGTTGAAGTGTATATGGAGTAGCAGTCATTCTGGAGCAGCCCTAGAAAGGCATATTTAGTGGCATTCATTTAGTAACAAAATGACAGAATGAACAAGGTTAATGGCGCTAGAATTAGAGTTTGTATATTTTTTATTATTGTTGAGAAAAATGGAGAGCTCAATACAAATAATTGAGAGTATGAAGTGTATTGTAACTATGGTTGTATGTGCAAGCCGAAGTGAAAATTACCACATGGATTATCAATGGGTATCATATTATCTCGTGGCGTTGGATGCATAGACACTTTTGGCATAAGTGTATACCACAGAGATCATATATATCAGGCTTTAACCATTAGTCATTCTTAAGCATGTGTTATACCTAAAAGAAATGTAACCGTGGTATGTGGGTGAATTTGAGAATCCCTTATAAGAAAGTACGAGCGATTGGACTATGAACCAACTTCTGTGCAAAGACATCCTTGAATCTGCAACAAAATCATTGTGTAATCTAGTAGTAAAGGTCAGCTGTGGCCACAAAAGATATATTGGCATTATCATATTTGAACAGATGTGTGTAGGTTTTAATGCTAAATAGAAATTATCTACACACGAATCTTATAACAGAAAATAAACAATAGCGAGAGCATAAAACATAAAACAGATAAACACAGAGATTTTCCCCTGGATCCCAAATCGGGATGACCGGCTTGATTTTTCTATTGTTATATCTTTGAAATATAAACACACACACACACACACACACATATATATATATATATATATATATATATATATATATATATATATATATATATATATATATATATATATATATACATTCCGAAGCATACATAAACCCCAATCCATTAACCCTGGATTAGAACATAACCGTAGTTCCCTTGACCGGATCTACAAAATACCAGGGGCCGAAAACCATCGTACCCCAAAACCATGTGCAAAATCATGCACAAAATATGGGTGGGTCCACCTATGAGTGGGTCTGCACACCAAACAAATTTTCGCCGGGGTGTTGCCCCGAACCCCAACAGTGGGGGCTGCCTCCCCCCTTGTGACCCCCCTACTGTGCCCAGCGCAATGTACAGCACGTGGGGCTAGTCATGGAATGAATATAACACATACCCAACAATGTGTACTATAGACGTGTATTGCAAAAGAATACATATTCCATCTACAATCTTCCTCAAAAGATATGTATCTCAGATGAAGATCATAATATAGACTGAAGCATATTTGGAGCAGAATTTATATATCGTATGGAGCATTCTTAGCATTTTAGTATTATTCCAATGATGCATTTCTGGTTATATAAGTCTGGTATAGTTTGTTCTATGGAGTGTCCTTATTATCACCTTCAGAATTATACAAGTGCAAGAAGTTTGTGCTTTGGGATGGTATTATCTTACTATATATATACATACAAGTTCAATGATTCCCAAAGTGTTCTCCAAACAATTCTTTTACACCAAATGGAGCAGGAGTGCCAGCCATGTATATGGATAGAATGAAGAATGCTTATGCAAAACTCTAATAAGGAAATGATGGAAAATACACTGGATAAGGGTGTAACCCTTTTCCATTGATGTCAAAGGGGGAGGAAAAGCAACTAGAGGAAGATAGAAACTTCTCATAATGAAAGGGGGAGGAAGTGTTGGAGGAAGTGTTTCCATCAATGCCAAAGGGGGATACTGTTGGAAATATTTTCATTGATGGAAAAGGAGCAGAAAGGAGCAGCACGAGAGTTATCATTGAGAAAAAAGGAGCAGATCAGGATTAGCTAGAGTATAAAGGAGAAATAAGTCAATGAAGCCAAAAGTTAAGTGGAGAAGCATAAAAGAGAGGTAGAGGAGTAGCAAATAGTAAAAGAAAGATAGAGGAGCAGCATTAGAATCTTTGTCAAGGAGCAAAGGCAACAAAAGAGAAAAGGCAGTTAAGGCAGTAAAGGCAGCAAGGTGGGTCAAGTGTTGAATGTGGGAAGAGTCGTGAACAAGCAGATCGAGTCGTGCTATTCAGAAAAGCTCAAGAGTCGAACTTGTTTTGCTTTCAAAATATTGCACGAGGGCGCATGCAGTTCAACGGGTCAAGTCGGAAAATGGAGAAAATCGTGAACGCGCAGGTCAAGTCAGCAAACCAATGTGAAGCAGAAATGGATGGTCGTGATCAAGTTGCGGAAATGACAGCGAGAGAATGGATGCATCAGATTACGTCGCATTGGCCAGAAGACGATTGGCACACATCGCAACCGGTAACTTTTATATTTATATGTTAAGACATCGTAATTTATTTAAGTTGTGATATGAAGCATATCGCATATCGCATAAGATAAGGACAAATGTTATGGTAAATGTTAAAAGGTGCGATGTGCAATAAGGTTTTCGCTGCAGGTTGCGAAATTGCAAAGTTGAAAATATTGCGAAATTCTTAAACTTGCGAAGTGCGATAAAGAGCCCGGATGCGATGTAGTTTCAAAGGCGAACTCCAAAGGATTTCAAATATGGATGTAAAGCATTTCCTGTGTTAAATCGCATCGAAGGAAGAAAAGGAGGATTATAACGTAAAACCTTTGACACGCCGAAATGTGATATGGGACCAGACGCAATACAATTCGAAGTTAAAATCTAATGTATTTCAAGTCCGAGGCTATGTGTTTTTCTTTAAGAAAACGCATAGGAAGAGTGGAAGAGCGATATATAATAGAGAACAAAGAAAATGTAGAAATGGGATTTGTGAAGCAGGCACGATGCAGTTTAGAAGTAATTCTAAATCCAAGTCAAGTCCAGGTTATGCAGATATGTCTGTTATTAGAATAAATCCTAAACGAGGGTAGGTAGACTTGGGTGAGAGACCCGACATAGTGTGAAGAGTAGCAAAACTCTAGGTAGAGAAGGTTGAACATTGCGGTTATTATATAATAGGCAGAGTGGGTCGAGTCGGGAAAAGACAGTTATTCTGCATTGTTTTGAAACATAAAAACAAGACAAAAAAGACGATATGCTGCAAAGTTAAAAATATAACAGCAGGAAAAGAAGACAAAATGAAAAGAAAAAAAGAAGCTGAAAGGGCTGAATTGAAATATTTTTGTAACTGTAAATGTAAATTCACTGATTATTTTATATTATTTTTTATGCAAAGGAAAGTCTCCCAGGCAAAGAAAAAAACCATTTGATACTAAAATAAATGTATATATTTTTGTAACATTCTGAATATGCTAAGTGAGGAAATGAGTGGGTGGAAGGAAAAGAGTCATACCTATTCACTTCATATTCCCATATATAATGCAAACAACCATGAATTTATCTCTATAAATGATACTATTGTAACGTGCATAGAGAGGTTAGAGAGCGAAAGAATCAAAGACAGCTGATAGAGATGTTGTGCACATCAAGAGCTGATATGAAGTAGAACTATAGGCTGAAAAGACGGCAGTGAAGAAGGAGTAAAACAGAGTTGATATCTAGGTAAATCATCATATGATTTTTATTATAGTGTGAGGGAGTTGGAGCTTCCATATCAAGTTGTAGCTTGATAGATATCCAGTTGTAGCTGGTTGAGGTAGGAGCCTCCTGTGGGGTTGTAGCCTGCATAAAATACATGGGAGTTGGTGCTTCCGTTTCTAGTTGGAGCTTGATATATGGCCAGTTGTAGCTGGTTGAGGTAGGAGCCTCCTGTGGGTTGTAGCCTCTAGAAAATAGATGGGAGTTGGAGCTTCCTTGCAAGTTGTAGCTTGTATAAATAGAGGTAGTAGCCTCCTATAGGTTGGAGCCTACAAAAACTCAGTTGTGAGAGGGAGTTGGAGCTTTCCTTTGCATCACAACAATAATAAGATGTGGTTTTCTCCCTTATGGGTTTCCATTTATATCTATTGTTTATGTGCATGATGATTATGTGTTGATGTATTGTGTTTAATCTGCTTTTTACTTGCTGCCCACATATTAAGTTTGCTGATTCATTATATATTAAGTTGCTTATGAAATGGAGGTGTAAATAAGTTTAAAGAAAAGAGTTTTAAATGTCCATGAATGTACTAAACTGATTCATCCCCCTTCTAAGTTTAGTTAAAGGTTCATCAGTATAAATCAACTGATGTAAAAAAATAAGGACCACCATCAAATATTTGGTCTTTGTCTTCCATATTGGCAAAAATCACCATAAAAAATCCTTTAGATCTTAGATGTAGCTCTATTTCTACTCTCATTTTCCAATGATGTTTGATCCAATCACATAAGGCTTTTTACTGTGGGCCAATGAACCATCAACTCGCATATGACAGCATATGGCCTCATATGTTTCCTGAAGGCATGGATCTCGACATCGATGATCAATGTCGTCGGGATCACCATTGTTTTTGGCTTACATGGCCCTGTGGAGCCTTTTGACTCCTAATGTTGTTTCTGGTCCATTTTCTTTCCTTTTTGGCCCTTGTCATCATTTACTCTCTGACCTTTCCCACCTACTTCTATTGACCCTTAGACATTCTCTCGCATACCATATGCATGTGCACCAAAGGCCATCCTAAGCCCTTTCTATTTGTCCATTACTACATTATGACAGGAGGGATCCCTACTCCCTCCCCCTCTGAAATCCATTTGCGACAAACCCTAGATACTATTGTTTAGAAAACCTCGCTTCTCCTGCTCTTCGTTCTCGAGTCCTCACCAACCCATCACCTTGTATGTGTTAATGTTGATTCCATTTGAATATCCATATTAATTAATATATTTCAATATCAATTTCATTTATAAAAGAAAAATTGATATATATATATATATATATATATATATATATATATATATATATATATATAACTTCAAAGAAAATAAAAAATCCAATGTCAACTATCTACATAGTGGAAAAAACTATTTAAGTATTATATAAATTAATTGAAAAACAAATTATGGTTGAGCTTTTAGTTTTTTTAAGTTTTGATATATTTTTAGATAATTTTGTCAATCATTTAGTAAAGTTTTGATTGAATTTCCACTCAAAATGTGCAAAATTTTCAATAGGTTGAGCCCATTTAAGCTTCAAAAAATAAGCCTAAATTCTCTCTCTCTCGGCTCTTACTACATCGAAAAATAAAATTAATATATACTAATTTAAATCACTTAATTACAAATCTTATCTCTTGAAGTCATATTTTCTATTAATCATTATTATTAACATTTATATATCTAAATAAAATTGAATACTTCATAAAAACACAAAGAAGTCACATTCACATTTTGAATATAAAGATTAGTCTCCACACAAGTTCTTTACTACTCTTAAAAGCATACTACAAAAATGAGACAATAAAATCTTTGTACATTGAAAAATCCTAATAACAACATGATTAATATATCTAAATAACAAAATAATTAATTATATTCAATAACTATACGTTTTAAAATTAATTTTAAAATATATTATTTTTATTACTAATATTTATTTTTTGATTTTTTACTTTTAAATATATAATTACAATTTTTTTGTGTGTATTTTATACCGAATAATTTGCTATAATAAGGGGTTTAAAAAAGAATTAGATTAATAAAATATGGGTAATATACAGGTATTCTATTTAAATTCACAGATAAGAAAATATAAAGTAAATTTTAAACATTTTATAATAGTTTAAATATAGACATAAAATTTTAAATATTATTTAAATTTAAATTTTATATTTTCATTAATAACAACACACGCATGTCCACAATAAAACAGTATTCATTTGATCGAATTAAAGAAAACAACGGCAAATCATGTGACTCGTTGTTCCCCTGTCTCGGCGTCTCAGTAATTGCTGCAAGAAATAGTACGACATTGAGGAACAAATGGTCAGATAAGCGTTGTCCAAAATGCTATGCGGGAGGACGTTTCGCAGGCCAAGCCAAGTCCAATCCAAGTGGAAAAGCTGATAACTGAGAACTGAAATGGAAATTAATTTTTAAAGTGGCCCCATAGGTGAAACGTGGGGAAACTTCAAATTTCTCGAAAAAAAATATTATGCATGGTAATAACAAGAGGAAAATGAGATACAGGTTCTTTTTTATTATGATGTTTAATGATGGTATATGACAGTTTATCATGTCTGGAAATTTTGACTGGAGTGGAATTATGCCCTCCACAATTGGTGATCCCGTCATGGTTATTTAGGCTTCTTTTTTTCTTAGAAGAGGTTTTGGAATGTCTATGGCGATATGGATTGCGTTTTTCTCAACTATATGCAGATGAGAATGTAATGAATTGATTTATGAACTGTTATATAATACAGTGGTTTTTTCTTTCTGAAAAAAAAATAACAAGAGGAAAAGGGTTCTTGAAATTACGGATCAGATATCTTATTCATGGATTTAAAAAAAAAAATTATAAATCTACACTTACCGAATAAAAACAAATATTATGTATTAGTTAGTATTTACAAATAAGTTTAAATATAATTATTTGAAGTTTGAATGGATAGAAGGTTGTGAGTTGATATATTAAATTTTTCTTTAATAAAAAAAAAGTAAAGTGAAAATGTTGTGCTAAAATGGTGGTTTTTGGTGAGTATTCTATTTCAATGGTTGTAATGAAACTTTATAAGTTTGTTTCTTTGATAGTGTTTCGTTCAAATTGATATGGAGAATTTTAGTTCCAAGTAAATAAAATGTCAATTCCAATTATCTTGTTTTTACAACTATTTGTCTCTTACAACATTGTCCATAATTGATATAGAGTTGAATGCAATTGTGTTTGTGGTAGTGAAGACAAAGAATATGGAACAATTTTTTTATTATTATCTCTCAAATGGCATCCCTTTTTAAACAAAACTACTTTCTTTTGCAGAACAAAAATAAAGTTGGAATGATCTATAATTTGTAATTTAGTATTAAATTATTTTTTAAATTAAATTGTAAAAACAAGTTAATTAATATTTATGAATAATATACAATAACAATTTTTTTCTACAATTTTATCAACAAAATTATAACAAACACCCTTATATAACTTCAATCACTAGTAACTATAGCTAGCTATCAAAATTCTTAGTTTCAACTCAAAATACTTAGTTCCTAAGACATTCCCTATCATCGAAATAAAAATAAAAAATCATTAAAAAAAAAAAATATTAAAATAAATAAAATATATTACTAGCCCTTATCAAATATTTTCCAAATATTATAAGTTTGTTTATGATTTGTGTTTAAGTATTAAATGGAGTTGTCTTAGTTGCTACTTTTTAGAGTTTCTAGTGGATTTTTAGCCAAAAAAACCTCTTGGGCACTTCAATTGTGATTAACTTTTTGCATGGTAATTGAGACAAATATTTTGTGTTTGGTTTGTGGAAAAAAAGTACACTATCTCTAGCAAACCAACTGAAATAAATGAGAAATTGAAGACTAACTTCCCAACAAATGTGGAACAATCTCTCATCATGCAACTGCATGAAGCGGAAATTGGAACTTTCAATGTGGGATCCTTGTAATGTTCATATGTTTGGATCACATACCCTAACCTTAGCATTGTAGAATTTGAATCCTCTAAAATGAAATGAAGAGCTCCACTGCATTGCATTGGGTTTGCCACTAGCCAAGTGTCCACCTAGACTATGAGAAAAGATACATACAAACATTAATCATGTACAAACCTAAGGAGAAAAAAAATAAACTTATTGAATTCTTGCATTCAAACATATTAATTTCTCGAATGGTTGAATTCATTGTAATAATAACAAAACTTTTTTAATAAAATTAGGAAAGAAATGCTCACATGATTCTAATTTTTTTTTTTTTTTTTTTTTTAAACTAATTTAACTATAATCATTGAAATGGACAATCAAAAGAAAAACCAACGCTTAATACCATTAATACAATACAAGTTGCAAGTATAACAAGCATACATAAATATTATGTAGTAAAGAATCAACATCTAAACTATTAAATAAAAAGTAAAATATAACATAATAATATTGATTCAATTAAAAAATAATAAAAATAATATATATATATATATATATATATAAAATTTAAAAATTAAATTAAAACGAAAAATAATAAAATTTGTAAAATAAAAATGTGAAGTAAAATAAAAAATAAAAAATAAAAATAACCTATGTAATGCAATTAATATTATATAGAAACAAATTTATCTAAACGAGATTATCCCCAACAAAGATATCAAACCTTGAAAATAAAAAATCATCGATAAAGCGCGCCCCCCGTCAGGAGCTAGGTCACCACTGCTCGCTTTCCCCGCGCACCTCCGTGGTCGTCATGCTGCGCACAAAGAACGCCGCCTTCTCGGCTCGGCATGAACCCGCCGGGGTCCGCCCTCCTCTTCCCTCCGCAGGTCCTCGCTCAATTATGATTGCCGCTTGTATCAAGAGAAACCCGTCAAATCGCCCAACAAAAAATTCGTGAAGAAAAATGGACAAAGATCCCTACTATTGCTCTCGAAGAAGAAACGCAGGTAGCAGCTCGAATCTAGCCGAGCGTGGCCTCATAGGCCGCTCATGGCTCGGTGGCCTCACCAAGATCGTTGAAGAATGGGTTCGTAGAAACTCGGGTCTCGTTACAAAGAGGCCATCAAAAGCTATTTTGTGGGCAAGGGCTACTTCATTTTTCGTCTCTCGATAAAGGTATAGATGTGGCGCCATCTTCGCACGACCATACTGCGGGGCCCTCAAGGATTATATCTGAACAAATGGTCGCCCGACTTTGACCCTGCCCAGGATGTTCCTTCAGCAGTCCCCGTCTGGGTTCGTTTACCCCATCTCCCCCTTCACTGTTGGAATAAAAAATCCCTGCAGCTAATCGGCAATGCTCTAGGAAAATACATAGAATAAGCAGTTAAAAAGGATCAGTTTTCGTGTGCTTGCATATGTGTTGAAGTCGATTCGGAGGAGGGGCTGCCAGAAGCAATCAAGTTAACGGCTGCCGGATGGACGCATGTTCAAGAATTGGATTACGAACAACTTCCTTATAAATGTAGACATTGCCATGAACATGGCTATTTTGTAAAATGCTGCAAGAAAAAGGCCGAGGAAAAATCAGAGTTGCATAATGGTGAGCAATGGACCCTAGTCCAGAAAGCGCCGCAGCAAAAGAGAGGCAGGGGTAATGGCAACCAGAATGTGACCCATAACAACTCCAAGCCCATCGAAGAACCAAAGGAAACAGAAAGCAGGCAGAATCAACCCTTAGAGACTACTCCAGAAAATGAAGATTATGAAGGAACATCCAACCCCAACAAAGAGGACGAAGAACCAGGTCAACCAGAGGCTCCTAAAGGAAGCCCCTCCAACCCATCTTATGCGGAAGTCACAAAGAAAAAACTGGTAGATAGCTCAGGCTCCTCGGATGAAGAGACCTATGAGCGTCCGTCAAAAAGAGCTGGAAGAAAATCTCACAAAGAATCAAGGGAAGAGGAGGCTGAAAGACTCAAAACTCAAGGCAGCCAAACCACGATAGAGATGTCTATTGGTAGAAACACAAGGACCCACCCTCCAAAGGGAGGACCCCATCCCCAACAGGGTAAATAATGCGATTAGTCTCTTGGAATTGCAGAGGTCTGGGGTCCCACTTGAAAGTAGAAGCAGTCAAGGACCTACTAAAAATCGAAGCACCAGACATCCTCATGCTCCAAGAGACAAAAATCAAAGGGCATGCCCTTCTCGACATCAGAAAAGCAAAATGGAAGAAAAACGCAGGCAAAGCAGTAAGTTCAAGGGGCTCTTCAAGGGGGCTGGCAACTATGTGGGCAGATGATACCTTCCAACTGAACAATTCCTGCGAAACCCAACACTGGATCTACATAGAACTAAATCATTGTGCAAGTAAGTTGTCTATCTCTCTATTCAATCTTTATGTCCCAGTCCTCTACTCTGAAAAAAGAGAATGTTGGAGCTCCCTTCTAGCATTCTTAGAGCAGCACAATCTTAATAACATAATTCTTGCGGGCGACCTAAACATAGTACTGAAACCCAAGGAAAAGAGAGGAGGAAACAACAGTAGAGACCATTTGCTGCCTTTTGTGGAAGATCTCATCCAGCAATGGGATCTCCTTGACTTCAGCCCAACAAGAGGCCTCTATACATGGACAAATAACAGGATAGGGGAGGAACACATCTCTGCCCGTTTGGATAGATTTATAGTTCAAAGCTCGCTGATGATGAACAACAAAATAATCAAAACAAGCATTCTCCCTAAATTAACTTCAGATCATAAGCCCATTCAACTGCTCCTGGAGGACGAGGAAGACTTGGGTCCTCTTCCTTTCCGCTTCAGCCCCCTATGGATTGACAGGGATGGTTTTATGGAAACTGTGAAAGAAGCATGGGCCAATCCAATCTCAGGCTCTCCAAGTTATGTTTGGGAGCAAAAGCTCAAGGCTGCAAAACAAGCCTTGAAAAAATGGATAAAAACTCCTGTTCCTAACCCATCCAGCCTCAGGAAAGAAACAGTGCAGACTCTGGAGGACATGCAAGTCGAAATGGAAAGTAAGGACATCACCTCAGAGATGATAGGCAAAGAGGTTGAAGCCCAACGCTCTTCCTATCTCTCCTTTAGAATGGAAGAAGAATACTGGAGAATTAAATCGCGCAGTCTATGGTTGAAGGCTGGGGATCGAAATACTGCTTTCTTTCATCGTCAATACAGAGCTAGAATCTCCCGCAACCATATTTCGGAAATCACAACAGAAGAAGGGAAGATCTGCAAAGGGTTTGCACAAGTAAAAGAGGCAGCAGAAAGCCACTTCAAAAATATTTTCGCTGAAGGGATCCAAGGCAGCGAGGAGGATACAGCGGAGCTCCTCTCAAACATTCCTCCCCTTATCAACTCAGAGGACAATCAAGATCTTAACAGACCCTTCACAGAGGAAGAAATAATTAAGGTTATTTGGTCTATGGAATCTGATAAGGCTCCTGGACCTGACGGGTTCACCATCCATTTCTTCAAGAGCTGTTGGGACATCATTAAATTTGATCTTCAGAAAATGATAAGAGCATTCCAAAAGAAAGCCATGATAGGGGGAGGAACCAATTCCACCTACCTCGCGCTAATTCCTAAAGAAGCAAATCTAGAAACCTTCGCCAAATTCAGACCCATATCTCTATGTAACGCCTCCTACAAAATCTTGGCCAAGTTGCTGGCAAACAGAATCAAACCTCTTCTTAAAAGGCTCATCTCCTCCTCCCAAGGAGGATTTGTTGAAGGAAGACAAATTTTGGATAATGTCATTCAAGTGCAGGAAACAATTCAATCTAGCAAACAGCGTAAAGAAAAAGGAATGCTGATAAAGCTTGACATGGCGAATGCTTTTGATAGGGTTAACTACAGCTTCCTCATCAAAGTCTTACGCTCATTTGGGTTCTCGAATCAGTTTGTGAATCTTATAAAAGCCTGTGTCGAAAATCCTTGGATTGCCCCTCTGGTCAATGGGCGACCCACTGATTTCTTTCATGCCCAGAGAGGAATTAGGCAGGGCTGTCCCCTCTCCCCCTTTCTGTACATCCTGCTAGCTGAATCTCTGAGCAGAAAGCTCAATGCTGAGAGAGATGCTGGATCACTTCCTGGTCTTAAAATCTCCCAAGGCATTGATTCCATAAACCATGCCTTGTTTGCGGATGACTCAATACTGCTCGGAGGTGCCTCCCTTAGAATCGCAGAGGCCTTCGACTCTGTCCTCAAACGCTATTGCAGAGCTTCTGGAGCTTTAGTTAATGAAAGAAAAAGCGAAATTTATGCCTGGAATATGGAACAGCACGAGCTCCTGAGCATTTCACAGACTCTGGGTTTCAAAGCTTATGCAAAATGGGACAAGATCAAATACCTGGGTTTGCCCATCATAAATGGTATCAACAAAAGGGACCTGTGGAGCGATATAATCAGCAAAATTAAATCAAAAATCTTATTGTGGGGAGGTTATTGGTTAACAAAAGGAGGAAAGGTCATCCTTATCAAAACTCTGCTGTCCGCGCTGCCTATCTATCAGGCTGCCTTCCTTCTCGCCCCAAAATATGTGATGGAACAGATTTCCAAACTTCTGCGGGATTTCCTTTGGCAAGGGGGGAAAGGAAACCAGGACAAAATACACCTGATCAGCTGGGACATTGTTAAAAGAGATACCAGTGAGGGAGGCCTTCAGATTCGCGATCCTGCGTTGGTCAACATGGCGCTTGGTGGAAAAATTCTGTGGAAACTTCACAGTGAACCAAAGCACCCGGTCAGCCAAGCTCTCATGCATAAGTATGCAGATGGGACAGCACTTCGAAACCTGCAAGCCTGCTCCTCTGTAAAATGCTCCCAAACCTGGAACTTATGTAGGAAAAGTCTCCAATTCTTTAGAGAGAAGGCGTATCGAGTACCTGGCAATGGCAAGAAAACCTCTCTATGGAATGACCGAATCATGGATCGTGCTCCCTTATCGGAATCTGAGGAAATCACAGACATTAAGGAATGGCTTCAACGTGCAGGCATAAACAGCGTTCACGATCTCTCTCGATGGCACAGCAATGGCAATTGGCGCTGTTGGGACTTCCATGGCATTCCTGCCCGACTCCAGCAGCAACAAACGCGCCTGATCGAATTGCTAGAAGAGGCTGCCCCTGTCCACAGATCTATGAAAGATGCATGGGGTTGGGGCCACTCGAGCTGTTACACTACTGCTGCCGGGTACAATGCCCTCCACTCTACAAAAACCAGCAATCATCCACCCAGCTTTTCGAAACAAGTCTGGGATCCTGGTGGCCTCCCCAAAATAAATTTCTTTTTCTGGACTTTGATGCATAACAAAGCTCTAACTGGAGAAAATTTGACCAAGAGAGGTTATGCAGGCCCGCACAAATGTGCCCTCTGCAGAAGCAGCAGTGAAACAACCAAGCACCTCTTTATCGACTGCTGTTTTGCCAAAGATGTCTGGGGTTACATCCTCCAGGAACTCCAGATTGCCCCTCCGGACTATGACTCTGTTGCAGAGCTTTTTGCCTCTTGGAGCAACCGATATTCTCACAAAATTCTCACCAAATCCCTTTGGAACAAAATATGGACCTCCATACCCAAATATGTATGTTGGCAAATCTGGCTGACCCGGAATGATCAGATATTCAAAGAAATCTCTTGCTCTCCCTTGAAAGTTGCAACTAAAGCAAAATCTCTTCTCCTTGAAGCTGCCCAACAAACTTACTTTAAAGAAGACCCCTCCCTCCTTCCAGAAGAAAAGAGATGGCTGGATTCTCTTACCCCTCTCCCTCGAAACCTCCTGCTGGTCCCCCCCTCTCCTCAACCCGACTGGAAAAAACGTGACTCTGACAGTACCTTTCAAGATTGGTGGAGGCACCAACACCTAACCACGATCTTCTTTGACGGTGCTTCCAAAGGGAACCCTGGGGCAGCTGGAGCTGGGGGTATAATATACTCTCAGAATGGCACAAGAAGAGATTGCTTCTGCTGGGGCATTGGGTAGAAAACCAACAATCAACCAGAGATTCTCGCTCTTCTCAAAGCTTGCCAAATTGCGCGGGAAAGAGGCACCAAAGATTTCCAAGCATTTGGAGATTCATAAATCCTAATAAAAAATCTCAATACTGAGGAAGAGTTCAACAATGCAAGTATCAACAAAATCCTCAGCCGCTTGAAGAGAACCCTCCTTGAATTCGACACCTTCAAATTCTACCACATCCTAAGAAATTCGAACAGTGAAGCCGACCTCATGGCAAATAAAGGATGCACTCTCCAGAAGGGACAGCTCAAAATCAATGATGAAATATCATATCATTTTTGCTTTTCTTGACAGAAATGTAACTCATACAAGCTCAAGTATGAGGAAAAAGAGAACTGTATCCATGGCTGTTTAGGCTCTTGCCCAGCCATTTTCCTCCAAATCAATAAAACCATATCCGTTTCAGTTAAAAAAATAAAAAAGTCTAGATTTATTAAGTATGGAGAAATTAAATTTTTAGAGGTGTAATTTTTTTCTCAAGTTTACATTTAAAAGGAAGCTTGCATTCTCTTAATATATCTTTACCATTTAAATTTTTGGTTACTTCAAAAGGCACTAGGATGGAGATGTTATTGTGAAGCTCATCTCAATGAAACATTCGATCTCAAATAAAATGTAGCCTCTATTATGGTGGAGATGTGTATTAAAGTGTTATAATAATTTAATAATAATAATAATGTTATTTCAATTAAAAATTAATGAATTTAAAATAAAGAATAACAAAAATGAGAATAAAAATAATGCAATTTAAAATTTGTAATCAATTTCTTTGAAAAAAATCATAATCACATATTACATTAAAAGATATTTAAATAATGTTGATTCATATTAGTAATTACGATATTTGAAAAGTCTATATAAAGTTTTGTATACAACAAATTAGTTACAATTTTTTAAAATTTAGTTAATAACTATATAAAAAATTAGTACTTATAATTAAAAAAAGTATGGAACATGTAAATGAAAAATGTTATCTATCTATATATATATATATATATAGCTATTTATTTGTATTATGAAGATTTTAAATGTTAAATATTCAATAAAGAAGTTACATGTTGACATATTTCATCATTATAATGGAATAGTATATTTTTGAAAAATATATTTATTTATTTATTATTATTTATATAAATTATAGTTCTATTTTAAAGTGAAATTGAAATTATGTCTTGAGCATTTATGATTTTATCTAGAATGATTGGGACAATCATTGCTATCCTCTCACCTAATTCAATTTTATCAAATAACATAATAAGCTTTATGAAAAAAATATATATATTTTTTCCTTACCTATTTAAAAAAAAAGGGTAGTCCAACTAATAAACAAAATTGCCCTTTCCTCCAAAATTCAGTAATATAATTTATGATGATTTTATGATTTTTTGTTTTTAAAATGAGTTTTTGAAGGAATGATGCAAAATTAGGTTGCTATAAGGATTGAAGAAGGCATTTTCAGTATTCAGAAAGACGTCATTGTCAATTCCTTGGTACAATCCACTGTTAGAGCAAGAGGAATGGCAATGGCATCAGAGGATGTGGAATTGGAGTAGAGTGATGCTCGTTTTGAACTTCTAGGTTCTAATTTTTGTAAATATGGGAACCATGATAATATAAAATCCTTTTAGAAAAAAAAATTAAGTGAAATGGGTAGCACATCTCACATGTGGTTACTACAACTACATAAAAGAAAATTGGAATATAAGTTATTTTTTAAGGTAGACAATATTGAATTCACCAACCAATTTCTAAGTTGTTCCTGTGAAATCCCAAACACACGAGAATAAACTATCAATCCTTGAATGCTTCAAATCTACATCCAAGTCCCCACAATGTTCTATTTTAGGGTAAGCAACACCAATGACATTGATTTTGGCCAAAGCTGTGATACATTACAATCACAACCAATCTATCATATTGATTAAAAGAAGGCTACACAAAAGGGACATTACTCCATAATTAATGTACAAAAATTAAATATTTCTTCAGCTGAAGCTCCATCACATATTTTCTTAGTTCTAGTTGAAGCTCCATCACATCTTTGCTTAGTTCTAGTTGAAGCTCCATCACTTCTTTGCCTAGTTCGTTCACTATTGCTAAATCTTTGTAATTTTCTCTTTAAGGATGTCATAATATTGTATAATCATAATAAAAGAATAAAAAATACTTATATATTAATAATATATATTAAAATTTTTATATATTGACTTTAAAAAAAATTAAATATAAAAACAAATAAATTATTATTCTAATATTTTTATAGATTTATTTTTTAAAACCCAATTAAACTTAATTGTATAATAAATTAATTTAGAAACCAATGAAAAATCAAAATGTCTCATATTTAGAGATTATAATCTTTCTTTTTTCATTTAGAATGAGATTTAGAAAACTTTAAATGATCTCGGATGATTTGTCAAAAATACTTATATATTAAAATTTGTATAACCAATATTAAAATTTTTATTATAATTGGATTTTCAAACATTTAAATATAAATTATTATTCTAATATTTTTATATATTTTTTCTCAAAAATCAATAAAACTTAATTTTATGATAAATTAATTTATAAATCAATAAAAAATCTAAATATCTTAAAATCTAAAAAAAATAAAAAATTAAGAATAGATTTAGAAAACATTAAAGATAAAATTTAGAAAACTTTAAAGGACAACATACTTCCTAGCTAATTCCATCACTGTCCACATGTCAATTTTTATTTGGAAAAAAAGAAGCAAAAATACACAAATCTTATTAGTCAAATTTACCTAACCATACTCATCATCATAAAACACTTTCCGTGTAATTAAATTAAATAAATTTATTATGTCATCACCCATCCAAACAATAGTGATAGATCTGTAGCTTTCTGTCCACAAGCAAGCTTGCGGTGCCACATTTTGCAACCTCAGCAATGAGTCATCATGCCCCTAATCTATATCTTTTATCAAACATAAACATAAACTTGCTCATCCATATGACAATGCCCAACTCGGTCTCATGTCCAGGATTGCCACTACTGAACATCAACATTTCCTGAGGTACGTATGATGGCCGCACTAATTTTTTTTGTTGCTTCTCTGGTGGGTTCATATCCATCATTTGCAGCTTTGAATCAATGGCTGATGGAAACCTACAAGCATGAGAAGCAGAGGGAAATGGCACCACAGGGAGATTCTCACAATTGCATATTTCGATCATGAAGCCATCAGAGTCATGAATGAACAGCTGATCCATGAACAATCCCCCTTCCTCCACTCTTCGTTTTACATACTTTATTTCCATATCTCTCAGCTTCATCTCCACCACCTGCATATTCTCACACTGCACATATGTAATCCACAATCCACTATATTAATCAAACAATCTCAAATGATATCAAAGAATTGCAAAAACCATGATTAACATGAATATCTAGACTCCTCAGTGTATCTATACCTGGAAGGATACATGATTATCCTTTGGATTAATCTCAGTCGATTTGTTGGGTAAATCGTTTGGATTCTTACTCTGTAGAAAATGTATGCCAACTCCATAATTGAAAAGCCTACATAATCATCAAAACTATCAGATTGTTTGATATCAATAGGTACATAAATAAACACACTGGTTTAAAATGGGGTTAACAGGCAGAATTCAAAAGAAACATAGTTACCAGGCTCCAACAAAATCAAAAGAGAGGGGCCTGTTAATAGGAACAAATCCTAACACATTCTCGTAAAAATTAATGGATTCCTTAAGAGATTTGCAGAGGTGATGCAGGGGCATTAGGCACAATGAAGTACTTTGTATTTTTATGAGACATAGGGGGTCTCATGTTTTTAAATTCTCATGTAATTGTTAATGTTTTGAATAAAATAAAAGTGAGGAATTGTAAATGTTTTCTAACCACTAGAGAACATGAGAGAAGTTGATAAGTTAGGTAGGTGAAGAGTCAGTTTCAGTTATTTAGGAATTGATTCTAACTCTAGGACTTTGGAGGATTCAAAGAGTCCTTGTTGAGCTGTCAAAGCAGCTGAATCGATTCATTCATCTCTTGCATAAAATGTAAGCATCTGTAGTGTAGAAGAGAGAGTTGTGCAGAGACAGAGTAGTGGGAAAAGGCCATCGAATTGAAGATCTGGCCAACATGAAGTTTGTAAGTGAATGTTTTGTAAATGGTCACATTTGTATATATTGATAAGGGATTGTCTCTAAAGTCTGTGTGAAATATATGTATATTCTTGATTGAATTCAATAGGAAGAATATTTGAGTCTCTTTGGACAATATGGAAACCTGTGGTACTAACAGATAGGGTTATGCATGCATTGAATGTTTGACTTATTCAGGGAAGCATGAGTTAAATATTATGAACTTATAAGCAGTGTAAACTCTGTGTGAATAGGTTTTGACTGTCAATGAGTAACTGTATAGGAATGTGTGAATAATCCCTGTAATTGAGGTTTGAATAATGTTCTGTGTATCATTAGAGCTACCGGTGTTAATGCCTACATTGAGTTTGTGAGTGAAGGTTTGTATTTATCCTTGAGAGGATTGATAGATAGAGAGGGATATATATACATTGTGTATATTCAGTGAATAGAAGTATGGGCTTTATGCCACGCATGGAGGGTCTGCGCCATTCATAAAGAGTGGATTTGTGTCACTGTAATCGAGCAGAGAGAGATGGTCATGCACTGTATGCGTTCCAGAGAGGGGCATAGTAGGACGTGAATCAATCGGGGTTTGAATGCCAGCAGCCTGCAGAGATCCTGTATTAAGCGAAGGCGCCGGAGAGTAACATCACTGTGAATAGCAGAACCATGAGTACTGGCAAAAATTTGGAAGTGAATGCGCGAGTGAATGGAATAGAGTCAAAGTTACAAAACTGAAGGTAGAAGCTAATGAAATGGAGTTGAAAGGAAGCGGAAAAAAACAGTTTGGAATCAAAAGGGGAAGGCGGAACCCTGAAGATGAAGCGTGGAATCGGGAGTATTGCCATAGCGGGTGAATAGTAAAACCAGAGGTTAAAACCAGTGTTCTCGCACTGTGCAAAAGTGGTAATCAATTTTTGTTAAAAAAACACGATTAGGGTCGCTGGCTGACACGCATCCAAGAGCGGTTTATAAAAACCATGCTCATCACGTTTTTTCGGGACATTAAAACTCAGAACAAAAAAAAACGCGACATTCGTTTGTATTCGTCCGATTAGTTGTTGGAGCGCGATGGAACATGGGCCATCAGATCTGGTCGACGGTTAGTGAACGAGGTAAGTAGTTGTGGGCCCGACGATTTCATTTAATTATAAGGGCTAGTAAAGGTATGGTGAATGTCTTATATAAGGTCAAGACTTTATTACAATATTGAGAACAGGCGGAGGCTATAAAATATGTTAATATATGTTGATATATATATAAAGCGAACCTGTGTAATTGGATTTATATGCTGGGCACAACATATTTATATGCGTGGTATATATCTATGTTGAGTTGTGATAAAGCCCAAGGGTCGGATTATGGTTATATGTTGGCGTTGGGTCTTCCATCAAAGCCCGCATCTATGTATGGTTGAATATTCATATGGGGGAGCATTTAATTTGATATGTGAAGGTTCACATATTATGGTAAGCTTTGAGCATATATATATTGGTTTTTATAAAGTTCAAATATTGTGTTGGGCTCTGGTGTGGTGAGAACCTTTGGTTTATTAAGTTATTGAAGGTTGATTCCATATATGAGTTTAATCACAAGTGAGGAAGGGTAACTTCCATACATAGCGTTGATTTACATTGGTTGTTAATAACCATGGAGATAGAATAGCTTCCACATATTGTAACTGCCCATATTTAAAATTATTTGGGGCATGAATCTGAAGAGTGCATTTTATGTGAAAAAAAAAAGAGTGTGAATGTGGGTTGAGTGTGGTAGCCCGGCATCATTCTGGTATCAGAGCATCAGGAAGGTTCTATTTGAAGTAAAATAAAATTTGAAGCTAAATCTGTTTAAGAGTGATTGCAGATTTGAAAGCAAGGTGTTTTGAAGATTTAAAAGGTATATTCTAAAGGTGTGAACATAGATGTGATGGTGATGTGCATATAGTGCATGTGATTCCAGATTTGAAGGAGGAAGATCAGATTTTAGATCTGATATGCAGCAAAGATACACATAATTACAATGAACACGATTTGCAGAATTGGATGGAAGACAAGATCATGCAGAGATCTTGTAGGTAAATAATTTTAAATCTGACTTGAGATTTATGATTGCAGGATGATGGTTCCAGGAGATAAAGACAGAGTTTGATGATGATAGCAGTAAAATTGATATTCAACTAAAGGCTAGATAAAGAGGACAATTGCAGTGTTCTCAAGAGAAGGTGAGTTGATAAGCAGTGTTTAACTCTGGTTTGAAGGATTGTTTGTAGAATTAAAATTGCAGGCAATTGGAGAAATCTCAGCAAGGCAGATCACAGCTTTGAGAGCAGTGATAAAGGAGTCCAGCAGAGGATTCTCAGGAAGAAGGAAGTGTGGCAGAACCGGAAGAGTTCCCAACAGAGGTTGGATTAAAGAAGAACAAATGTGTTCTTGAAAAGTTGTAGAGTGAAGCCTAGAGAGAGCAGAAGAGAGTGCTCAAAAGGTTCCAATAGAAGGGGACCAATACTTGCAAAAAGTCGAATCCAGAGGAAAGGATTGGTGAGGTAAGTTGCAGCAAAAGAGCTTGTTGTTGCAGAGGCTTAGTGCAACTTGTGAGTGAATAACTCATGGATGAGAAAATGGCTACCGATAGCCATGGCAAAGATTGCAGAGGTTCTGAGAGAGGCCACAACAAAAGAGTGAGGGAAGATGCCAAAGAAAATGGCATGAGGAAGAAAATCACTGATGAAGAGTATTGGAAAGAGATAGCTGAGATAAGAGAGCAGTGTAAAAAACTGAAGATGATGGTGCAGATGATGGTCGAGGAAAGCCAGAGAGTTGGTTGGCTCATGAAGAAGAAAGTGAAATGGCAACCATTACAGTTGAGGTTGAGGCAAAGGGAGATTGCCTTACTGAAGGAAGAACTCGGAGCAGCTGAGTTGAAGAAGAAAGTTTATGTTTGTGAAGCAGGACAGAGTAAAAATGAAGAATGGAGATCTGTAAGAGATCTTGTGATGCAGGGTGAAGACTTGAGGCAACAAGAAGTTTGTCTTGCGGAAGAGAAAATCATTGATGATTTCCTGAGGTATTGGACAAGTCTAGATCAACTGGATGATGTAAGGACTTGTATTTGTGAATCTAACCATTGTGAGGTGATGGAAGGTTCTCCAGAGGAAGAGGAACTCAGAGTTCTTGAGTCAAGGATGGAATTTGAAAATTCCACATGCATATCTGTTCAAAGAGGAGTGCTTGAGAAAGCAACCAAGAAAACTGAATAATTGTGTATGTTTGCAGGTACATCACTGGAAGATGAACAAGTTTTAGAGTTTGAGACATTGAATCTGAAATATGTTTAGATTAATGTTGAGATAGGAAGATCTCAAGAAGAATTGAAGACAAAGGAGTCTAATGAGGATATTCAACAGAATATTGAGGCAGAAAGAGAAGGACCATCAAATGATTGGTCAAGAACAAGTAAAAGTATAAAAGGTTGTGTAAGGTTCCCAAAGTCTACTCCAATTGAAGTTTTTGAATTGTATAGGAGGTTGGATTTTCAAAGAAGAGAATTGGAGAAGTAGAGGACCTATGAACAGGATAAGTTGCTGAAGAGGCAAGGCAGGGAAATTGTCATGAATGACAATCAGAGAGCAGAGGATATGAAAATGATTCAGCAAAATTAAGGAGTTCATTTTGGTGAATCACAGCATAAGAGCGTTCATGAAGCAAATGATGGAAGGAAAGAGAGGTCAGCTGACAGTATGATGAATAATGTAAAGAAACATACTGATGTGCTGACAAAGGAAGTAGAAGGAAATTCTGGACAACATATTGATGTGTTGTCAGAGGAGAAGAAGGTATTGAAGCCTTGGAATTTTAGTGTTGATGATTCATGTGTTGATCATGCAGGGAAAGAAGAACAACAAATGGAAGTTGCCAGAAGGGAAGCTATGTTAGCTGAAAGCATAGTGAATAATCATCATCTTAGCATGGTGATTGGAACAGTGGAGATAACTATGGCAGCTGAGGAGAAAGACAGTGAAGAATGTCTGAGTCTTGAAACAGACTTAGAACTACAGAGAGAAGAATTGGTGATTGGGTCATCAAATGAGGCCTTTGGGTCTTGTGGTTTTAAAATTGACAATTTGTTTATGTTTACAGGAATGGCAGAAGACAATCCATCTCTTGGAGTTGTTTTGAAAGAAGAAAAACTGTTGCAGAAAGAAGGTGAACCAGTCATGCAGAAGTTTGTCACTGTTGGTGGCAGAGAAGAATTGGCTTGTTTGAATAGCCAAGAGGAGCTTGAAGAGCAGAATGTGGGGAAGATTTTTAAAGCTGCTACAGTAAGGGAGAATCAACATTCTATTCTGACAGAAGATAAAAATGCAGAGCTAGGAGAACTTGATTTGGTTGCTGGAATCAATCAAGGGGATGAAAGACAATTGCTGAAGATTTCCAAAGAAAAAGAAGAAGATGTTGAATTCAATTTGCAGCATATGGAGAATGTGGAACAAGTACAAATGAGATGGCTAAATTTTTTGCTGGAAACATTTAGAGCAGAGAATGAGATTGCAGACACTAAAGTGAATTTGCCTAAAGCTGTGGAAGAAAGAGGAGTAGATACTAGTTTGCAGAATTTAATTATGTTTACTAGTATACTGAATGAGTATGTTACTGCAGGAACAAAATTGATTGATGATTCATTTTTTAAAGGAAATTTTGCAGATGATGGGCAAAAACATGTTGCAGAGGGACAAGAAGTTTGGGAGGCAGCCACAGAGGCAGCAACATGGGGGATGACATCTGCAGAAGTAAAAGCAATTACAACAACAGTGTTGGCAGCAGTAGAAGGTGAAAGCAAGAGTAGTGGGCAAGGAGATTTCCAGACAGAAGATAAGCTGGACAAAGAAATTGAAAACATCAGAAGACTGATGCAGCAGACAGCAGCCAGGAAGCAGAAGGATTTTTGTACAGGAAAGACAAAAAGAGATTGTGAAAGCACAGCTGGAAGCAAGTTGCAGAACAAAGTATGGAAACCTGGAGAAAAACAGTTGAAAGATGATACAGCTGCTAGACAGCAGCAAAACAAAGTATGGGATCCAGGAGGCGGAGATTAAAGACACATGATCAGGAGATCATGAACAATTTGAACCTTGGGAGTCTGATGCAGGGGCAATAGGCACAATGAAGTACTTTGTATTTTTATGAGACATAGGGGGTCTCATGTTTTTAAATTCTCATGTAATTGTTAATGTTTTGAATGAAATAAAAGTGAGGAATTGTAAATGTTCTCTAACCACTAGAGAACATGAGAGAAGTTGATAAGTTAGGTGGGTGAAGAGTCAGTGTCAATTATTTAGGAATTGAATCTAACTCTAGGACTTTGGAGGATTCCAAGAGTCCTTGTTGAGCTGTCAAAGCAGCTGAATCGATTCATTCATCTCTTGCATAAAATATAAGCATATGTAGTGTAGAAGAGAGAGCTGTGCAGAGACAGAGTAGTGGGAAAAGGCCATCGAATTGAAGATCTGGCCAACATGAAGTTTGTAAGTGAATGTTTTGTAAATGGTCACATTTGTATATAGATAAGGGATTGTCTCTAAAGTCTGTGTGAAATATATGTATATTCTTGATTGAATTCAGTAGGAAGAATATTTGAGTCTCTTTGGACAATATGGAAACCTGTGGTACTAACAGATAGGGTTATCCGTGTATTGACTGTTTGAATTATCCGGGGAAGCATGAGTTAAATATTCTGAACTTATAAGAAGTGTAAAATCTGTGTGAATAGGCTTTGACTGTCAATGAGTAACTGTATAGGAATGTGTGAATAATCCCTGTAATTGAGGTTTGAATGATGTTATGTGTATCATTAGAGCTACCAGTGTTAATGCCTACATTGAGTTTGTGAGTGAAGGTTCGTATTTATCCTTGAGAGGACTAATAGATAGTGAGGGCCGTATATGCATTGTGTATATTCAGTGAACAACAGTCTGGGCTTTATGCCACGCATGGAGGGTCTGCGCCATTCATAAAGAGTGGATTTGTGTCACTGTAATCGAGCAGAGAGAGATGGTCATGCAATGTCTGCGTGCCAAAGAGGGGCATAGTAGGACGTGAATCAATCGGGGTTTGAATTCCATCAGCCTGCAGAGATCCTGTATTAAGCGAGGGCGCCGGAGAGTAACATCACTGTGAATAGCAGAACCGTGAGTACTGGCGAAACTTTGGAAGTGAATGCGCGAGTGAATGGAATAGAGTCAAACTTACAAAACTGAAGGCAGAAGCTAATGAAACAATGTTGAAAGGAAGTGGAAAAAAACAGTTCGGAATCAAAAGGGGAAGGCGGAACCCTGAAGATGAAGCGCGAAACCAGGAGTATTGCCATAGCGGGTGAATAGTAAAACCGGAGGTTAAAACCAGTGGTCTCGCGTTGTGCAAAAGTGGTAATCAATTTTTGTCAAAAAAACGCGATTAGGGTCGCTGGCTGACACACGTCCAAGAGCGGTTTATAAAAACCACGCTCATCGCGTTTTTTCGGGACATTAAAACTCGGAACGAAAAAAAAACGCGACATTCGTTTGTATCCATCCAATCAGTTGTTGGAGCGCGATGGAACAACATTATTGCAAAGTGAAATAGGTAACTGCACTGTTACCTACTTTTTTTGGTAGCATAAAAAGCACCCGATTTTGAAAAGTGGTGATGCAGAATCACCTTTTTTTTTTTGGAGCACATTTTCGACACTCTAATATTTTTATTTATGAAGTATGAATATTTGTTTTAAAATGTTAGTGATTTTCATGTTAATTTTGAAACGTATTGATGCAGCATCAACTTTTGTTTTTTAGAGGTGATTTTCATGCTAATTTTGAAACGTATTGATGCAGCATCAACTTTTTTTTTTTAGAGTGGTCATTTTCATGTTGGTAATAAAACAGAAAACTTAGATAAAAATATATATATAAAAACAATAAAAAAAACCAATAAAAATGTAAAGAAAAACAAAATTAACTCGTAAAAATAAAAAATTTAAGCAAAAAAACAAATAAATAAAACAAAAAAACAAAACAAAAATATTCTAAAATTATATCAAAAGAAATGACAAAATTTGAAAAAAAAACACATAACTTAAAGAAAAAAACAAAAATTAACAAATTTTTTTTTTTTTAAAAACATCAAAAACATTTTTTTCTAAGTTATTAAAAAAATCCATATAATTAAAAAAAAATTAAAATAGAAAATTTAAAAAATAATTTAGAATTACAAAATTAAAATTTAGATAAAAAATAAAATACAAAAAGAAAAAATTAAATTTAAAAAAATAATAATAATAAAAAAGAGAAACAAGAATACAAATTTTAAAATTAACAAAAAAAACAAATTAAAAAAAAAAAAACAAAATTGAAAATTGAAAAAAGAAAATAAAAAGAAAATAAATAAATAAAAACTAGCATTAAAAAACAAAAAAAATGAAAAAAACCACATACAAAAAATTAAAGGAGTAGTGTACCCAGGCAACGTTTTAGCCCTGGAAATGCTGCCCATCGGAAAATTATTTGCTGCTCGTCCGCGGAGCCTTGACATCTTTTCACATCGCTCCATAACCTCATTTATCACGTTGTCAGGTCGGCCGCCGCCATTAACCCTCGCTCCAAAATGATACATCGCGCCCGCCCATCTGAAATTCAAATTTTTATGTGAAATTCAAATTTTTAACCCGCCCAAAATCGAAACAGAACAAGCACATCGATTCTTTTGTTGCGGACATCTGTAGTTCCCAGCAACAGCTCGACTAGGATGACGACTAAGCTCTGAAAATTCAACTGTCTTCTGAGGGAGAAGTAGCTGCAAATGGCGGGGAAGTAATGGAAGAAGGCATCGAAAGGCTCGGCACATTCGGATGGACGCGGAAATGGTAAGCGCTGTTTTCTCGTCTCTGCATTTTGCTAAAAGCATGGATTTTGATTTAAATTTGTGATGGATTTAGAGGAGACATATTTCAGGTATTCCTCTATGGAAAATTCAACGCTGAGGAATGAAATGAAGCAGAATTCGAGGGAGGAAGCAGAAAACGCGGAGGTTGTCTCATGGGGTTATTTGCATGGTGACCGCAAAACAGATGAGTCGGCTTGGCGGTGCTATATACTCGACAATTTTCCCTATGGGCTGTCCTGTAAATTCCCCCAGAAGTAGAAGTAGGTTTTCTTTTGTCTATGTTCTCCCAGTTTCTGCTAATTAAACGTAAATGGCCGTGTTTTCAGTTTGCCCCTTTTACGTCACTTCCGTAGAGCTTCTAGTGTAATAAATCAGGGGTATGTATGAACAATTTAACTTATTATGTCGAATTCCATCACTAACTTATTTGGCCTAAATATATTCCACAAATTTTACTGGCTCGACTGGGATTTGACATAACGAATCTCGGATTGTAGTGATGGTGTTGTAACATTTGATTTAATAAGATGATAATGTATTTCATTTTGTCAATATATCGGATGTGATGTAATGGGTGATGGTTCGCAGTGGCAGTGGCAGTGGTGTAATACGTAACCATAATTTAATAAGGGAATTTAGATCAGTCTTTAAATGTTTGGCAATCTGCAATTTTCAATATTTGGAAATCTCTCCAATTTTCAATCTGCTAAACTAATATTTAGTTACTTGTTATGAGTATTTTTTATCACATCCGACTCTGCACTAAAGATCGCTTTTGAAAAATATCTTTATTCACACATTAAATAAAAAAACGTTTTTAATTTATAATTGTTGTAACCCAACTTGATGTCAATATGAACTCTATTAAATTTATTCGGCATCTTATTCACAATATATTTCCTTGTTTTAAGGTTAAGTAATTTTTTTTTAAACCTTTACCATTATAAAATTTTAGTTTTGGAAGAATTTTAATTTTATTTTTCGGAAAGTGTATCATAAATAAATTTAAGTTTGGGAAGAATCTTTTATTTTTATTTTTGGGACACTGTATCATAAATCTCCAAATCTTCAAATTTTTAACTTATTATAATAATAAATTCAATATAAATTTATCATGTGTATTTGTGCAAATTGAACATGATAAAAAAATAATAACCAATTTTATATTCATTTAACATAAACTCAATTCATATTTATAGTTGGTATATTTATAGCTAGTATAACACATTAGAAATATTAATATGATTAATATAATAAAAAGGTTGAATTTATATCTACTGCACAAACTATTAATAAATATATAATAATAAAATTAATATTAAAAAAAAAACTATTACAATAAAAATATTATTATTCTTATTATAAATAATAAAGATATTTAAATAAAATTTATTTAAATTCATTTAAATAGATAATAATAATAATAAAATAAATCATAATAAATAATTAAATAAATATTCAAAATTAAATAATTTAAAAGTAATAAATAATTAAATAATATTAAATAATTTAATTAAATAATAATATTAACAATAATATCATTACTAAAATATATATTTATTAATAATTAATAATTTATTTATTTATATTAAAAAACAGACATAATAATAATTATTTAATTAATTTTAAATAATTAATTAAAAATTAAGGAGAGGGAGAGATGGAGAGGGAGTGTGTATGTTTTGGGGTGAGATAAAGAGGCAAATAAGGAGATATGGAGAGAAGGGGGGAGAGGCATATGGTAACAAAGTTGGAAGGTGAAGATAGAGAGAGAGAAAGGGAGTAGAGAAAGGAAGAGAGAGATTGAAGAGAGGTAGGGAAAGAGAGATGGAGATGGAGAGGGAGAGAGGGGGAGGTAAGAATAAATACATAGAGGGTGAAAGGTGGAGAGAGAGAGAGTGTGTGTGTGATAAAGAAGATGGAGAGATAGGGAGAAAGGGTAGTAGGAGGGAAGAAAGATAGAAGCGAGGGAGAGGCAGGGAAGGGGAAAAGAGAGAGAGAGATTGAAGAAAGAAAGTTTATGTTTTGGGGTTGATATAGAGAGATAAAGATATAGATGTAAGGTGAAGAGAAAACGAGATAAATGGAGAGGATGGAGGGACAAAGAAATTGATAGATATGGAGTGAGAGAGAGTGTGTGTTTGGTGGCGTGAGATAAAGAGACAAATAAGAAGAGATGGAGGGATATATAGATATAGATGGGAAGGAGAGAGGGAGGAGGATTTCTTGCAGTAGATGCATTGATTTTAGTGTAGATGGTGATTTCTAATCCTATTTGATTGCTTGCACTAGATGCATTGATTTTGGTGTAGATATTGATTTCTAATGATATGTGATTACTTTCACTGATGGATTGATTTCAATGTAGATGATTTCTAATCCTATTTGATTGCTTGAACTAAATGCATTGATTTCAGTGTAGATGGCTATTTCTAATCCTATTTGATTGCTTTCACTAGATGCATTAATTTCGATGTAGATGTTGATTTATGATTATATTTGATTTCTTGCACTAGATTAATTGATTTCAATGTATATGATTTTTAATCCTATTTGATTGCTTGCACAAAATGCATTGATTTCAGTGTAGATGGTAATTTCTGATCCTATTTGATTGCTTTCACTAAATGCATTGATTTCAGTGTAGATGGCGATTTCTAATCTTATTTGATTGCTTGCACTAAATGCATTAATTTCAATGTAGATGTTGATTTCTAATTATAGTTTATTGCTTGCACTAAATGCATTGATTTAAATGTAGATGATTTATAATCCTATTTGATTGCCTGCACTAAATGAATTTATTTCAGTGTAGATGGTGATTTCTAATCCTATTTGATTGTTTGCACTAGATGCATTGATTTCAATGTAGATGTTGGTTTTTAATCCTATTTTCCTACTTGTACTAGACGCATTTATTTGAGTGTAGATGTTGATTTCTAATCATATTTGATTACTTGCATTAGATGCATTGATTTCAGTGTAGATGTTTTCTATTATTTTTTGATTTCTTGCATTAGATGCATTGATTTTAGTGTAGATGTTGTTTTTTATTATTTTTTGATTTCTTGCATTAGATGCATTGATTTCAGTGTATATGTTGATTTTTGATTTGATGTAATTGGATGTATGATGGTACATTGATTTTAAAGTCATTGGATTAATAGTGTGCAATGATTTCAGTGTAACAACAAAAAATTATTAACAATGTACATTGATTTTCGTGTTATAATAATTAAACCTATTAATATTGTAGAGCAAGAGAGACAAGGTATGATGTTTATTACAACAACTCGAGCTAAATATTTAAATGGTTTACGATTCCAAGTGTCCTTTTCAAATAATCAATATCAAAATATGACAAAACTAAGAAGGGTGAAAATAAGGATAGTAAAATAAAATAGTTTGAAATCAATCACAATGAAGACTATTTGTAATTGACTACATTATTATTATTCACAGTTTCTATCATTCAATATTATTACATTGTCACTTTGCATTCAAAATTTTTATTTCATCATTAAAGTTATTTTACAATATTTATCATCTCAACAAACTAAGGTAATTAAGAAAATTTAAAATTAAAATGACTCAATAAATCTCAGACATATTTAACATATTTAAAATGGTTATATTAATATTATATGTATTTACATATTATTGATAAAATTAAGCATATGTTACTCATATTATCGATATATTT
This sequence comes from Pinus albicaulis, assembly GCA_034641835.2. Classification (NCBI taxonomy): domain Eukaryota; kingdom Viridiplantae; phylum Streptophyta; class Pinopsida; order Pinales; family Pinaceae; genus Pinus; species Pinus albicaulis. The sequence goes on from JAXQQM020060381.1 coordinate 100,799, forward strand.
TCCTTGGTCGCACACGACTGAAACTAGCCTAGATCCATCTTAACTCTAGATCTAGCAAGCACCGAGAGGGATCAAATCTCTCGAGGTGTAAACCTTTCCTCAAGTTTTTCACTATAAAAAGAGGTTTTCACCTCGAGAGATTTGATTTCTCTCAGCGCTTGATAGATCCGGAATTAAGATGGGTCTAGGCCGGTATTATTCCAATTTTACACAGTATTAGCATTGTCATATCTTTATACATATTGCACCTAAGATTTGGGTGAGTCAATCCGCACTCGGACGACACTACTAGAATATACTATCGACATCAATTAAACTCAATACTTAGGATTTGATTTTTTTTTATTGCAATGGGTAACATTTGAGTTCAAATTAAATGGATGACATATGACATATCTATGGTACAAACTGTAATATTCAATGTGTATAATTCTTGGTTGCTGCTCCACCTCGATCTGGAGACACCTGGCCAGAGGATAACGTAACAGTCCTACAACTGTCACACATTGTTTTTTTGCAGCATCTGGTCCATCGATTTGTTGAACCCTAGATCCAATGGGTCGGAGGATGACCGAGGTGGTTAGGGTAACTACCCACACCCTGTCTTGTCTCTCGAATTCATTCTTCCACCATCACCCTGGCTAACTTGGCTCTGCAACTTTTCTTTGATTCTTGATAATACTTTTGTAAGCTCGCCCTTATGGACGCTGGAAGCTTCCATCCCTCATCATACTGCATCCAGGGACGGAAGCTTCCAACGTCCATAAGGGCGGGCTTACAGAAGTACTATCAAGAATCAAAGAAAAGTTGCAGAGCCAAGTTAGCCTGGGCGACGGTAGAAGAATGAATTCGAGAGACGAGACAGGGGGTGGGTAGTTACCCTAACCACCCCAGTCATCCTCTGATATGTTGGATCTAGGGTTCAGCAAATCGATGGACTAGATGTTGCAGAAAAACAATGTGTAACAGTTGTAGGGTTGTTACCTTATCCTCTGGCCAGGAGTCTCCAGATCGAGGTGGAGCAATAACCAAGAATTATACACGTTGAATATTATAGTTTGTACCATAGATATGTCGTATGTCATCCATTTAATTTGAACTCAAATGTTACCCATTGCAATAAAAAAAAATCAAATCCTAAGTACTGAGTTTAATTGATGTCAATAATATATTCTAGTAGTGTAGTCCGAGTGCGGATTGACTTACCCAAATCATAGGTGCAATATGTATAAAGCTATGACAATGCTAATACTATGCAACACCGGAATAATATAAGTAGTGATTGTCGTGTTACAAAAGAAAAAATGGGTTTTCTTTCCTTCGGGAAATCTAAACCATCTCTAGATTTCCATTCAAACATTTTTAGCCCCATCTTACCAATTGGAGACCTAGCTGGAAGTTTTACCTTCTACAGGTTCTGCTGAGTTGGCTCCAAGCCCCAAACTGATATTATATCCTTGGGTTCTAGTTCTAGGTCAACATAGTCTCGTGGACTAACCATTTTCTCTAGTTGATGAAGAGAGTAACTTTGTAACTATTCCTGCAGTTGTAAACCCCTAGTAACGATGTGTGCAATAGAAAACAACCCAAAGGGAAAAAAACCCGAGTAAAAACCCTTTCCTTTGGAGCGACGAGGTTTAAGTGCCTCTATTTCCCGATAGTCGAAGAAACCACGTGCTTCCACCTGTTGACCGTAAAGGCCCAAGTGTTAATCAAGCTCTGTTGTTGGATGACAGTCATATTGCAACCCATGCCCCCCCTTCACCGATCTCAATGCCTACACAGGGTGAAACCCTAATCTCCATCGCTGCCCTCCCATGATGCAAAATGGTTTATCGTTACTGTCTTTATTGAATTTTTTTCAATTTATTAATCAAATGTTTATTATAAAAAAAAATTAATTAAATAATAATTATTATGTTTGTTTTTAATATAAATAAATAAATTATTAGTTATTAATTAATATATATTTTAGTAATGATATTATTGTTAATATTATTATTTAATTTAATTATTTAATATTATTTAATTATTTATTAATTTTAAATTATTTAATTTTGAATATTATTTAAATTGTTATTGTTATTTAAATTATTTATTATGATTTATTTTATTATTATTATCTATTTAAATTAATTTAAATAATTTTTATTTAATTATTTATATTATTTATATTATTAATAATAATATTTTTATTGTAATAGTTTTTTTTTAATATTAAGTTTATTATTATATATTTATTAATAGTTTGTGCAATAGATATAAATTCAAACTTTTTATTATTATATTAATCACATTAATATTTCTAATGTGTTATACTAGCTATAAATATACCAACTATAAATATGAATTGAGTTTATGTTAAATGATTATAAAATTGGTTATTATTTTTTTATCATGCTCAATTTTCACAAAAACACATGATAAATTTATATTAAATTTATTATTATAATAAGTTAAAAATTTGAAGATTTGGAGATTTATGATACAGTTTCCCAAAAATAAAAAACAAAGATTCTTCCCCAACTTAAATTTATTTATGATACACTTTCCAAAAAATAAAATCAAAATTCTTCCGAAACTAATTTTTTATAATGGTAAAGGTTTAAAAAAAATATTACTTAACGTTAAAACAAGGAAATATATTGTGAATAAGATGCTGAATAAATTTAATAGAGTTCATATTGACATCAAGTTGGGTTACAACAATTATAAATTAAAAACTTTTTTTATTTAATGTGTGAATAAATATATTTTTCAAAAGCGATCATTAGTGCAGAGTCGGATCTGATAAAAAACACTCATAACAAGTAACTTTATTAGTTTAGCAGATTGAAATTGGAGAGATTGCCAAATATTGAAAATTGAAGAGATTGCCAAATATTGAAAATTGCAGATTGCCAAACATTTAAAAACTGATCTAAATTACCTTATTAAATTACGGTTATGTATTACACCACTGCCACTGCCACTGCCATCCATCACCCATTACATTACATCACATCCGATATATTGAAAAAATGAAATACATCATATTAAATCAACTATTTCAACACCATCACTGCGATCCGAGATTTGTTATGTCAAATCCCAGTTGAGCCAGTATATATTTAGGCCAAATAAGTTAGTGATGGAATTCGACATAATAAGTTAAATTGTTCATACATACGCCTGATTTATTACACCATAAGCTCTACGGAAGTGACGTAAAAGGGGCAAACTGAAAACACGGGCATTTACATTTAATTAGCAGAAACTGGGAGAACATAGACAAAAGAAAACCTACTTCTACTTCTGGGGGAATTTACAGTACAGCCTAGAAGGAAAATTGTCGAGTATATAGCACCGCCAAGCTGCCTCATCTGTTTTGCGATCACCATGCAAATAACTCCATGAGACGACCTCCGCGTTTTCTGCTTCCTCCCTCGAATTCTGCTTCACTTCATTCCTCAGCGTTGAATTTTCCATAGAGGAATACCTGAAATATGTCTCCTCTAAATCCATCACAAAAATTTAAATCAAAATCCATGCTTTTAGCAAAATGCAGAGACGAGAAAACAACGCTTACCATTTCCGCGTCCATCTGAATGTGCCGAGCCTTTCGATGCCTTCTTCCATTACTTCCCCGCCATTTGCAGCTACTTCTCCCTCAGAAGACGGTTGAATTTTCAGAGCTTCGTCGTCGTCCTGGTCGAGCTGTTGATGGGAACTGCAGATGTCCGCGAGAAAAGAATCGATTTGCCTGTTCTGTTTCGATTTTGGGTGGGTTAAAAATTTGAATTTCACATAAAATTTTGAATTTCAGCTGGGCGGGCGCGATGTATCATTTTGAAGCGAGGGTTAATGGCGGCGGCCGACCTGACAACGTGATAAATGAGGTTATGGAGCGATGTGAAAAGATGTCAGGTCTCCGCGGACGGTCAGCAAATGATTTTCCGATGGGCGCATTTCCCGGCTAAAACGTTGTCTGGGTAGACTTCCTTTATAATATGTGGGCCCCGCATGTTCATTTATTGATCAAACGGAAACGTAGCCCGCCAGCTCCATTGGGCACGGTTAAGTCGGCGGCTTCGGAGCTTTATTTTGTTTTTGAGCTTTCATGCATATTTATTTTTCTTCATTGGTTTCATTTATTTGGCCAATAACATTAAATATTAAAATTTCAATAATAATAAAAATTAAAGTAAACAAAATTATCATGAACTACTTCATGCTTTTTTCAAGGGATTTATTTTCTGTATTATGCTTTACTTTTAAGCAATTGAGTAATTTATAAATAAGATTTATTTTTCTTATCTTACTAATATAGTTCTAATTGGATTTACAACATGATTGCTTTTTGCTCGATTTACAACATGATTGCCTTTTTGCTTTGGAAGATTTGCTTTCGTTCTTATTTTCTTTGATCAATTTATAAATTTGTAGAACTTTTGATGCTATGTTATGGCTTCTAACCTCACTCATCAACCATTCCAAACCATTCTTCAAAAACCTCAATAGACTAATCACATGGTAGATATCTCGAACCCAACAACAATAAACGTTACTTCCTCCTCCACGAGACAACCCATATAGAGGTGTTATATGAGATTCTCTCAAGTCAAGCATAGTTATCTACACAAAGGAGGCCCCTAATAATCAATGGTATGCAAGTGCAACTAGTATATAAAAATGAACCAACATTTGAATCTCATTCCATGTATATTCAACAAACCATCCTTAGATCATAAAGTGGGTTATCACTACAAATCCAATAGAACATCACTTTCTAAAGGGGCATATACCAACCCACAAAAAGAATTAATTCCTCAACCAAACTCGGTTTATCTTGAAATAATAGACCTTAAGAAACCTTACACCTCTTTGGAAAATGAACATTGTTTGTCTTAAGAGTTTATGTGTCAAGATACCTTTCCTACAGGAAATAAAGGATGTTCCAATTTATGATTAATTCGTCAAGGATGAATTCTTAAAGAGGTATGAAAGGATGAAGAAAGAATACCATGTAGTCAACATAATAGAACAACTTCAAACCTTATACATGGATATTTTTGTATCCTAAAATATTTGGATCTAGGAACCATGTCATAAATATACATATCATAAAAAGTATGATCAATAATACATTGGTAAACATGTGGGAATCCATTAATATCTTGACCTAGAATACCATGCTCTGATTATGACTCTCAGGATTTATGAGAGATACATCCACTATACTCCTATTTGTATATAGATCAATAATTAAGGGGGTATCAGAGGATGTGTCAGACTCTATTTATTCTTAGAAATATACAATTTATTTTTTTGTCTTAGAAGCCACATTTAAAATGAATGGGTACCATATTTTCGAAGGAAATACCATTATTGGAAATAATTAATTCATACACATTATAGGTAGAGTAGGAAGTCTGATCATTCCCAATGGTAAATACTAAAAATATATTTTCATTTACCCCCATAAGTAGCCATCATTTATGGGAAAGTTCCCCATATAAGTGGAAGATCAAGAATAGTCAATATAAACATTCTTTTATCCTCTCCTAAGTATTAATAAAACTTTGGCTAGAAAAATGTATGTTGAATACACCTTTTTTTATAATTTTCTACAAAACATGTATCCTTCTATAATAAAAATTTTGGCTTTTTGGAATAGGAATAACCACCCAAGTTAGGATTTCTTGCTAATTAAGAAAATTATCTATGTAAAATGTTACACATAATAGAAATTGACAAAAAAAAATAGTAAAAATATTTTAAATATGTACCTCCAAAACCTTAAAAATTACCACTCATTTGACCCATGAACAATAACATTAATTGTTAGTTATCCTTAGAAGCCACACTACAACCTTCCCATTGAATTAAAAAGACATGAGATGGATCCATAAAAACATGTATACCCACAATATCTACGTCATGGAAGACTAAAATCCCACTATAGATCCCAAATGAAGGATGGACACTATGATAATAAACATTATCAAGGAATAACTACAAAAAACAATTATTCATAATTTTTCTATCCTATCTCAAAAAGTGTTAGATCTCACCCTTGGTTACCATATCTAAGAGAAATATAAAATGGATGGTATTTCTTTGTAGAATAGAATGTTGTTAAATACGACTACCAAGAAAGACATTTCCCTTTAGCCTTCGTTAATTATCTACTAGATTTCCTTGTGTGAAATAATTACTTATTATTACTAAATGGGTTAGTGGGTGTAATCAAATTCAAGCTATCCCTCACAACTAGGACAAGGCCACCTTTACCTACCCTTAGGTTGTATTTTCTTATAATTTCCTTCCACAAAAATTAGAGAACCCTCTAGCATATGTTCGCTTAGAAAATCCCCCAAGATATTTATCCTTTCTCTATTTAAACTAGAGATGGCTAGAAAATGTGTATGACCAAATGATTTTTTAGATATTTTTTTTAATATTTCTTAATCATAAGCACAATTAGGTGCACCATAAAAAGGAACACTAGTGCATAAATAATAAGGCATATCGATGTCAATTAATATTTATTTTTGTGAGTTTGATCCAGGTGGATATTGGTGGCCACCCTTGTATTCCAGTTGGACCCCCACCATTGTTTCTTTCTGTTTTCAATTTCCTTAATTGTAGCACAATTTACTATTTTTGGCAATTTTTCAAGTCCTGATCTTCTGGAGGAGTTTTGAGGCCCTAAATGATGTTTCTTTGGAAGTTGGGAAAATATGAGCCTTTGAATCATGTTTATAGTCCTCGGATAGATATTTTTAACAAGGTATCTTACGCATCAGAAGTAGAGCATATGCCAAGTTTACGACCCTAGGAAGTTGATGATCTAATTTACTGCAACAAGGCCCACAGTTTTGGTGATTCATCTCCAAGGGTTAGGTTTTTGGATATATAGGGTTTTCCATTGCTTTTGAATAATAAATAGGCCTGGAGCCTCATTGTAACACAATTTAGATGCATTTAGCAGCCACATATCTTCTTAGAGAGAAGCTACCATCACACAATATAGTTTATTTCCATTTTCTATGTACGGATATTTGAGTTCTTTGATATTAATCAACTGAAGCTTTATTTACGTTGCATATTTATGTTTATATTACATTCTTAAATGAGTCTAGATCATTGGTATCAAAGTGATATTCTATTTCTTCTATTTTCTTTGCATGCCCCCAGCGAGGTCAGGGTATGAGTTAGGGCTCGAACTGGTTCAACCTTTGCAAGATTGACCTCAAAAAACTCGATGAACTCCCATGGAGGAAGAAAATAAATACAAGGGAGTAGAAGATCCTTTCAAAATATTGATCGAGGATTCCCTTGAGAAACAAAGGAACGCAATGATGGATAAATTTTACTATATCCTTCGACAACTACCCACATGAAACACATATTCATGCAACAACCATTCAGGAGGCGACACTCTTTTTAAGGTGCAAGTAAACTTTGAAATTCACATATTTGAAGGCCATATATATATGCACACACCGTAGATATATGCTTAAATATGTTGGAAATATATTTTTGGGTTCATGACTTTTCCAATCATGAAAATATTACTTTTGCACTCCTAAATGCCGCCACCCATGTCAAGGACTGGTGGGAAGCCTAACATGAAAAAAAGGACGTGAGGGAGTCCTCGTTGTTTTCAGCTGCACCCAGTTGGAATTCTTTCTGAGATGCCATCAAGGAACAATATTACCATATCAGGAGCTATGAAGATAAATACATAAAGTGGACCATGTTGCGATAGGGAACGAACAAAGATGTGCACATGTTCATAAATGGTTTTCATGCCCTTCGCACAAAGCTAGGTATCAAGGATTTTGAGTGGTATTTGGTACTCATGTATCATGGCTTTTTACATAAGTACATCTATGATGAAATGGAGTTCCTAGTAATATCCTTTCTCTGTGCCACCTATCAATATGTTGTGAAGATCGAGTAGAAGTTTAAACAGAAGAAGTGAGATTTTGGATTTTTGAATCCAAAGCAAGGGAAAGGCACCCCCAAACCACAAAAAAATCACAAATCCAAGGTGGGGCGACCCAGGACAACGCATTGAAGCCGAAATCAAAGAACAACACCAAGAAGACAAATAAGGACACAACAAAGTGGCGTGATTTCCATAAGAGACCCACTCAAAACACGAGTGGGTGTCGAGCCGAGCAGTCACTGGTGGCCAAGATGAAGGCTTCTCAATCATATGCATGTTCTAAATCTAATTTAGAATATTTATGTGGAGCTGAGTGCCACCATTGCCACCACTAAGATCTAGATGGATGAGCCTAAAGATCCATAGGAGTGGGAAGTCCTCTTCCACTCATGGATGTGGGTGAATGGTTCTCTCTTGTAGTTCATTTTCAATAGTGGGAGTGAAAAGGAAATCATTTTAGGAGAGTTTGTGAAGTGGATGGGCCTATCAAAAACATCACACATGGAATCATATACATCGGATGGCTTCACCAAGGATGATATCTATGCATCAGCCAACAATTCTTCCTTCCCTATAGCACCAAGGCCTTCACATATGAGGTACTATGTGATTTTTCTCCTCTTAAAGTTTGTGATGTATTCTTAGGCCAACCATACTTGTGGAAGCAACGTGCTCTATATGAGTTTAGGCCTCACACTGTTATTATTACTTTGGGAAATTATTTGTACAAGATACTGGAGGTAGCATTGCCTACCGCCATCTCTTTTATCACTATGAAGCAATGCAGTAAGAACATTTCCTGTACTGAGAAATTTGTTTTCCTTACGATTCTCCCTCAGGGTAAGAAGAATATTATGGCCATGGCCTCCAGAAAGGGCTTGTTCATACAAGAGAAACATATGGAAAAGGTCATGTTGGAATACAAGGAGAGATTCCCCTCACCTGCAAGGGCACCTCTACATTTTTAGGTCAAGCACTGCATTGATATTAACCCAGGGCTTTGCTACACAATGGACTGATTTATTTACGCTCTGTTATGGAGAACGATGAAATCAAGAGGATTTTTTAGTAGATGTTGCATAAAAGGGAACATTATCCCAAGTTCATCAACCTGTGGGGCCCCAATCATGTTGATACAGAAGAAGGATGGGACCTAGAGACTCTTTATAAAATATTGAGCACTGAACACAACCATTTTCCAGAATAGGTATCCGATCCCATAGATTGATGACCTTATGGACCAACTCAAGGGGGGCAAATATTTTAACTAGATTGAACTGAAGTTCAGTTATCACTAGTTACCAATAGAACCCTTCGATGTGTGGAAGAATACCTTCAAATACAAGGAGGGACTTTTCGAATGGTTGGAAATGACCTTTAGGTTGACGAATTCCCCTACAAACTTCATGAGGCTGATAGAAGACATCTTGTGACCCTTCACCAACACATTCATCGTGGAATATTCAGATGACATCCTAATATTTAGACAAAATTGGGAAGAGCACATCCACCACATTCGACAGGTCCTCCAAACACTATAGAAACACAAGTTGTGTTCCAATTTACAGAAATGAACTTTTGTTATGGCCCAGGTTCAATATTTGGGGTACCTCATTGATGACCGAGGTGTGCATGTGAACACAACCAAGTTTCAAGTCATTCGAGGTTGGCTATCCCAAAAAAATCTAAAAGAGCTTCGCAACTTCCCACGTATTTCCAAATTCTATCGCAGGTTCATGTTGGGGTCATCTCATATAAATTTTCCTTTGAGTCAAGTCGCAAAGGGAGGAGTGAAACAAAGTTTTTTTTTCTTTATTTTTTTCCTGAATCCCAACGAAAGGAATTTTCTGAGTTGAATCATCTCCTCTGATTTTCATGTGTTCTCACATTACCATACATGCAACAACCATTTCAGATTGAGATAGATGAGTTTAACTATGCTATTGGTTCAGTTCTTACTTAGCACGGGCATCCAATGGCATATCATAGTCAGGAACTTTCTGACACAATTCGAAAGCATCTAAACTATGAAAAAGAGATGTATCCCATTGATAATTCCTACTAACAATGGAATAATTACATTATGGGGAAGGAAATGGTCATCCACATAGACCACTGACCCTTGAAATTCATGCAGAGATAAGAGAAGTTGAATAACTATCGCCATCAGAAATGGTCTACATATCCAAAACAGTTCCATTTGAAAAATAAGTACAAGAATGGAAACACCAAAAATGTTGTAGAATGCCTCAGCCAACCGCAGGTTATGGTGTTGACCACTGTGCTCAGCTCTTGTGGGAACGCAACTTCAAGGTGGCCACATCTTTACAAGAGTGATCCAAAATTAAGAAACACATACCAGACACTCTTGAAATCTAATAAATTTACAAATATCCACCTCCAGGATGCATTTTTATGCCACCTGGGACAACTTTTTTTTCATTCAAGAAAGCGTGCCAAGAGGTTTTGGGAGGAGCACTATAGTCGGGTCACTGGAAATTTCAGGGTAGACAAAATAGTTCTAGTGTTGCAAAATTATTTTTATTAGCTAAAGATTTGAGAATATATCAGGGAGTACATCCAATCCTACATTTCCTATGCCATTTCCAAGCCTACCATCAAGAATCAAGGCCTATACACTCCTCTGCCTACTCCTAGTCAACCTTGGGAATCCACCTCCATGGATTACATTTCGGGCCTTATTTTTACTAAGAATGTAAACGACTACGTTTTATTGGTCATCGAAAGATTATCTAAGATGTCCATTCTAGCAGTCTGCATGTTGAGTATCAAAATAGAAGCCAGTGATAATATCTTCCTTGAACGAGTGTGCGTACACTTTGGGATCCCACAGTGCATTATCTCAGATGGGTACAACAAATTCCTAAGTAAATTTTGGTCAAGTATTTGGTCGATGCTGGAAAACAAGCTCACTAAGTCAACGAATTTACACCCCGACTCTGATGGCCAAACAAAGGTCCTCAATAGGATGATTGTACACATTAACCACACGTACAACTTGAATCATCCATGCACATGTGATGAAAGTCTCTCCTATGTACAAAAAAACTACAACAGAGCTCTCCTTGGCTACAATAATTAACATAAGAGATTATACACATGTACTTTTGAATGAGAATGTAAGCCTTGTGAAATGTTCAATTGTGATATGTGTTAAGGTTCTTTCACTGGAAGGGAATAAAACTGAGTCTCTTGAAGAAAAATAATATTAATATTCTAATAAATACACACACACATACATATGAAAGAAATTTAACCATATAGTGAATTAGTTCACATAGAAATAAATATAATTAAATAAAATACAACACATATTCAAAAATATGAGTGCCAAATCCAATGAAATAGTTCAATTTCTTTAGTACATAAGGAACATGAATACAGATGACAAAAATTTAAATATTAGTCTTACAACATTCATGATTTATGCATGAAAGTGTGTTGGCTCAATTTTTTTTTATTAAGAGAAAGTCCCAAATACAATAGTTATAATGGGACATGACTAGCTCCAAAAGTGGAGGCTTAATCCACTACTTGCTCCCTAAAAGAAAATATTCTCTCTAATTTTTGGTTGGAGAAGCCGAGGGTAAAATTCCTTCACTTGAGTAATGATGCTTGTTTTATATCAAGAGGAATGACCTTTCACATCCCCATGACTTTTGAACTACCAACATGAATCTTGGACTTCTAATGTTACATTTGTACTTATACATGAGTTTTGGAATTTTCATAATAACTCTTTTATCCATATGTGACTATTGGACTTCCACATATTTACATTCACCAAATTTCCCAATATTACACCATCATTTTCCACATCATCATATGGAAATAACAACACAAGTCATTGGCATTGATGATTTGGAACAAAACTAATTTTAATATGATGTTCTTTAAGAAGTGATGAAACTGCCACTATGTATTTTGTACTTTTAATATATCTTATATTGTAGTTTCCTTCCACCATCCAAAGGGTCTTGGGAGATTATCGACTATTCATGGGTCTCTTTGATTGTCGCAATCCAAAATTCATTTAACTATTGAAACATGATGCCTTCATGCCTTTGTATTCAAAATTATTCCTTGGGAAGCTTCTCTTGATATATCTCTTCAAACATATTTTTCTGTGGTCACCAAGAACCTACATGTATAGATCATTCACGGCAAGAAAAAATTAGCCTCGAAATCTCCTACTCTACTCTGGTTGATGCAATGTTCCGAACGTGGATCAAAAGTATGAAAGTGAGAGAAAGATAGGCCTTCTAGACATATAGAACACTTTCAGGAGATATAGGAGGGAATCACTACTCACTAAAACTATGCCATGCATAGATCTGGAAGAGGAGGAGGAAAGGTGAGTGGATGACAGAGTTCCAAGAGGCAAGGCTGCAAGGAATATTCACTAAGACTATGCCAAGTACTATGGAGGGATTCCAATCCCATAAGGAGGCATAGTTCACAATTATAAGGAACAAGGATGGACATCACTAAACAATGTAATTGCACCATGCACAACATTGGGCAACATGGGGCAAAGCTAGTGTAGGGAAGAAGAGTAAGCAGGAAGGAGAGGGGTCCTAATAACATCTAGAATTGTGCAGTGTGTAGGAGAGAGATAAAAGTTTTATCATGGTGCATGGAATAGTTATACCTAAAAAGGAGGATAATTTATAGGCTTTAGAAGTGTGCAATGCACTCTTCCTAGCCAAAGGAGGAGCTGCAATGTCAAAAAAAAATGACCAAGTATGGGAAGGTAAAACATGGAAAGGAATAATGAGTTAGGGGCATGATCAATCGTTAAACATATCAAATCATCAATATAACTAAAAAAATACCCAATACTAAGAAATATAGATCAAAACACTAGTTCATGAACAATATCCACATACAACAAACAAAGCATGTGTAGTTGCAACACATAAATGTCATTTCATGACTAGAAAGTGTGTTATGACTCAAAAGTGTGTTATTACCAACCTTGAAAATTTGAAGACACTTGTAAATAATCATAGGCACTAAAATCATGTATAGAAACATAAAATGACACTAGAAAACCAAAAGAAACACTTCAAATAGTGTAAGGTAGGATCCAAAATTCAAATAAGGAAACATTTTGGAGGCTGTTGTAGAAGCAACAATAGGAGGAAATAAGGTCATGGAATTTTAAAATTGTAGACATAATATATATTTTGAGAAGTATCATGAAATTTATAAAAAAAAAAAATTGTGACTCTCAATATCGAGGGAAACTCTTGAACATCATATTTTTTTGTCCATGTATTATATTGTAGTAGGATTAGTGCGATAACTAGAGAGGTTTTCGTATTTCATAATATATGTTATAATAGTTATCTTGAGAAGTATAATAAAAATTACACAAATTTCATTTTTGGATATAAAACCTATATTATAAATTATTGTGTACACTTTTCTTTATGGCTACGAAGAAAATTGTGATAGCGCCAATTCCATAACCACAAGATCTGCATATTTCCCTTTGCCAAGTGATACCATGAGCCAATCAGGTTGTCCACTATGACCAAGTTATAACCATGAAATCATCATATATATTTTTTCTAGGTCATACCATGAGCTAATCAAACAATCTATTTTCACTAAGTCATAGCCATGGGATCATCATACAGATCTATGCCAGTTCATACCACAAGCCAATAAAATTATCTATTGCCACCAAGTCATAACCATGGGCTTGCCGGAAAGTTTTTTTACAATTCGTACCTAATCCAATAAGAATATCAACTATCACCATGTCAAAAAAAGGAACAAATTCATAACCATGGGGTCACCATAGGTATCTACACTAGGTCATACCAATTATCCAATCAAAAATTTCACTACCACCATGTCAATGCGAGGAGCCATTTCATAATCATCAGCTCAACAAAGGTATCAAAAAAGAGTTTCAAACTTTCAACCATTGTAACTACTCTACCTCAATCCAACCATGAAGCTGGACCCTTCACTTCATGCTGCACACTCTTCATACACACATTTCTACCAAAATCCATGAATTTAGAGATGCACAGGAGCCCCTTTTAGTGATGGGGATGGCTTTAAAAAAAACTCATAGAACCACATAAATTCACTTGGACCTAGCAATCATAGAAACCCTTATGCTAACATCATATTGACATCACACTTGCCATGTGGTACTTTCTTTGTGGTGCCATGTGTCACTAAGTTTTTTCCCCATTGGTTGACCAAAAATATCATTTTAGTATGTCGTGTGGCATCAAGGAAAATTTTAGGGGTTAATATTTGTAGGTGGGCTAATTTTCCATGCTTTTTCAAAAAAAAGATTCATGAATTTCCATTTTTTAAAATTATGATTCGCCCAAATTTTATACTATAACAATATTTTAGTTTAGAAATTGCCAAAAATTTATAGAGACTATATAAAATCATTAGAAATATAAATATTTTTACAAAATTATCGGCAAGACTTTTACAATTTGCATATTAGGGGCTAGTAATATTCGCCAATATTTATAAACTTTAAGATAAATTTTTATCCTTAACATTTTCCCTCTATGGCATCTTATCAAGCTTCTATGTTATCATCATTTTCAACATCAACATAAATTACCATGTCATAATTTCCTAACACATACTCTTTTCAACATAGTCTAGAGCTACCGCTTGTCACTATCATCCATCTCTCCTAACTTTATTTTTCATCTCAACTTCCACACCAAGGGTGCCACGTCATGACCACTAGGCTAAGGGGTGGATGTGGTGATTAAAAAGAGGGGGATAAATAAAACCTACAATGATCAATAATTAACCTTTTTAAGTTGTGTTCAGGTTCATGCATAGTATTCCATCAATCTCCCTCAAGGTGAAAGATCCAATCCAAATATGCACTAAATTTAACAAATTTTGGGTTTTTATTCACAAATTTGGGGGTTTTCCCCCTTCAAGTATCCATCAAATTCAAGCTAAAATAACTTATTAGTTGGGAAGAGTTTTTGCCAAGTGAGATATACCATTGGAAATTAATAAGAGATGACTATGGAACAACAACAAAGATAGACTTACATTAGTATCAAAAAGTCTATAAAAAACATAATATAGTCTGAGTCACTTTGACATCATTTAATGTCAACCTGTCATGGCATAAAATTATCATATTTATTCATTTGACTTATTAATGACACGTATTATTCCTTATTCTTATCATTTGACAACGGTGACATTAATGCTTCCTTATACTTACCCTTTGACCTCAATGACACTTGTTTTCATGAATGACTAAAGTATGGCCAACAATCTCCCCCATTTTCATTAATGGAAACACCGCCAAATATTCATGGTCATTGATGAAAATGGAATTAACTACCCCTATCATGGTGCTAGAAAAATGGTTTTTTGGCCTCATAGGGAAAGGTAAGAGCTATTTGTTCTTAGCTCAGTATGGAAAGAGAATAGGAGAAGCCTTGTCTCTAGGAATCTTTGGTACTTCCAATTTCATGATTGTATTCTAGGTTGAGTACTCTTCCTTGTTACCAATATTTTATCTCTCCCCTTCAATGTCTAATTTATCTCCAAATTCCTCTTACTACTTAAATGTATATTTTCTTTCCCCCTTTGGAATTAATATAAAGGGACATGTTGAAGATGGTTGTTTACTAATTCTACATAATTGGTCCTGAATATTCCTATGGAATTGATCATTTTGTGAATGAAGTAGTATCCCCTTGAGAATATGCTCATTGTCATGAAAAAATCCCCCATTGTTAATAAACTCTATTCTTTTGAAGTTTTCCTGTTATGAACATATTCCTCCTGTAAATGGTTTGTCATACTTCTCTGAAGTCATCTATGCATTGTATATCTAAGATATCAGTACAACAAATCCTTCTATATACTATTATTTCCATAATATGTGCATATTTCCCTCATGTTAGACACATTTCTGATCAACTAAACATTCTCCAATATACATTCTTAAATTTCTCATATTCCCCTAACTACTCAATTTATTCTTTGCAACTTCTTCATTGTGCATGATCATCCTGCATAATATTTATTCTTCAAGTTTTATTTCAAATATCTATATTACCCAATCAAAATTCACCAATGGATTATATATGATGAATCATATTTGACCTTGGTTCTTCCTCTCTTTCTCTCCATGACTTGACGTTTGAGTTCGAAGTGTGCCACTTTCCCTTGAACCACCTCAAATTGATCCTGACATTTACGTTCTAAATTTAATTCATTATGGCATGTGTAATATTCTATCTTTTTCTTGAATATTGGTGGGAATGGCCCTTATGACCTATTATCATAACTTCTAATTTGATTTCCCATATATTATTTATTGGGAAATTGATAGTATCTTATTTACCTAACATAGTCATTTATGGCATAGTCTCTACAATCCTTTATTTTATATCCAAATTTAGTGTATGAGAAAAAATGACCAAAAGACATATTTTTATATCTGATGGCATAAAGTTTCCTTGATGAGGTATATCTCCTAAAGTTTTTCCTTGGAAGAGATTAATATCTTTGCTTCTCTTTGACACATATTTTGGTGTTTCATTTAGATCCCTTGAGAATGTTTTATGTCATGGTTTCCCTTATACTTTAATTTCATGGGCATAATTTTTTATGATGAGATGAACATGCTTGGGCTAATTCATGAGTTATTTGGAGTCTTCAATTGAGTTGTTGTTAGATCCAATGAATTCATGCACATGATTCTTAGGTTGTTATTCATTTGATGTTCTTAAGATATCTTCATATATGTATGTCTCATAATATTCCTATTAACAAATACTCATTTTGATGAGAGGAGATATTTAGATTCTTGGAATGATATCTAATGATTCAAATCCTTTGAGGAGATTTAATTTGTGATTGAATGATATAATTTTCCTTTAAAAATCACAAAGTATCCTTCAATTTTTTCACATAGTTTTTCCTTTTTGTTGATTTGTTATGATAGAAATTATTTTATCCTTTTGGTTTCTTTTAGTTCAAATTTGAGAGAGATATTGGAATCTAAATCTCAATATATGTCTTGTAGTTGTTGTTATAGTTGATGCACCATCATTCCTAGAGTTTTTATTTCTTTTTATGAACTTATGAGTTCTCCTTCATAATATTCTTCTACATTAATTTCCTATTCTTCAGCTAAGAATAATATCTCACCTCTTTCATCATAAATCATACATTTATAGTTCCATTTCTCTGGTAATCACTTTCCTCCTTTGAGTATAAGATTTTCTTGTTGGAATTTAGTATTTTCTTATGATCCTTAGACTTGAATTTTACTTCATCGTCCTTATCACTCATTTTTTATAAGGACATTTAGAAACATAATTTCCTAATCTTCCACATTCAAAACATTTAAATGGAAGTTTAGCTTCAAAGTTTTTAGTTACACTCTTGATATATGACAAAATTATTTTCTTCTTCGTGTGATTCAAGATTGATGTCTTCTTGATTTCTATGCTTTTTCCCTTCCTTGGCTACTTTAAATGTTTCTTCATTAACTCCAAACTTGTCCTTTTTTTTTCTTAGGTCATATCTAGTTAGGCTTTCATGGAACATGTCGATGCTCATGTTATTCATATATAATAGCTCTTTAAGGTTTGATACTTTTGGATTCAATCATGAAGGAAGAGATGTCAATATTTTCTGAACAAATTCAAATCCCTTTACTTATTAGCCGAGACCTATGATAGAGATAACAATATTGTCTACCCTTAAAAAATATGAAGCAATTTTCTCATCCTCTTCCATTTTGAAACTTTGTAAATATATATATTCCTTGGGATCATATATTGTAATTGGTAAGTTTCATATAATATCAATAAAAATGATAGCAATAACTTTCCAAAGATTTTCATTTAATTCCTCTTGAAAGGTGAGTTATTCAAACATCAAAAATTATTTGAATTTTGCAAACGAAGAAATTATCATACTATTATATTACCTGACCTATGACAAGTATAAATGCCTTCTCAAGATTCTAGATGAAACCATGATAAATGCATCAAATAACTTTAAAATTAATTTGAATTTTAAAAATAAAAGAGGGAAGATAAAACTTCCAATACCACTATTAAAAAAAAATAAAATAAAATATGATCATATTAACAAGGACACATATTTTCTTATTGATGTATCAACGGTGTGCACTATGAAAAAAAAGGTTTTACATTACGAAATACATGTGAGTCAATGTGTAGAGAAAATTAAAAGGTCTATCGATCTATATTAGATGAATATATTCTTTTTCATCCATATCTATTATTAAAAGTGTAAAAAGTGGAGGAATTAGCTCACAAAATTGTTTTTACTGATGGGACATAGTTTGGTAAAACAAGGTCTAAAATCTTTAGGGAGCATTTTGAGGTAACAAATTATTTTTTTTAGGCAAAAAATGTGTTCCTTTAGGATGAGAATTTTGATTTTATTCTACACATAGATAATTTTCTGATGATGTAAGAAATGTATCAATAAAAAATTTGTATTTGAAAGTTTTTCCACTCAAAATTTGACCTTATTGTTTTCACCACCATGGTTCGATGGGATGCCACGTGAGCCCCCATCACATGTAAAATGGGACAGGCATGTGATAACTATGTAGAAGACTCTATAAGAGTCTAAATTATAACTCTAATTAAGGTTTGAGGTAGTCAAACCTAACCACTAGTAGGCTATTGGGTTGTGTTATAGCTAGGCCACTAGGGGGAAAAGGGATTCCACCCTTTCGAATGCATTTGTTCCATATCCAATCAAAAAAATACAAGAGGGATAATAGGTAGAGAAGAAAGATAATTTTTGTGCACTCTATCAATTCACGGGATAGAGGCCATACTTCTTTGTACTTGTATCCATATTTTCATTCAGGGAAAGATAGTGGAGCAACCTCACCTTCAAGCTCGACCATTCTCCCAAAAGTGTTTCTGAGAGAATATATTGTGTTAAATGTGTGTGTGATATTTTTTTTTTTTCATTCTCTATTTTTATGATACATTTCATTCACATGCATGCAATATTAATAGTAAAATATGCAAATCTAAAAATATATAAAATTTTAATAGTGTAAACTTTTAGATTTAAAATGTATTTTTATCAAATATGTTATGACGAATTTTCCAATGGAATATTAATGGAACTTTATGGATGATATTCGTATCATAGTAGATTTATTTGGGTATTTTATATATATTTGCAGGGGATCTATATCATTTGGGTGAAATTATGAAAAAACTAATCATGGTCGATGAATACGGGAATAACCCTCATGATCCTACAAAGGATAAGTTTTCACAGCTAGAAAAAGAAGTCTCAAATATAAGTCATAACGTAAATGTCCTAATGGTGGAACTAAATAATAATCTTGGGATATTCAGGGAATATGAGGGTAAAATGAAGGGTCCAAATAAAAAACTGAATCAAGCAATCAAGATGAAACGTAGAATCAACGAAGGAAAGAACCAAAAAAAAATAAACCCAATTAAAGTTCTGTGAATCAATCACATCCCTTATTTAAAATAGAATGAAATTTCAATATCAAACCATAACATAGTGATATCGATGATATGATGTTGAATCATTGGTTGGAAAAATTTGAATTTTATTTAAATGTCAACCAAAATGAGGAAGAACAAAGTATCTCATTTGCGTGGATGAAATTAGAGGTCAATGCCCTGACTTGGTGGGAGAACCACATGGAGGCCCTAAGGTTGGATGGAGATCCTTCAGTGAATAAGTAGGAGGATTTCAAAACCCTCACTAAGTCATAATTTTACACTATTGGGCATGTAAAGGACCAATGCATCTAATGGCACTACTTCAAGAAAAACATAGATAAAATGTGTGTAAGAATACACCACAAAGTTCAGAAAGATGGCCGTAATGTTGGTTATCTCCCTAAAGGACCCAAATGTGGTCCTCAAGTATTTAGGATGTCTACACCACCATCTAAGGGAGCCATTGATTTTTCTCAATCCAAAATAAGTGGATGAGGCTTGTGTATAGGCACAATAATTAGAGAACATAGGCCCGAAGAGAGCACACTCAGGTGGATTGAAGTAGAAGGAGAACCAAGATGCTTCTAAGGAGGGGAAAAAGAAGAAAAAATGGGGAAAAATAAAAAGGAAATAGCCACAACACATTAGTACAAGGATCCTAGCAACCACTACAGAATATATGGACATACATAGGAAAAGTGATGGAAGTTGCATCCAGATCTAAGCCTAAAGAGAAAGAAGAAATATAATAAGAACAATAATATCATGGCCAATCATCCGAGAAACCGAGTCGAAAGCAACTCAAATTTGTATGAGACTATCATTTGTGCTTTAGTGCGAAATGAGGTGAACCTGAGTATCTTTCAACAACATGAAGAGAAGGAAACAACAAAGCTATTCTATATAAACTATAGGTTAAGAATACAATGATTGATGATCTACTTGACTCATTATCGCAGATGAATCTAGTTGAAATAGAGCTAGTGAAGATGTTAGGGCTAGAGGTTCATGATTATCCAAACTCATATCCATTTGGATGGGTAAATAAAGATACAAAGCTAAAGGTAACAAAACAATGAAAAATAAGAATTATTGTCAATGTTGAGTTTATTAATGAAGTATAGCTAGATGTGGTTCCCCTTGATGTATGTGGAGTTGCTTTTGGGTGTCTCTACATGTACATGTGAGATTCAATATTCATGTAGAGAGACAATTAATATCGACTCATCAAGTATGTAAAATCATTAATCATTAATGAACACAAAGGAAAGGTGAATTTTTTGCTACTAAGTGCCAACCAAGCCCAAAAGTTGATCAATTCCAACAAGCAATATGTTTAATTATTTTTAAGTGAAAATTAGTTTATAGAAGAGTCACTAAGAGGAAAGGAATCCCTGGAAGAGTGTACTAAGAAAAAAAATAACTTGAAGAGTGGCTATAGGAATACATAGATGTCTTCTGAGAGCCTAAAGGGTTACCACCTAAGAAGTGGAGCATGAGATCTTGCAACTACCAAACTCACCATTTCCAAACATTAGGCTATACAAGAAGTATGTTATAGAAGCAAGTGACGCGAGGAAATAATTGTATAAACTATTGGAACAAGGTGCCATTTGATGGATTACATCACCATGTGGGTCACCTACCATCGGTGTTCCAAATAAATATGGAACTTGGCGGATGTGTATAGATTATATGGCATTGATAAAAATCATGATTAAGAATAGATAACCCCTCGCGAGGATATATGTTGTCCTAGATAATTTGAAATAAGAAAAATACTTCACCAAGTTGGACATAAGTCTACTAGATTTGAGTCAAAGAAGAAGATACCTAGAAAACCACTTTCAAAACTAGGAAAGGTTTGTATAAGTGGTTAGTCAAGCCACTTGGTCTATGTAATGCGTCATCTACATTTATGATATCAATGAATGATATATCGCACCATTTTATAGATTCATTTGTCATTGTCTATTTGGATGATATATTGGTATAAAATGATACTTATAATAACACTATGCGGACTACATGGGTACGAAAATAACAATAAGGGGATATACTAACAATAACAACAATGGGATATAGTAGTCTTATAGGTGCCTAACAATATGATCAATATTGATATAGTTTTGGTCGTTTTGATATTGATATAGTTTATGTATCAAATATTTCGATTTTTGGCTCATTTAGATATGAACCTAAGGTGTGAATGTCTATTGGCCAAAAAAAATAGACCATTATTGTTGTTGAAAATATAAGTTAAAACTAATTTTTTATTTTACAGTGCAAGTGACAGAAAAAGAAAGAAGTGTGTCTTGCTTGATTTTTACTATTTTGTCAATGATTCATATATCTTAATATTGAACAGTACATAGAATTTCATTTTTCTTTAATTTTGAAGGAAAAATATGGAAGTGAAAATATAGAGAATATAATTTATTATGTGTCATATTGAAGGAAAAGAAAGTGCAAGTTACTGCAAGCTTAAGTTTGCACAGAGAAATGTATCCTACATAATAAAGATAGAAAACTAAGTAGTATGACCTCTATATTCTTTAATAAATAAAATTAATGTGCTTAGTTTGAGTATCTTCATGAGTTCTTGTATTCCACTTAGCTAAATCCATTGATAAGGATTTATGGAGAGCCATCGATGCGAGGGTTGCACTCAAAGCTCAAAGAGAGGGTCAGATTGCACATGATTAGCAATCTAAGAAGCTTTTTAAAGTTAAGCAAGAGTGTTACCAAGAATGATCAGTCTAGAGGCATCCACTATGTTGGGCACTCAAAGGAGTCAGACATAGCTAAGGAGTAATTTGGAACTGGTGAACTCAGTTTTAGGGTATATTCTAGATCTTCTAGAAAAAATAATCAAGTATGTAAGGTCTCGGTGATGGAAATAAGCCACAGATCGGCTGAAGCATTATTAACAAATGAAGAACCATGTGAGGAAGTGCAAGAAAACGTGTCTAATTCATGCGTGGAGAAATCAGACTCAACAATTAAGGGTTTTGGTGTAGTATTGAAGATTGGAAGACCACTCAGTTGTAACCCTTCCAACGGTTCCGGAGTAGATGATAAACTACGGAATTTCTAGGTTTCATAGATGAATCAATTTTTTTTTTTATTTTTTTTTATCATGTGTAGAACCAGGTGGGGGGATGTAGGAAAATGTGAAGGGGCCTTCTAGTTCCTATGTTGAGCACTTAAACATATGTAGTGTTGACGAGGGACTGAAGGTCGTAGGAGTTTCTTCTATAGTGAAGCAGACGCATATCAACGCAGAATTAATTAGGAACATAGAAACCAGTTCTGTTGAGGGATGTAATGAGATAAAATTCATAATATTTAACAATATGGTGAGTATTAATGTAAACATCAGTTACAGCGTCAATGCTATCATGGATGTAGTGCCTGAGGAATTGAGGAATGAGCAGAGAATTAGATCTTTGGAGCACTAGGTAAGGAACACCATGAGCATGACTATTCCTGAGCTCAATAGCATATGATTTCAGGCCGATATGAAATATATTATCATAGGTAAGAAAGTTATATCATCGTGCGAGGCCAGAGCGAGTGAAGATTTGATGGATGAGTTGTGAAGCAGCTCGGTGGAGCACTTAGTAAAGAGCAATGTATCAGATAACACAACACCCAGGTATCTAAGAAGGAGCTCAATGTTAAATTCAATCATCAACTCAGTAATCACATCCATCATGTTAGGTAATAATATTGAGAAATATAAAGGGATGACCTACAGTAATAGTGAATTACTAAGGCTTAGGTTTAAGGCTCTCTCCTCAAAAAGGCTTGCTAGACTGAGAATCAATCGCTATATATTGTTGAAGGATAATTAGGTAAGGGTTATTTCCAATATGAACCCTTCAAAGATAGTATCAAAGATCATAGGTGAGGTTGAAATCATCAATAATAATGGTGTTAACAATGGCATTATAATATATGGCAGCGTTAAGAATTATAATAACGTTTCCAGCATTAGAGATTGCATAAGCCCTCAAATTGTGGCCATCGTAGAAGGAAGAAAAACTGGTTGTTTGGGTAGTAGCCAGGTCTATAATGAATTAATTTGTAGTGGTATAAACCTAATTTCTAATAATGTACCTAGGAATAATAAAAAGGTGGTTAGTTTCTCCTCTATTAATTTGAATCAATAAATTATCAGAATTCTCGACAAAGGACTTGGATTTGTTATTGCTCCTAGATATATTCCGAAGGAAAGCATCATATGCAGTGTTGAGGATGGGATTCAGGGTTTATATTTGGAGGAAAAGGAGGCATTAAGACAAGAATGTGCCATTATAATGAGGAATGAAATAACCCACAAAAGTAATCTAAATAGGGACAAGCTTAGAACTCTTAAATCCCTTCCCAACCATGATAAAATTGTGGTTCTTAAAGCAGTTAAAAGGAGGAGCTTATGTAGTTTTAGACAAGTAAGATTATATAAAAAAAATTGAATCAAATCTTGACTGTAGTAGCTATAAAAAGCTTAAATCCAATGGACCCATGCCAAAGATGATAAAATAAGTAGAAAAGGCTATCATGAAATCTAGTCTAGATGATAAGCTTAAAAAGAGGTTGTACTCCTCCCATGAGGTCATCCCTATAATTTATGGATTACCCAAAATTCACAAGGAATGTGTTCCTCTTAGACCAATAGTTAGCACCATAGGATCCCTCACTTACGAATTGGCGAAATATGTTTCCAAGATTCTTAAACCCCTGGTTGGAAGCACTGACACCTTCATTAAAGACTAATGGTTTCATAGAATTTATCAAGAATGAGAAAGTAGAGTGTTACATAGCAATTTTTCATCGTCCCTACAATCCCCATCCCGCACATTGGAGGGCTTATTCCATGACCTGTGAGCAGAGAAAAGGCTTGAAAATACTTTCATTGCATCCCTCTGAAGATGAGCTTTAATTTCCCTGAAGACATCTCCCTACAAAAAACCCTAAAAATAGCTCTTTTTCCATTGGCGCAGTTCCATAGTTCAGCCCTCATGCCAAGGGGGAAAATTCTCCAAAGAGGGTGTGCCAATTGGCGCTCTGTCATAGAGCCGCACTCGCGCCAACCATATTAAGAGGTGTTTTTTAAAAATAAAAGGCGGAAGTTTCATCCTAACAAATTCCTGGATTGATATCTATCCTGAGTTGGGTGGTTTGGCTACGGATTTCCATAGAGAGGAAGTGGTTTGCCACCTCTCATGGAAGCTTCCTTGATGATAGGGCCAATCCCATAATTATAGGGAACCCATCTTCCCTTCCTCCTTCTATAAAAGCTTGCCCATTTCCCTTGCAAGCTAGTTCCAGAATCTCCAAGTTCCCAAGAGCTTTCATGCTGCAAGAGCCTTCTTGATTCCCTAAGGCAAAATCCAAGCAAGGAGACTATTGCCAAGTATCCGGAGAGAGAGGCTTGTCCCATCCTTGACAGGCTTTATCAAGACATGTTCTGCTGACGACCCACCAAAGGAGAATTCCGCATCGAAGATTTGGTTGTATTCTTCTTTTTGACTCATTAATGTTAAGCGACTATCGGTTATGGTTCCATTCTTGTTCTTGATCATGTTCGTGAGTTATGTCCTCTTCGACTGACATATAGTTGTATATACTGGATTTTATGCTTGCGTTTGTGTTGTTTCTTGCATGTGTAGGTGTCCGATCATGGAGATCGTGAGGATTGTGATCTACCAGGGCAAAGGAATGGGAGCACCACCTCTTCTACAAACGACAACGTTGGATTCCAGGTAAACCTTCCTCGCAAGTCGGTTTATTTACAATTAGGAACCTACACTGTAGCATGTTTGATTGTTGCTAGACCCGATCTGGGCTAGTAGGGATTGCCTCTGTCCATAGAGGGGATTTACCTCCTCAACAATTTGGCGACTCCGCTGGGGACTCAGCTTGTTGTTTGATTTGTAAAATATAGATGGAGCCTGAAGCACAGCCAGATAGCCTTCGAAACACTTTTGCTCTGCATTAGTGGAGTAGATCAACGCTGCTTCAGTCAATCTTCGGTTTGGTTTACGGACTGAACAATTTGGAGTTTTGTCTTCTCTTTCCGGTCAATTTCTTGGTCTTGCTTGCTTGGTCAGCTCTTTGGGCTGGATTTTCCTGTTTGTGTGGCTTTGTTTTAGCCTTGTCATCACTTGTCTGTGTCTGAGATTGCTTGTTTTTTATTTTTTCCATAGTAAACTCGGCTGGCGCACTTTTCAGCGTGAGAGTTGCGCTCATTGGCATAGGTTGCTTGTGTATCACCCACGCCATTGCGTTTCTGGTGCTAATTTCAAGCTCACAGTCGCGCCAATCCTATGAGCTATCAGGGTTTACTGTGTTTCATGCTTTCTGAGGCTGACTTGTGATTTTGATCTTGTTTTTTCAGCTGTTTGAGTGCACTGCAGCCTAGTTTGATTGGTTGGAACCTCCTTCCTTTGGTTGTTTGCCTATTTCTTTTGATTTTGCATACGAGTCCTAGGGCATCTAGGTGCCTTTGTGAGTCGAGCCTCCCTTGGGAATTTTTGGTTTTTCATTCGTTCAGTCGACTTGGATTGCTTCCTTGCATTCGTTTGACAGTTGTATATCATCTTATTGCACTTTTTGAGTGACTGATTTCGTTTTCATTCGAATTTCACTTTGCTTCGTTCTGGGCCTAGATTACACAGCTCATTGGTGTCTTTGGGACTTTTCTTGGTTTTGAGAGACTTTTGGTCGATTTGAGATCTGATTGTTCGTGCCATTGAGTGAAATCTATTTGTTTTTCTCTCTTAATATCATTTCTCGAAGTGCTTCTCATTTTTTTTCAGTTTTTTTAGTGCATCTAGCTATCAAACATTGAAAATAAAAAAAAAATCTCTTTTGCTTTTGGGTGATTAGTGCAAATTGAAATATTTTCGATTTTACTAGTAATTAGTGAATTTGAAAGAAAAGTTTTTAGTTTCATTAGTTGCATTAGAGATATCATTGATTATCTTCTGATCATTTGTTTTGTGTAAAAAGCTCTCAACTCTTATGTAGCTAGCTTTCATCAAACGAAATGATATACTGTGGCATGTAGTTTTTCATTTAGGAGATTTTTGAGACAGCACATTCGTTAGGGCCTGAAAACTAAAATGTAATTGAAGATCAACTTTAAAATCTACTCAATTTACACTAAGGCAGCATTGAAATCTAACGAAATGTTGGGAAAAATACTGAGAGGGGGGGGGGGGGTGAATCAGTAATTACTGCATATTCAAAAAAATTTACTTTTTCACTCTCTAAAACCCATACGCTACTTTCCTTTAGTAAACTCGCGTATACACGCGGATATCCTTCATACAACTCGCGTATTAGCAGAGATCTAAATATGCAGATATTTATTACCTTAGTTCTTTGCAATATTCATTCATCTGATGTTAGGTTAACAGTAAACATGTGTAGTAACAACAGAATAACCATCACACATGAACACCAGGATTTTTAGGTGGAAACCCAAGTCGGGAGAAAACCACCGCTGCAGTTGCTCAGCCTTCAATATTTTATTATAGAGAAAACATCTTACAACATATGTGCTAGTGCAGACTCCTACCAGCACGCAGGCACCCACCTGTGCTCGTTTACCAGCCTCTCCTGGAAGGGAGCTCCAACCCCCTGACTCGTTTACCAGCCTCTCCTGGAAGGGAGCTACGACCCCCTGATCTCGTTTACCAGCCTCACCCGGAAGGGAGCTACAACCCCCTGACTGAAGGCTACAACCCTCAGCACCTCTATGGACCACGTTTCATCAATTTTCACACTGGATCCAAAGCTTCCTTTAGGACACCACTTGCTGGCCACGTTTCATCATATTTTCAGACTGGACCCTTTCCATACTTTTAAGCACAGTCAAACATGAAACTGATACATATAACTCACTGACAGATATCAGTAAACCAGCAGAGCAGATCAGAAATTTCTTACCACAGACTTCAGCAAACCCTATTTTTCATACGCGCTTTCCTTTCTCTGATGTCGCGTATATACGCGCTTCCGTTTACATAAACCAGCGTATACTTCTGTACTTATTACAGAGCTAATTTTATTGCGCATACGCGCTTTCTCTTCAGCGAAGCCGTGTATATACGCGCTTCCTCTTCGGCGAACTAGCGTATGGTTCTTCAGACTTTTATGTCATTGCAATTCTTCACAACAAATACCTCACTTCAGATTTTACCCTTTACCTCAGACAGATGTTCGCCTCATCACAGATCTAATCATTTCATAAACAGATCTAGAAAATACAAGTACATTTCAGATCTAGATCCACTTCTTCATCATTGGTGCATCATACATTCAGATCTATCATTCAACTGTAATCCTTTCCATTCAGATCTACTTCAGAGAGAAGTATTCATTCAAGCTCAGACATCTTGCACTGACACTCATGATTTGCATAATGAAATTCTTCTCCTTATATTGGTTTACCCTTTTTCAATACCATGAGCCAAAACCATATTACTTCCGATGGTATTCCTAGACGGGGTCATTTAGACGAATCATTACCCAATAAAATGGGTCAATACCATGGTGGTTACCCCTGGTTTTGCACTTTTTGAGCGCTTTTTCCCATTCGCGACTTGGCACGTACTTTACCGCGTGCATACGCGACTTCTACTAGACAAATCTGCGTATGCCTTGAGACATACTCTTTTCATCATAGATCTAGCACATGTTGAATTCCTTTCTTCATTACCTTCTATACTCACTGTAGATACATCAGATTTACATCATTTACCAAGCCCATCAGGTCAAGAATAACTTCATGAGGTGGATTACCATCAAGGACAACACATGTCAACAGTCTCATGTCTTCATCTTCATTCAGTGGGTTGCCATCAAGGACAACACTCTTCATCATATTGCCAACAATCTCCCCCTTTGGACTTGATGGCAACCACAATGGTGTTTGGTTACCACAACAGATAGGTACATTAAGGATACAAGGACACCATGTCACATTCCATTTACCAAGCCCATCAGGTCAAGAATAACTTCATCAGGTGGATTGCCATCAAGGACAACACATGTCAACAGTCTCATGTCTTCATATTCATTCAGTAGGTTGCCATCAAGGACAACACTCTTCATCATATTGCCAACAATCTCCCCCTTTGGACCTGATGGCAACCACAATGGTGTTTGGTTACCACAATAGATAGGTACATTAAGAATATAAGGACACCATGTCACATTCCCCATTTTTGACACCATTCTTTCTCTTCATTCAAACACCATGTCACTCTCCCCCTTTGACATCAAGGGCAAAGGGTGGATCAAAACCAACATACTCTCCCCCTTTTCTCCACATGTGGAAGAAGTGTTCTGCAGATCTGATATATACTGAAGTGACCAAGCTCCCCCTGAGTTCATGCTGAATCTTCAAACATATTTTCCAATGAAGTACATGACTCTATGAAATTCCTATCACCAATGAATCATACTTACATCAAAGATCCATCCAAGTGGATTTACATATAAGACTCAAGTACCCAACCAAGTGGGTTTACACATTTCAACTCAGCTACCCAACCAAGTGGGTTTACAAAATTTTGACTCAGCTACCCAACCAAGTGGGGTTACAAATTTTGACAAGTCCTTACATGACTGAAAATTACAATTTTACATCATGGGTCTCAACATGACCTTTTCATCAAAATACAAATATGACTTTTCATAACCAACACCAGAAAGTCCTCAAGAAAGAGAACATATTTCAGAACCATCATAATGCCAACAATGCATTATACTCAGCAACACTAATACTCCCCCTGAATATGTGCATCCAAGCAACCTTTCCATATGACTAAGGCTCCCCCTTAGTTTGTGCATCTTGAACACTTTTACCAACAAATCATCAAGGCATCTTTATCAAAACATTAGAAATATAATTATGAGAACTGGAACACCACCAGAGATACCAAATAGTATCAGAATCTGAAATAGCAACTATGACTATCTTGAAATGACTCTGTGAACATAAAATTGTCGGCAATCGGACATCGTGGTTTTAACATTGCATGAACTCGCGTATATACGCAGCGTGACTAGGAAATGCAACGTATCAATGCCATCTTCTAAATTTATGTAGTTATGCTTTGGTAAGTACTCTCTGAATTTTGTCTTGAATCTTTCAGATGCTTCTTTGAGGCGGAGGTTTGGTAAAGATAAAAGAGCAACTTGTTCTTTGGAGGAACATACTCCAACTTTGAATTTTTGCTCGGCTTACTTTCCACGTAAGAAGTGATGCATGATGAAGATATTAGCAGTGCTCGAATGCATAATAGGATTCTTTGAGATAATGATGGCACTTGTATTGTCACACATAATGGAGATAGGAGGTGAACATTTGATTTGAAAGTCTTGTAAGGTTTGCATCATCCAGAGAAGTTGAGTGCAACATGATGCGGCAGCCACATATTCTGATTCTGTTGTAGATAAGGCAATAGAGCTTTGCTTCTTGCTAAACCAAGATACTAACTGGGGCCCCATATAGAATGCACCACCACTAGTGCTTTTACGATCATCGGCCACTTCAATGATCTACATTAGTGCTTCCCAAGCATGAAGGTAAGATCGACGTTCTTTGGATTACCATAGACCAAAGTCTTGAGTTCCTTGTAGATACTTGAATATTATTTTAACAGCCTAAAGGTGAGACTCTTTTGGATTAGCTTGGAGTCGTCCAACAATCCCAACTGCATGCATAATATCTGCTCTAGTCCCAGTGAGATAAAGTAGACTTCCGATCATTGATCTATATTCTGGTTGATTCACCGGGGGAGAATCATCATGAGAACTAAGATTACATCCGGATATCATTGGTGTACTTATAGGTTTGCATTCTTCCATGCCATACTTCTTCATAATTTGCTTAAGATATTTTTCTTGTGATAGGAATATACCATCTGCAATTTTATTCACTTGCAAGCCAAGAAAGAATGTTAGTTCCCCAAGTAAGGACATCTCAAATTCTTGCTGCATGACAGAAGAAAATTTCTGACTCATATATTCTTCATTACTCCCAAAAATGATATCATCAACATATACAACCACAATCAATAGTTTATCATTTTCAACTTTTGTGTATAAGTTGCTATCAGTAGACCCCTTTGAAAATCCTTTTTGATGAAGATATTTGTCAAGATGATAATACCAAGCCCTCGGAACTTGTTTGAGACCATATAGAGCCTTTTTAAGTTTACAAACAAGATTTTCATCATTTCCCAAAGTGAATCCTTCCGGTTGTTCTATATACACTTCTTCTTCTAGATCACCATTGAGAAAAGCAGATTTAACATCCATTTGATAAACTTTGATTTGTTGAAAACTTGAAAAAGCAAGAAACATTCTTATGGCTTCAAATGCAGCTACGGGAGAAAAGTTTCTTCAAAGTCTCCTGTATCTTGTTCAGTATGCCTTTTGGTCTTTACAAAACCAATGACTTGGTTTCTTACAACATCCCCATTCTCATTTAACTTGATCCTTGAAAATCCATTTAGCTCCAATGACATTTATAATATGTGGTCTTGAGTACCAATACAGTGGTCATTCTTTTCAATTTGATCAGCTCTTCATTCATGGTCATTCATAGCTTTCTTCCAACATTCATCTTGCTAGCTTGATTGACATTGTGAGGTTCAATCGTGGATAGAAATGCCAGATAGCTAGAAGATCCCACAAGAGTCCTCCTTGTTTGTACACCTGATTCCTTGTCTCCCAAAATTTGAGTTTCAGGATGATTCTTTTGAACATATCTGGATGGATTTTTTTTCAGATAAATCATTTTCAGGTTCTTCATCGGATCCATTGTCTATATCATTTCTATTTGATGCAGAAGGACAAAAGTCACCGTCATCTTCATCTGTTGTTTGTTTTTCTTCTTTAGGGGCTACAAGAGACTCATCAATATTACCATCAATACATTCAACAATCTTCCGAAGCCTTTTATTGTAACATTTGTATGCTCTGCTTGTAGATGAGTAACCAAGAAGAATTCCTTCATCTGATCTGGGTTCAAACTTGCCAAGCTTTTAATCATTATTTTTGATAAAGCATTTACTTCAAAAAACTCTGAAATGCTTCACAGAGGGAGAATTACCATACCAGAGTTCATATGGAGTTTTGTCACTATTTGCAGACATGAGCCTTGTTGAGAATGTTAGGCTGGCACGTATGTCTTTGCTTCACCCCGAACATGTAAAGTTCCCGAATCATCAATCATAGCTCTAGCCATTTGTTGAATTGTTCTATTCATTCTTTCTCCTACGCCATTTTGTTGTGGAGTGCCAGCTACAGAGAATTGTCCTTTTATGCCATGTTGTTCACAAAATTCAAGAATTCATTTGATGTATATTCTCCTCCTCGATCAGATCTGAGACACTTGATTTTTAGATCCAATTCATTTTCAGCCAGTGCTTTGAAGCTCATAAATTTTTCAAATGCTTCATCTTTGTGTTTAATGAACCCGATCCAACACATTCTAGAGTAATCATCAATGAATAAGATATAGTATTCTTCCCCACATGGTGTCTTCTTTCTCATAGGTCCACATATGTCAGTATGAATGAGTTCAAGAGGCTTACTTGATGATCCTTTTTTGGCATTAAACCGTACTCTAGTTTGCTTACCGAATTGACAAGATTTGCATATGATACTAAGTAGATTAATGTGGGAGGCCGACGACCAAATCTGCTTGCTTTGTTATTTGAGAAGCTCAGATGTGACCTTCTATGCCATAGCCAATTTCGAAGACTTGCTCAAGTAACATTGATCTATGCCGTTTAGTACATACGGGTTGCTTTAGGATTTCTTTTCCTTTTATAATGATTTTTACAAGGTGAGAGATCAGAACCACACATTGATTTGAACTAAAGACCACTTATGTTCCTCGATCACACATTTGACTTACACTTAACAGGTTATGCCTTAATCCATCCACATACATGACATCATTAGCCTTCACCTTTTCTTTTAGAAACACAGACCCTTTTCCTTTAATTACAGCAGGAGTATCATTTTCAAATGTAACTTTATTTTCCTTTTCTAGAGCATTATATGCAAGAAGTTTGCTTTTGTCACCTGTCATGTGTCTTGAGCACCCACTATCAATGTACCATTGATTTTATTCACCTTCTGCAAATAACACTATCCCACAATTTTCAACTTGTGATTCCTTCTTTTTCCATACTTTGGAACTTGAAGGAAAATGTTGTTTTGGCTGGACTTTTCTCCTGCATTCAGATTCTTCATGGCCAAAGTTATTGCAATAAGCACATTCAACTTCATTTTGAAGAGGAGAAAAGTTGTTATAGGTGTTCTTCTTTGGTTCAAGATTCATCTTTTTCTTTCTTGCTTCTCTTGTCATGATGGTTTCATATGCAACACATTGAATAGCTTTGTGACCAAAACTGTGACATGAGAAACATTGTCCATTGAAGTAGAAATTTCTGCGATCATGAAATCTTCTATTTGAATTTACCTGTTGGTTGTAGCTTCTTTGAAAGATCTCCCTGTGAGTGTTCCTTGATTTGAGATGATCATGCTTTACCTGTAAAGATCCTTTGTTCCCTTGCTGAGTGGCTGAATGTAGTGAACTAGTTGTGGCTGCTTTCAGATAATTTGGTGCTGAAGTCTGGGAAGATTCCACAGTATATCCAAGACCTGTTTTTATAAGAGGAGACCATTGTATCTTGATAATCTCATCTAAGGTTTCTGAACCTTTAGCAAATCTAATATTGAGAGTCTTTACTTTCTCATTATCTTTCCTTGGACTTACTACTTCACACTCCAATTCCTCAATGCGTTTTTCCTTTGCTTCAAGCTGATTTTCAAGAGTCTCTATGATTATGTTCTTTTCTTCTAGGCTTACTTTGAGCTGATTGTTTTCTTCAAGAAAATCTTTGTCCTCTAGAGCACCCACAAAAGTATCTTTTTCTTCTCTTTGTTCAAATGCCATGAGAAGTCTAAAGTCTTCTTCACATTCTTCCTCACTATCAGATCACCCATCACTGTCTTCATTTGTATAGTAACTTTTCTTAGTGCTAGATCGGTTCTTATTCCTTCTTGCTACTTCTTTCCCTTTAGCAGATGTTTCTTTATAGTAGCATAATGACCAACTCTTCCACAATTAAAACATTTGAAAGGAAGCTTACCTTTGAACTTTCCGGTACCTAGTTGAAGTCTTCTCACAAAATTTGCTTCTTCTTCTTCTTCAGATATATAGCTGGATTCTTTGAAAACTTCCTTTTCTTTTCCTTTTGCTGATGCCTTAAAAGCAGCTTCTTTGATTTGAGAAGGGCCTCCTTGCCTCATTTCAAAAGCAGTCAGAATACCATGTAATTGAACAATAGTAAGAGTTTGCAGATCTTGCCTTTCTTCAATAGCTGAAACTTTGGAGTCAAATTTTGAAGTCAAGGATCTTAAGACCTTTTCCACCAGAGTAGTATCAGTTATGGTTTCACCCAAATTTCTCATTCGATTTACAATATCATCCAGACGAAGAAAGAAACTGGCAACACTCTCATCACTTATGCATCTTCAAATTTTCATATTCAATTCTAAGAGTTTGGAGTTTTGCACTTTTTACCTTTGTGTCTCCTTCATAGCTTAGAATGATTTTGTCCCATATTTCTTTTGCTGAATGTAGCTGCATCACTTTAGCAAATTATGATTCAGACATGCTTCCTAACAAGACATTTACTTCTTTGGCATTGATTTCATACTTCTTCCTTTCTGCTGCATCAGTAGGAATACTTGCTGGGTATTGATAACCTTCTTCCACGATTGCCCATACATCTGCACCAAGACTTTGCAGATATGCTTTTGTTCGTACCTTCCAAAATATCAGATTTCTTCCATTGAATAGAGGTGGCTTTATAGACATTACTCCTTCTTGACTTCCCATTGCGACGGATCTCCTTCAAGCGATCAAGATTCTGCAGAAGGACCTGCTCTGATACCAATTGTAGGGAAAAACACTGAGAGGGGGGGGGGGTGAATCAGTATTTACTGCACATTCAAAATTTTTTACTTTTTCACTCTCTAAAACCCATACGCTACTTTCCTTTAGTAAACTCACGTATACATGCAGATATCCTTCATACAACTCGCGTATTAGCAGAGATCTAAACATGCAGATATTTATTAACTTAGTTCTTTGCAATATTCATTCATCTGATGTTAGGTTAACTGTAAACATGTGTAGTAACAAAAGAATAACCATCACACAATGCATCACACATGAACACCAGGATTTTTAGGTGGAAACCCAAGTCGGGAGAAAACAACCGCTACAGTTGCTCAGCCTTCAATATTTTATTATAGAGAAAACATCTTACAACATATGTGTTGGTGAAGACTCCTACCAGCATGCAGGCACCCACCTGCGCTCGTTTACCAGCCTCTCCTGGAAGGGAGCTCCAACCCTCTGACTCGTTTACCAGCCTCTCCTGGAAGGGAGCTACGACCCCCTGCTCTCGTTTACCAGCCTCACCTGGAAGGGAGCTACAACCCCACCGGCCCAGAAGGCTACACAACCCTCGGCACCTCACATGGACCACGTTTGATCAATTTCTGGATCAGCTTCCTTTAGGACACCACTTGTGACCCGTTTCATCATACTTTGTTGGACCCTTTCCATACTTTTAAGCACAGTCAACCATGAAACAGATATATATAACTCACTGACAGATATCAGTAAACCAGCAGAACAGATCAGACATTTCTTACCACAGACTTCAGCAAACCCTAGTTTGCATACACGCTTTCCTTTCTATGATGTCGCGTATATACGCAGTTCCATTCACATAAAACAGCGTATACTTCTGTACATATTACAGAGCTAATTTTATTGCGCATACATGCTTTTTCTTCAGCGAAGCCGCGTATATACGCGCTTCCTCTTCGGTGAACTAGCGTATGGTTCTTCAGACTTTTATGTCATTGCAATTCTTCAAAACAGATACATCACTTCAGATTTTACCCTTTACCTCAGACAGATATTCGCCTCATCATAGATCTAATCATTCCATAAACAAATGTAGCAAATACAAGTACATTTCAGATCTAGATCCCGTTCTTCATCATTGGTGCATCATACGTTCAGATCTATCATTCAACTGTAATCCTTTTCATTCAGATCTACTTCATAGAGAAGTATTCATTCAAGCTCAGACATCTTGCACCCACACTCATGATTTGCACAATGAATTTCTTCTCCTTATATAGGTTTACCCTTTTGCAATACCATGAGCCAAAACCACATTACTTCCGATGGTATTCCTGGACGGGGTCATTTAGATGAATCATTACCCAATACAATGGGTCAATACCATGGTGGTTACCCCTGGTTTTGCACTTTTTGAGCGCTTTTGCCCATACGCGACTTGGCACGTACTTTACCGCGTGCATACGCGACTTCTACTAGACAAATCCGCGTATGGCTTGAGACATACTCTTTTCATCATAGATCTAGCACATGTTGAATTCCTTTCTTCATTACCTTCTGTACTCACTGTAGATACATCAGATTTACATCTTTAAACAGGTTCATCAAGACATATTCTATCAAGCACACTTCATCAAGTAAGTTGCCATTCAAGGACAACACTCAGCATCATATTGCTAACAAACATCATTTCATATCAGATTTACATCATTTACCAAGCCCATCAGGTCAAGAATAACTTCATCAGGTGGATTGCCATCAAGGACAACACATGTCAACAGTCTCATGTCTTCATCTTCATTCAGTAGGTTGCCATCAAGGACAACACTCTTCATCATATTGCCAACATATTGCTGCTACATAAAATGTCGAAAGACATATGACTACGCAGTCCTATGGAGAATAAATATAGGGTAGAACTGAAAATACATAGAATAGTTGATATAGTGCTTAGAAAATGTTGGGATCAGAGATCTAGGATTTCTAGTACCAATCCATGACAACCTAGAAGGGGTTTATGGAAATACACAAAATGAAAGTTGCATCCCTAGGGCTAAATAATGCACTATAACTAGATAAATTATGGGAGGTGTCTGATATAATGCAAAAATGGCTGGTAGTCCTCCCTACTGATCCTCCGGATGAAGGGATTCTCCCCTCACTAGAAATTAAACTCACAAACTTGGACACTAAGCCCTCCACTACAACTACCTTGCAAAATAACATAGCTTATAAAGGATACTACACTGATAAAGATGGATGGAGCTTTTCCTAATGTTGGATGGTGGAAATGAAGCTCAAGGAAGCTCCCAATAGGTCTTTCACATGAATGGTTTCTCCCCTCACTGGAGAAGAAGCTCACAAACTTGGGTACTTGACCCTCCACTGCCACTGCCCTGCAAAATAGCGCAATTCCTAAAGGACATTGCTCTTCTAATGATGGCTGAATCTTGGCCTGATGCTAGATAGTGGAATGAACCTCAAAGGAACCTCTCTTGAATGGGAATTTGAAGTCCCCGGAGAATGAGGGTGGGATTTCTTCTCGGAAACACCCTTGTGCCAAATAGCATAGCAGACTCTACTAGACAGTTGAAGCATGTAGAAATTCATAAAAGATCAAACACAAAAAATATTCATAATGCCTTCTATGGATACCATCCCCTTCCTTATATGCTTGGTGAACGTCCTCACCCCTGGTCCCACTCATTAAATATGCTACTCTCATGTATACACTCCTCCATGATAACTGTGATGTCCTCCAATAACTCTCCACTACCTCCATGACAATGTTGTTGATTTGGTCAACCTTGACCCCGTCTACATGCTTTACCCCTATTCACACCTAATATTGTTTTTTCAGCTGATACAATGATCCTCATTCACATTATAAGTAGTTTTGTTCCTACTAAAGAGATTTATGGTTCTCTCTACCCTCCTATTCATCTATTTAAAAGATAAAAGGAAAAATTAATATTCCAAGTAGTTGAAAGCTAATTAGGAATATTACAATCCTCCCCTCCCAAATGTTGCTTGTCCTCAAGCAACTGCAAGGATGGATGTTGCAAAATGTCCTCGCCTTCCCCTGTGGAATTCTCATCCGGTAAATTCCTCCACTGAATTAGATGTCCTTCAATCAACCTACCTCTTAGATGCTCCTCCCAAGTGTCCAAGTTAGCCTTTGGTAATAAAACGAAATGGCTCACATCATAAAGAAGTGGGATATCAATGGTGGCCACTACATGTTTTCTAATTCCCTTATTGAGGCATGGGTCATGAAAAATGTTGGAGATCTTAATCCCAATGAGGAGCTCCAACCCATATGCTACTCATCGAACAAGATGGATCTCCCTGTGTGGCCCATAGTGTAGTATCCCGAAATAGGGAATTTCTACAACAATAAGAACACCTTAAGATGTTCCAAAGTTGGAGATCCAGAAATACATGAACACAATATTGTAAACACAGCAAATATGATCATGACATGAGAGAGATCAATTATTCAGCCATCATTCTACTAATGGATCAGCAAAAATGTACAAAATATCATGAGGGAAAAGCCACTCAAGTCATAAGAACAAGTCTCCAATTCTCAAAACAATAGATACATGAGATGCTGCAACTATATAGAATGTCAGAGAGCAGTGATTGTGCAGTCTATATTAGTGTAGCTTTTGCTGTATATTTATAGACATGAAATATGGCTGATAGAAATAAAAGAAATTCCCAAAAATGAAGATCTGGTCTCTAATACAAGATTTCTAGCCAACCCTAAAAGCATTGCTAGAAATACCGAAAAACATACAATGTGACAAATAACCCTGGGGTTAATGTGCCACTGCAAACTAGATCTGATATACAATGAGGCTATGATAGATTCAAAATACAAAATTCCTCCTCCAATGGTATTTCTGATTAGAAGGTTGACCCCCCTACTCAGAAATAGAACCTCTCGATGAGCTCAATGAACCCTCCTAGCAATTTCCTCCAAAAATAACGCATTTCAGGATGGTGGTTGCACTGTGAGGGATAGAAGATGGTTGGAATGATGAAAAATATGTATAAATATGCCCATGATTCCTTCTTACTGATCCTCCAATGAATAGACAAGCTCTCCACTGAAAAAAAAGCCTAGAAATGACTCTAAGAGATCCTCCTTTGCTGCACTCTGCAACACAACCTAGCTCTAAACAGAAACTGCGTTGTAGCTGAAGGAGGCATCTTGGAAAAAATTACAGAATGAGGAAATGTATCACAAAGAAACTCTCCTTCCCTGAGGATGAGGTAGGGATTCCTGACGAGGAACACCCTTGTGCTAAACATCACTGCAACCCTACTAAACAACAAGAGGAAGCAAATTCTCAACAGACCAAAGAAAATAATAAACTAAGCATCCTAACAATGGCTGCCCTCCTCTCCATATATAGCAAGTGCACCTCTCCACAATGGGTCCCATCCATATGTGCCACCAAGCTCATGCAAGTTGTCCTCCATTAAAACTATGTAGTCCATCAAGGAGATACAATGTATCTAGACAGTGCATGTGGACTTCATCAAATATGACTGAATCAATATGATCCAATCCTGTTCAAAATCATAGGTGCTCAATCCAACTACTTATTCTTCCTCTGTTCACATGAAGAATGTTATTATTCCTTCTAAATAGGTTAATGGGCCTCCCTACCCATTTTTATCATCTACCTAAAGATGATGCTAACTATAATGTTCCTTTTAGCTTGAGGCTAAAATTTGGGAACATTATAGTCCTCCCCTAAAAAATTTTGTTTGTCCTCAAGAAACTGTATATAGAGAGAAAAATTCCTCCCCTTCTCCTCTTCTGTCCTCCTCATCAATAGTCCCCACCACTGCTCAAGGTAATTTTCAACAAATCTGCCCTCCAATTTCTCCTCCCAAAGATGCATAACCAAAAGGCTCACATCCTAAAAAGGTGGAAGGTGTGAGTGGAAACCTTCTTGATTTCCAATGGCCTCCTCAAGGTAGGAGTGATGGTACACATGGGAAATGTCATTCCAAATGAGTGACACTCTCACCCATGCTATCATCCAAATGAAATTAGCCATTCTAGGTAGCTCATCAAAGAAATCTGCAACCTTGGTTCTATGCAATGCATTGGGACTGAATGGAGAGTTTATATTTTCCCGTCCAATTAGTTTAGCTGTCCATTTACGGTAAGTATGGGGGGGTTACTGATATTGGGATGAAATTTCATGGCCTACAAAATTTTCCCAAGCTACCCCACAAAAAAAGTCAACCATGAAGTGCCTCCTCCAAGAATGCAAGTTCTCCCAATGGCTCCTCCTATATGAAGGAAAGAGGTGTGATGTGGCAATCATGGTGTGCCCATTGTTTCTCCTGAAACATACAACATGTAAAATAGGAAGAATCATACTCTTAATGGGAATCTCCAACTCATATCCCAATCTCCAAGAAAATATTCCCATGAACATAAAATTATTAGCAATACATGGAAGAAAAAACCAATAAAAACAAGTTCCCATGTGACAAACAGAAAGTGGATCATAGTTCCTCACATGGAACCAGCGCAGAGAATCCCACGCCCACCTCAAAAAAATTACAAAAACTTCTTTCCCAGCCACTTGTTTGCTGCCACAGTCATATCATAAGACAGAATCATGAATATACAATTTGGTTTCAATGGTGCACACCAAGAATCATGTGGCTTCCCCCACAAACCACCTAATAAATAGCCAGTCTCAATGCCACAAGTGGCTCTAAGTACATCATCATATAATATGCAAGAAGGGAAAATCCTTCTTGGTACAACATGTTGTTCATATAAAGGAAATAAGTACAAAACATAAAGTGAAATTGTACATCCTCCATCATGTACTTGAGACCTTGAGCTGAAATGGCTCATCTGGAAATTTTCCCTCACCTCCAAAGAGTAGGGAAGTGGCTATGACCTCCTCTCTATCACCATCTGGGCTATGCATCTCTCCATATGTTGAAATATGTCATGCTGGATGCCCTCCAAAGTGAACTCCTCTACCAAAGAAAGATATGCATTATAATGCATGGAAAGGATGTTCTCAATGCTATATGACACATCTTCTCCTTGAGATTAGAAGCTCTAGTCAAGAAGACTTTACCATAAGAATAGATGGCCACATCATCCACCATATACTCATCATCTTTATCTGGGTCATCAAGAATCATACATGCACCTAGATCCTTGGAGTACTCTACCAAGAGTTGAGATCTCCAATATAGATCAATCCTCCCAAGAGACATCGCTGGTGATCTGGAATGTGAAGCTCTCCTCATGTTGTTGCCTACTACTTTGACATCCCCCATGCCAAAGTCTCTGTAATTTTCCCATTTTAGCCCACAGCTAAATGGAATATTTTTTTTATTTTTTTATCACCTATCAGCTTAATAAATGGGTAAGAGAACCCATTCTTATTAAAAGCATGAATAAAATCCCTCCTAATGTGAAAGGGATCATCAGAGTAGCTTTACTTTGCACCCACAAGTGTGAAAAGGGGCAAATGCATGAAGACAAGGTCAGGTTTGACCAAGTCAACAACGTTGCCATAGGAGGAGTGGATCACTTTAGAAGACAATGCAGTGTGAATTAGGAAGAGGATATTTGGTGGAGGAAACCCTAATGAGTGGGACCCATGGAGAGAGATCCTTCATTTGTTTAAAAGGAGGGCAAGGCAGCCATTGTTATTCATGAATTGGATTATTGATCTCATTGTCTATTCAGACATTGTGCATTCTTCTATTGTTTAGCAAGAATTGCCGGTGAATTTCCTGTTTAGGATTCCTTCTCCTTCTTGAGAGGCCTCTTGAGAGATTTTTCTTCATTCTCCATATATCTTGGCTCAAGGCCAAAGCCAGCTCCTTCAGTCATAGTGTTATTCCTGAAGCAGGATAACTTTTTGTTGCAATGTGTTGCAGTAGGGACTCCACAACACCATTTCCTTAGCTCATCTCTCAGAGGAGGTAGCCTCTATTACTCTGGGAGGTTAGTGAGGGAGATTCCTAAGCTTATTGTATACCATTGGCATTAGGCCAAGTACTTCCCTTCACCAACAATGTAGTCCCTTCTCTAGACTGCGTTATTTCTGAGTGCAATTGCAGTGCAGACTTGCTCCACTATTTTGGAGGGTGAGATATTCAAGGATTGGATCAGCTTTTCACTTGAGAGTTCCTTTGGATGATATTCAACCATCATTGGAAACATCATCAGCTATCTTCATCCATATCTATTTTCTGAGTTGTAGCTACTGCCCAGTAACTTTGACATTTCTGCAGATTTTCCATTTCATATGTATTTCATCCAATCCTTCTAAGGATTGTGCATTGTTCTTTCCAGGGGTTGAGATCTTGCTCCCCCATCTATTTTTGAGCTCTATATTGTTATATTTATGTATTGAAATTATTTTTCAGTAGTTATACTTCATAGACTACGCAATCATAGCTTGGCTTATCATATGTAATCGTGCATTTCATGATTATTGTACTTGTGTCTTTGATGATGGATTTTCCTAAGCTTGAGTGGTGATTTCCTCAAGATATTGTACACCTTATGCTACTATATTATTAATAATATGGCTATGATATCTTATTTCATTTTTTGAAGTTGATGCTATTCACTGCAATTTCCAACTCATGTTTGTGTATTGCTAATTTTCACATTGGTAATATCTTGAGATATTCCCAATAGTGTAGTTGTTCCAGATTTGGAATGTCATAGTGGTATCCGAGCATGATATCTATCTAAGCCTGTGAGTATCATCCAAAGAAGATTAAAATGATGAAGAGGATGAGTTTACTGTCATAAATTTTCAAATCCAGAGGAGCCCTCTCGAAGGAGGTCAAGATGATTGAAGAAAGGGAAGAGGAAGGACCATGCACTTCCTACTCTCATAAAGAAGAAGACCAGAAGCGTGAAGAACACTTGGAATTCAAAATTCTGAGTATCTTGCTGAATACCGAGAAAAACCTAGATCCTTCCAAGAGACTCTAGCTTTTCCACAATTCATTAAGCAAAAATAAGAGAGAAGACCCCACAGTTATGGGATGATGAGAGGCAATAGTTTTCTATTGTCCACATTTGATGGATCACTCACATGTGCAATAGAGGTTTGGGTTAAGAAGCTAGAGGCTTTCTTCTTTCTACACCCTGTAGTAGATAGAGAGGTTGTAGTAGTTGCAGTGCTACACCTTGGAGGTGAAGAAAAGAGTTGGTGGATCAGCCATCTAAGCCATACAAGGGTTTCTACTCTTGTTGAGTTTTCTCAAAGATTGATCAGAAGGTTTGGAAAAAGGAGGGAGGAGCCCTCACCACAAGCTAATGAGGCATGTACCAGCATTGTTGAGTCCATGGAGGAGCAGCCTTCATCTTCAACAGTTTGGGAGGCCAACACTTATGAGGAGGAAACTCTTGCAACCCTAGAAAGAGCTTCCACATTTCACCAAGGTACGATTAAAAATCCATCTATTGTCATTTCCGCAAACACTTTATATGGGTCTACATCATTGCATGTAATTGAATTAGAGTAGCAGAATAGCACTGCGCAGTACAAAATTAGTGATGGAGGAAAGAGGAGCCAATCCTCATGTGAGCACTCAAAGGACAGCTTCACTCAAAAAGCCATGAGAGGAGAAGAAAGAAGGAGTAGACATCTAGAGATAAGAAAATATTTCTCCTCTCTAGATGACACTCTCTCAATGAACATGACACAACTCAAAGAGAGACTTCTACTAGCAGAAGATCCAAGGCCTCATGGGTTTTGGAGAACCATGCATGAGGAGGAGATCTCCGGGAGAGATTTCAGTAGAGGTGCACTCCCAAAAATCATGGAATGCAAGATTCTTCAATAGTTTGAGGAGGTTATTCCCTTCTCATAGGAGCAGATAGAAGATGGAGGACATATTCGGATGGATAAAATCTCTCATGACTGTGTTCGACATTCGTTGAGCCATGCACATCATGATGGGAGGTTTTTTCCTACCACCTATTTGGGTCCTTATAGGGTCAAATTGATCCTCTAGAAGATTGCATTTCAAGGTCCGATGAAATGCATCAATCTGGTTTGGGATGATGGTAGCCCTCGTGGGAGGAGTACCAAGATAAAGAATGGAAAGAGAC
Source organism: Pinus albicaulis (assembly GCA_034641835.2). Lineage (NCBI taxonomy): Eukaryota > Viridiplantae > Streptophyta > Pinopsida > Pinales > Pinaceae > Pinus > Pinus albicaulis. The sequence continues at coordinate 144,391 of JAXQQM020060381.1, forward strand.
ATCCACAATTGATTGAGTGTATGTGGATGGTGAGCAAGAAGCTGTTAAGATACTTGTAGATTTATGATACTGGGCAGCAGGAGGCTTGGCTGTGCTGGTTACTCTTGAACGAGTTTGGCCATCACTTGGCATACACTCTTTCCAAGGGTATGAGGATGGAAAGGATGTGGCAGGATGCTGGGATCATGGAGCAGTAAATAGTATGGATGCATAGTGGTGATGCAACATTCATATCATTCACTATGTCTTCATCACATGTCTTGTATGATGAGAGCATGGAGAAGCAGCAAAAACTTTTGTTGCTTGGGTTGTTCTTCAGAGAGAAACGACATAATTGCTCTCATTTCTTGTATGATGTTACATGAGTAGGAGATGGCACTATCATGGTGCAAAGGGGATACTCCTTGGCCTTTGATGATCAGGAATTACTTCCACCTTGGGAGAGATTCCATATTTGCAGCAACATTATTGGAGGGTTACCCATCTATGTGGAGGAAGTTGAGGGAATCAACACTGTGCGATCTAGAGATTATCCAGTGCCTCATGGAGAGGAAGGAGAAGCTATTGCTCCAGGTAGAGGGATTCTTGCATATTTTCAAGTAAGTCCCCGGGATCTCACGTATGGAGATCAAGGCACAATTCATGTGTCATTGTTGAGGAGGTGTGCAACCATGGAACCCCAAGGAGAAGATAGGGAGAAGACGCAGCATCATGAGATGAGGAGTACACATCCATATTCATTTCTGGAGGTTGATACACCTAAGAAGGTGATTGGATTGCGCAGTGGAAGCATGGACATATTGGTTCATTCATATATTGGACAGATTGGTCCCAATAGTGTAGTTGTTCCATATTTGGAATATTACAGTCTCCCTCCAAACTCTTCACCTCTCCAAAATCCAAGAGTGTTGAACCCAAAGACAAGATGTCTCTCATCAACTGTAGATCCAGTAGCCTCCCTGGTGGAATGCCTCCATGTAGTGAGACATCAAAATCTGAAGTGGACTGTATATATTAGTGGACTGAGTTGTCCCTCTCTTCACTGTGCAATGCAATCCCCTCCTTATGTGTAGAAACCTCTCGAAATAGATAAGGGTGAATTCTCATCATCCCTTGATGTTGATCCTTCTCCTCTTCTTCCATATATGAGAATTCCTCATCCTGAATGAGAGACCCTTGATCTTGGTCATCTCTTGAAGGAGGTAGCTCCATGTCTTCACAATTAGAAGAGGGCTCTTCAAAAAGTGAGGATCTTTCCCTTGGAAAGCTACCATGCATTTTTTTATCCCCTTTAAAAATATGGAGTGGATTTGGTTTAATAGGTCTCTCCAACTCATGCAAAGTGTTTGAGCTTTTTTTTTAACAAATGATGGTTCACAATGTTTTCTATCAAATATTCTCACCAATTCCTTAGTGAACCCAACATAAATTTTTACATTTGCATGACAAATTGAAGTAGAATCATTAAACCACCAATCATGGGCCATACCTTTGAGGTGCAGCACTGCTACTCTGATGGCCTCCTTCTATGAAACTTGGTGTAGATGGAAATAGGAATCTATCTCTTATACCCAAGCTTTAGCTGTGCACTCTGCTGATCCATCAAAGTGAGATAGGGAGATTCTACCTTTCTTGCTTCATCTTTGGTTGCTGGATATTTCCTTCTTGATTTTGAAAAACCCTTGGATTTCCAAGTGCTCCTTGAATCTCCATGATTGAGATTCATACTCCTGAAGATAGTCACTCAAGGTCTCCTCCCTTGGTGCATCTTCTTCCTCCATCCTTCTTGCAGTAAAAGTGGGCAATAGAATGCGTTGTGGATCTACATGTGTGGCTTAATGCTCACACCCATCATGTGAATCGCTAGGGATTGCTTCAAACCCTATTATAAATATTCTACACTCCTCCCCCTTCATCTCCTTGAGATCTTCTTTGATATTCTTCATAGTTTGGAAAAGAAGCAGGGAGACCCTCTCTTCCTCCATTCCTCCAAATAATGGAGTCATGCTTTTGTTTCTTCTGCAAAAATTCTCTTTTTTGTGAGCAGATTCTCCTCCTAATGGCATAATTTCTTGGATTCACTGGCTGAGCCAATATTATGCTTTGATACCACTGTAGTATCCCGAAATACGGAATTTCTACAACAATAAGTAACACGTTAAGATGTTCCAAAGTTGGAGATCCAGAAATACATGAACACAATATTGTAAACACAGAAAATATGATCATGACATGAGAGAGATCAATTATTTAGCCATCATTATATTAATGGATCAGCAAAAATTTACAAAATATCAAGAGGGACAAGCCACTCAAGTCATAAGAACAAGTCTCCAATGATCAAAACAATAGATACATGAGATGCTGAAACTATATAGAATGCCGGAAAGTAGTAAATTCATAGTCTATATTGATGTAGCTGCTGTTGTAGATGTAAAAACATGAAATATGGCTGATAGAAACAAAATAAATTCCTAGCAATGAAGATGTGGGCTCCAATACAAGATTTCTAGCCAACCCGGAAAGGATTGCTAGAAATACTGAAAAACACACAATGTGACAAATAAACCTAGGGTTAATGTGCCACTGAAAAGTAGATCTGATATACAATGAGGCTATGATAGATATGAAATACTGATTTCCTCCTCCAATGGTATTTCTGATTATAAGTCTGATCCCTCTACTCAAAAATATATCCTCCCTATTAGCTCAATGAACCCTCCTAGCAATTACCTCCAAAAATAACGTATTTCAGGATGGTGGCTACACTGTGAAGCATATAAGATGGTTGGCCTAATGCCAAATATGTAGAAATATTCCTGAAATTCCTTCTTATTGATCCTCCAATGAATAGACAAGCTCTCCACTGAAAAACAAGCCCAGAAATGACTCTAAGAGATCCTCCTTTGCTGCATCGTGCAACACAACCTAGCTATAAATAGAAACTATGCTATAGATGAAGGAGGTAGCTTGGAAAAAATTATTGAATGATGAAATATATCCCAAATAACCTCTCCTTCCCTAAGGATGAGGTAGGGATTCCTGACCAGGAACACCCTTGTGCTAAACAACACTGCAACCTTGCTAAATAGCAAGAGGAAGCAAAGTCTCAATAGACCAAAGCAAAATAATAAACCAAGAATCCTAACAATGGCTTCCCTCCTCTCCATATATAGCAAGTGCACCTCTCCAAAATGGGTCCCATCCATATGTGCCACCAAGCTCATGCAAATTGTCCTCCATTAAAACTGCGCAGTCCATCAAGGAGATACAATGTATCTAGACAGTGCATGTGGACTTCATCAAATATGACTGAATCAATATGATCCAATCCTATTCACACTCATAGGTGCTCAATCCAGCTACTTATTCTTCCTCTTTTCACATGAGGAATGTTATTATTCCTTCTAAAGAGGTTAATGGGCCTCCCTACCCATTTTGTTCATCTACCTAGAGATGATGCTAACTATAATGTTCCTTTTAGCTTGAGGCTAAAATTTGGGAAAATTACATATAGAAAAAATTCCCAATACCCTTATTCTGCCAATTATATGGTTTGCATGGCTGAAAGTGGATATAGAACCAATTGCCCACCCCATGCTGTCTGTCTCTGTAATATTCCAAAATGGGGGAAAGCAATAATGTGGCACACAATAATGAAAAATAGCAGAAATATCAATAGCCTAAGACATGAGACAACCATGGATCCATTCCAATATGATTATAACAGAAAAAATAGGTACAAATACTTGAGGAAAAGTTCACTCTAGTTAGGAATATCAAAACTACATTGTCTATATCTAAAATTTTGTTAATACAAATAAAGTTGGAATATCAAAACTACGTTGTCTATAATGGAATATCTACATATGAGAATGGAATAACATGTATATGCTACTGAAATACTCCAACATTGCAAGGAATATAGATCCAAGCCCCAAAATAGATTTCTAGGACAACCTGGAAAAGGTTTCCAGAAATACACACTATACAAAATATAGTAGATTTGGACCTAGGGATGGATAATCTCTGCAACTGAATCAATGATAGGAGGTGGTTGATCTAAAATATGCAATGGCTGATTCTCCTCCAATAGATATCTTAAATTAAGGGCTCATCCCCTCAAAGGAGACACACCTCCTCAAACTAAGGCAATAAACCCCTTGTTGTAGCTGCTCTCTAAAATAACGTAGATCTAGACTGATACTATGCTTTAGGGGAAAAAAATATGATGTCCTGATGCCAAATGTTTCAAATAAGTTATGGGTCCTTCTTAACTAGACTCCAAAGAGAAATTAAACTCCCTGCAATGAGATCTAGCTCAAAAATATCCCCAATCAACTCCACAACTTCTGCCCTGCAACACAAGCACAAATCCCCAACAAGAAACTATGTTGTACATTAAGACTAAACCCTTAGCCAAATACCTGATAGTGGAATGTAGTGAAAAACTCCTCCAAGAGCTTCTCAGTGGAAGAGGTAGGATTCTCTATGAGGAACAACCAGTGCTAAATAACACTTGCAATATTAGCTAAACAATTGAAGATAGCAACAAGTCTAAGCAGACCATAAATCAAATAATAATTTGAAACATGAACCATATGGCTACCATCCTCTTCCTTTTATAAGATATGAGATTGCAAACCTTAAGCCCCATTCATTAATGACACTACTTCCATGCAATGTGTCTCTATCTAAAACTGCATTGTCCCTCCATTAATGTCCACTCCTCCATGACAACGCTGTTGATTTGGTCAAAGTTGATCCAATGAAGGTGCTCTAGGCCCTATTCACACCTTAGGGTGCTTTATTAATATTAAGATATTATCCATTTTCACATGAGAAGTGGTTTTATTCATAATAAGGAGATTTATGGGTCTCCCTACCCACTTATTCATCTATCTAAGTGAAAAAACATAGCTTTAATATTCCAATAAATTTTGGAATATTACAGTCCTCCCCTCCAAAATGTTTCTTGTCCTCAAGAAACTATAAGGATACTGCAAAACCTCCAATGGATATGTCTCCTCCCAAGTATAAAAATTAGCCTTTGCTAAATAAAACAAATAGCTTTCAACATGAAGAAGTGGGAGATATATGAAAAAAGTTATATGTTTTCCATTGGTCTCCTTAAGGCATGATAGATGGTAAAGGTTGGGTGCATCAATCCCAATGAGAAACTCCATTCTCCATGCTATCATCCAAACAAAGTGAGCCATCCTTGGTAGCTCATATAAGCAATCACCAATACCCTACTTTTGTAATGTGTAGGGGCTGCATGGTTGAAAGTGAGAGATAAAATTGTTCAACTTACACTATCTCTCTCTCCATTTATGATAAATTTGGAGCTGCTGATCCTGGCCTGCAATAATATAGTCCTCATGAAGCCAAAAGATACTTGGAATCTCATCACCCCACTCCTTGGTTCTAGGAAACTTTCTTTCCAAATCCTTCCTACATATAGTGAATAGAGTGTCATCACCATATGGGCTCTGAAAGAAACATGGACTAGGTGTCATATAACATATTGGATGGTGACAATAGTCCCTCAAGTGAGACCAACAATGTTCTTCTTCTTGTTGACTCAAAACATGATGTGATGAGTGGCCATCCAACAACTTTATTGCTACCATAAGATTCTCAAAAGCTTGAAAATAGTAGAGGACATTAGCTTTTGGATGAATATGATCCAAGAAAAAAAAATCTTGCCCAAAGTCCTCTATAAAGTGATCAATCCCATCACTAAATGCAGTCTGAAAAGGACCATGAAATCGAAAGAGAGGGTTTCACTCTTATGGAGAAATGTGATGAAAATGCATGGTAAAGGAATGTACATACATTGTTAGTTGGTAAATAAGAATCGAAACATAACCTTTACCGTATGTTGTAGAAACGTTGGTGAAGAGGTCCATAAATGAGCCTTCAATCTCTCCATCAAAAGGGGAAGTGATTGAAACAACCTTAAGGTGGTTTCTCTCCTCCTCATACATCAAAAAAGCTACATATCTCCTGATATGTCGGTGCACATCTTCTTTGAGATACTCCAATATAATCCCTCCATGATGGCGTGATAAGACTCAATGAAGTCTACATGTCCTGAAGAGAGTGCCACTGCATGTATAATCTCCTTCTTGAGCTTGGAGTCTGTAGTCAAGTAGATCTAATCACGGAAATAAATGACTCCATCAACCAGTCTATACCTCCCATCTATCACTTGCCCATCAAGAAACTTACATGTGAAGAGGTTCTTGGAATACTCCACCAATAGTTGGGACTCCCAATATGGATCTAGGATTCCCAACAATGACAGTGCTGTAGAAATTTAAAATGAAGCAATTGTCTCATTATAACTCTCCTCTTTGACATGCTCAATGCCAAAGTCACATGTTGGAGTATTGTTACCCCACTTTTTCTGCCTCCCTTAAAACTTATCTTTCCCAAGGAAAGATTGAAGTAAATGGGATCCATCCTCCTCTTGGAAGGTATGGCCCATCCAAATCTTCCATAGTTTGGCCCATGTATGCAAGAGTGTCAGTAACATCTTGTCATGTTTAGAAATCTGCCTGATATGTGGAAGAATCATTTGTTGCACCAAGAATATGGAGTAGCCCTTTCACACCCTGCTTGTGCCATCACAGATTCCTGACTCATCATATTTTAGCGCAAATAGCTGAGTGGGAGATGGTAATGTCCATATCAAAAACATTTCTCATCCCTCTTTTGAACTCATTAAATTTTCTCTGTGTTATGCTAACTTCCTCAAAGGCTCCTTCCTTAGCCAAATATATCAATGATACACCATGTTGAGATAACTCTTTGATTATCTTCCAATCAAGTGGTCTCCCTGGTGGAATTCCTCCATGCAATGAAACATCAAGGCCTAGAGCAAGCTGTATATGTGAGTGGACTTATTTTTCCTTGTCATCACAGCGCAAATCCTCCTCCTGCTTCTGTGCATATACCTCTTGAAAATAATGGGTGTGTATGTTCCCAATAACTTGATGATGGTCATTCGTATCATCTTCTACTACCTCCTCCAAGAGCTCACAGTATAAGGCATCCTTCCCCAATGTAATATATTGTTGCACACCCAACATCTCATTGGTGGCAAAAGTCTTGATCACAAGGGAACGATTTATCATGGTGTATGTCCCCAAAACTGTGGTAAATTTTAGAACACACTTCTTCCATTGTTTTGTCTCATTTCCTATCAACATAAACACATGTTTCTCATGACATTCATATGTAATATCCTTTGGAACTTCTTGCAAAGATACAAAATTTCCTCTAATTGAAGCAATTGCTTCACTTCCATCTCCAAATGGTTGTGGATCTCCTTCTGCTTGTACAGCGCTGGAGGCTCTTTCCAGCTCTTCTTCTTCCTTCTCCTCATCATTGGAGAATATGTCATCATTAAGAGATCCTTTGTCTTGACCTCCCCTCGAAGGAGGAATCCTCAAGTCTTCTACTTGGGAATAAAGTTCTTGCTAAAGTGGGGCCTTTGCCCTTCGCAAATAATGTTGCAGATATTTAACTCCCTCAAAAATTTTCTGAGATGGATTTGGTTTTGTGGACCCTTCCAACTCATGCAAAAGTTTTGATTTCTTGGGTTTGGCTAGCTCACCCAAGGAATTTTTAGAATGTTTTTGATCAAATATTTTCACTATCCTCCTAGTGAACTTTGCATAAGTAGATATATTTGCATTATTTAATGAAAAGAATTCAAATAACCACCATGCATAAGCCTTGCCTTCAAGATGCAATGTTTCTACTCTAATGGACTCTTATGAAACTTGATGCAGATGAAAATATGTGTCTAGTTCCTTGACCCAAGCCTTAGTTGTGCTCTTGGGTGACCCATCAAAAGTAGATAGAAAGAATCTACACAAAGTGTGTTGCACGTACCCTCTTCTTCTATTGTGGTTACTGGGCCCTCTGTATTCTTTGATTTGACAAAACCCTTGGAAGTTTTGATGCTCCTTGAATCTCTTGGACTAAGATTCATATTCTTGGAGATAGTCACCAAGAGTCTCCTCCTTAGGTGTTCCACCTTCTTCTTCTTATCTTTCCAATAATGTAGGCATGGTACCATGTTGTATTTCTAATGGTGTATCTAATTTCTCACAACCACAACGTGAAAATATAGAGCTTTCTTCATGTAGAATCCCTCTTGGAGAATCTCTATATCTCTCCATCCTCATCTCTTTGATGTCTCTGTTGATGCCCTATATAGTTTGAAGAAGAAATTTTGAGAACTCCTTCCCTCCTGATAATGAATTTTTTCCTTCATCTCTTATGCAGATCTTCTCCTTTCTATGAGAATCCTCCTTAGATGACATAATGGCTGAAGTACACATGCTGAGCCAATATTATGCTCCGATACCACTGTAATATTACCAAATGGGGAAAGTAGCAATATAACACACAATAATGGAAAATAGCAGCAATATAATTAGATTAATACATGACACAACCATGGATCCATTCCATTATTATTATAACAGAAAAAATAGGTACAAAGGCTTGAGGAAAAGATCACTCAAGTTAGGCAAACAATCCTCCCATGAAATCATACACCTAGATTTGAAATGTTGTTAATACAAATAATGTTGTAATATTAAAATTACACTGTCTATAAGGGAATAGCTATAGATAAGAATGGAAATACATGTATATGATACTGAAATTCTCCAATATTTCAAGGAATATATATCCAAGCCCCAAAACAGATTTTCAAGACAACCCAAAAAAGGTTTCTGCAAATACACACAATACAGAATACAAGAGATTTGGCCCTAGGGCTAGACAATCTCTACAACTGAATCACTAACAGTAGGTGGCTAATCTAATATATGAAATGGTTGATTCTCCTCGAATAGATCTCCTAAATGAAGGGTTGATCCCCTCAAAGGAAACAAAACTCCTCGAACTAGGGTAATAAACCCCTTGCTGCAGCTGCTCTTTAAAATAACATAGATCAAGACTGATACTACACTGTAGGGTATAAAAATATGATGGCCTAGTGCCAAATGTGTCAAATAAGCTTCAGGGCCTTCTTAATTAGCCTCCAAAGAGAAATTAAACTCCCTCCAATGAGATCTAGCTCAGAAATATCCCAAATCAACTCCACAACTTCTTCCCTGCAACACAAGCACAAATCCCCAAGAGGAAATTACACTGTACGTTAAGACTAAAGCCTTGTCAAAATTCATGATATGGGAATGTAGTGAAAAAATCCTCCAAGATCTTCTCAATGGAAGATGTTGGATTTTCGATCAGGAACACCTAGTGCTAAACATCACTTGCAATCTTAGCTAAACAGGTGAAGAGAGAAACAAGTCTAAGAAAACCATAAATCAAATAATAATATAAAACATGAACCATATGGCTGCCATCCTCTTCCTTTTATAAAATATGAACTTCCAAACCCTAAGCCCCATTCATTAATTACACTACTTCCATGCAATGTGTCTCCATCTAAAACTGTGTTGTCCCTCCATTAATGTCTGATCCGCCATGACAATGTTGTTGATTTGGTCAAAGTTGACCCAATCAAGGTGCTCCATCCCCTGTTCACACCTTATGGTGCTTTATTAAGATAAAAATATGATCCAATTTCACATGAGAAGTGGTTTTATTCATAATAAAGAGATTTATGGGTCTCCCTACCCACTTATTCATCTATCTAAGTGACAAAACATAAATTTAATATTCCAATAAATTTTGGAATATTACACTCTCCACATCCATGATTTATGTATAAATCATGCTGATTTTGGGTTGTAGTAATTTTGAACTTAAGGGACCGGAATACATCCTAACTCTCTAGGATCCAATATTTGGTTCTAGGAACCTTGCTTATCCCAACAAGTCTAACAACAGTGATTAAAAAAACTTCGCCATATGGAATCAAAAATAGAGATGCACTGATACAATTATAAAATGATGAATGGTGACAATAGTTAACCAAGTGGAACTAGCACAGTTCAGATCCTTACTACCCCAGAACACATTGTGGTAAGTAGCTTCCCAGCCACTTTCTTGCTTCCTCTATCTTCTCATATGCCTTGGGGTAGTAAATAATGTTTGGTGTTAATTGAGTGCACCCCAAACAAGACAAAACCTATCCCAGGCCCTCTAGGAAGTTTCCATCCCCATCACTGACTGTGGTCCCAAGAAGGCCATGAAGTGCAAAGAGAGGCTTTCGCTCTTGTGGAGCAATGCATGGTAAATAAATGGCAAAGGAATGAAAATACCTTTTTAGTTGATCAATAAGTAAAAATGCACAACCCTTATAATGTATTGTTGGCAAGCTAGTGATGTGGTCCATAGATTAGCTCTCCCATATTTCTCTAGAAAAATTCAGTGGTTGTAACGGCATTACAGGATGGTTGTTTCCCTTGTCATTCTTTAAGAAAACTACACATCTCCTGATATGTTGGAGCACATCCTCCAAGATACCCTCCCATGAGAATCTCTCCCAAATGGCCTGATATGTCCTGATGAAGTCCTGGTGACGAGAAAGGAATGAATTATGTTATGCATGTAAAACCTTCTCCTCGAGATTAGAACCTCTAGTGAAGAATATTTGATCCTGGTAATAGATGACTCCATCCATCACTCTATATGCCTCATCAGTCACCTGCCCATCAAGCACTTCACATGTGAAGTGGTTATTGGAATACTCCACTAATACCTGGGACTCCCAATCTAGATCTATACTCATTAATGATAGCGCTACTAACCTCTCTGATAAGGCACCTGTCACCTCATTTATTCCCTCTTTGACATGCTCAATGCCATAGCCATATTTTGTAATTCTACTATCCCACTTTTGCTACCTCCCTTGCAGCTTCTTCTACTCAATAAAAGACTGAAGTTTATGGTGGTTAATCTTCACTTGGAAGCTACTGCCCATCCAAAACCCCCTGAGTTTGGCCAATGCATGTATGAAGGCCAACAATCCTCAACCATATATGGAGGACTCCTTCTGATGTGGAAGTATCTTCTGACTCTAAAAGGCTATGGAATAGCCCTCTTGCACCATACTTGTGCCATCACCACTCCTGAAGCATCACGTTTTAGTGAAAAATTCTTGGTGAGAGTTGGTAATATCCATACCAAAAAAATATTCATTTCCACCTTGAGCCAATCGAAGGCCATCTGCATTGCGTTGGTCCCATACAAGGCTATCCTCTTAGCAGGATCTGTGAGTGGTATCACTTGTTGTGAGAACTCTTTAACCAACTTCCAATTTGAGGGACTTCCTGCTGGAATGCCTCCAAATAATATAACATCATGGTATAGAGTAAACCTCATATCTAAGTGGACTGATTTTTCCTTGCTTCCTCTATGCAAATTAGTCTCCATATTATGTGTGGAGGCTCCTTCAGATGGATAGGTGTGCATGCCCCTGATCTTTTGATGATCATCACTCTTCTTATATATCCATGCCATATGTAAGGCCTCCTAATCTGTAGTGACCTCTCCTAGTGTAATCAACCACTTCACACCCAATATCACATTCATGTCAGGGGTCTTGAACAGAAAGAAGTGATCTATCAGGGTGTAGATCCCCAAAGTTATAGTCAATTCTAGAATACACTTCCCCCACTACTTAGTCCCTTACACCAAAACTCAGAAATATTCAGAATCATTGGTGCATATCTCCCCCCTCTGCAATAGTTGGCCATTAATAACATTTTGGGTAGTCCCAATGTGTATCAATACTAACTCATGTTTCCCCTGAACTGTGCCTCAGTCTCTCAATTTTTGATTCTTTGGAACTCCCCACAAGGATTAAAGGTCTCCTCTAGTTGGAGATGTTGGGGTTCCCATGTTTTGGCAAGATTGGCAATACCAAAAAATGAGACAACATAGAACCACTTTTAGGCCCTAGGATCTAGCCCTCCTGGACCTGGAGAGGGATCTCTCCAAATAGAGCTAAGAATGATATGTCTTTGAAGCTCAAAATGAGATGTTAGGCTAGTTATGAAGCACAAAGGGGGTTTTAAAATGATTTGGTTGAAGGGTTGCTGGGTTGGTTAGGAGATCATAGGCTGAGAAAGTAATGGGAGAAAGGGAACAAAACAACAGGAGGCTTCAGCAAAGAGGATAGGCCAAGATAGTGCCATCCATTGGGCTATGGAGTCATGAAAGGAAATTACTTGCATCCACTAGCCAAGGCATTCAAAGGGAAAGTCGTCTACGCTAAAGGATATTTTAGGCAGATGGTGGAATGGAACATTAAGGAGAGAAAGTGGAAGAAGGAAAGACAACCAATTTTCTGTCTATAGATCAGGTTAGAGGTCATTTAACTCTAGACCTGCTTGGATGTACTCAAAGGCAGCTCTCAAAGGTGGACAAAGGGGTAGCTTATAGATCGGACCAGAGGTCATTTAACTCCAGGTCTGCTTTAGCAACTCCAAGGGAAAACAGAGATAAGATTACAAAGAAACATCTAAGAACAGCTTCATTCAATTCATACATCATAGAGCAGGCAATAACATCCACTACACTGGTTAAATTAACTGAGAACTATCTTAGATAACACATTGAGCAGAAAACATTAAGGGCTGGGAGAGAAGCAACATAAGGCACCTAACAAGGGTGAATCTTATGCCAAACTTCTGATGCGAGCCTGAAGAACATGAAACAATGTGAAAATGCAATAAACGAAGTAAGAAGAACATCACCAATAGTAATAGACCAGGATCCTGTGAAATGTGCTTTGATTAATTGATGCAAAACCAGTCATGTACAATAAGCTCAAAGGGCTAATACAGTCTAGACTTCTCCTCCCAGCCTATTACGTACAAGCTACTATGCAATTCCCTCCCAAGACTATTCTAACAATCAAACTGAATCCCTCTAACAGTGACGACAGTAACCAACAACAACAACAACCTTTTACAATGTGTTCTCAGGAGTTCTTATAGGAGAACAGGAGAAACAGAAGTAGATGAGTCATTAAATGAATCTCATTAAGACGGAGCGGCGGAAGTGTTCATGCCCATACCGCTTAATGGCACTGTGCTGCACTTTGTAATCTGCTCTGGGAGACTCTGTCAGGCCAAGATTGACCTTTGATATGTTCTTGAAGTCCTTATGGTGGTCTGGGACTTTTTGCAGCCCTCTGGAATGAATGACATGGATAGGTAAACTGTAAGACTCTCCATACCTCCATCACTTCTGTTTAGACAGTCTTTAAAAGCTCTGTCAGTATAATCAACCGTTTTAGGGCTCGAGGAGATATGAGGGGCACTGTAGGTAGATATCTGTCCTGGAGAAAACGCTCTGCTGGAATACACACAGATAAGACTTGTTGTGTGTGCATTAATCTTCAACTACACCCTGGTCCTTTGAATACGGGGTAAATCATTTAATTTCATTAATAACAGGCACCAACCCCCCTTTGAATTCCTTCTGCTGGTCGCTGGCAATGCTGAACTGGCCATCTCTGTGTTGTTTGTGCTATAAAATAAACATATTATAAACCGGGCAGTGGTGGAGAAATGCTGTGGAGGTGGAGAGATGGTGGAGCGATGGAGAATCAATGGAAACAACGGAGAGGAGCGGAGAAATGAACGCACAGTGTAAAACCCAAAGTTTGGCATTGGGTCGAAATACAAAGGAAATGATGAAAAACAATGGAGCAGAAGCCATGGAGGTGGGACCCGGGGGTACGGATCGCAAATCGCAAAGGCGGAAAATGCGATGGCGGAGATGAGATGGGAGGAAGAATGTGATGGGGAAAATGCGATGGGCGATCACATCGCAAATATTTGCGACGCGATCAGATCGCATCGCAAATATTTGCGATGGATCGATGGAATACATTTAATGAAACTGCGATGTACGATCTGCGATGAGTGCCTTAAGGGGCAGCGCTCAGTCACATCGCCCAGTTACATGGGAACGGGGCTGGCGGAAAGGGGCTAATACATATAACAAACTTTATAATATATAATGTTTATAACAATGCATGGCAGGGAAGTGGTTGATACGGTGGGGGCTTTATAATATAAGGTTCATTATAAAGTTCTACGGGTTATGGAGGGGAAGTGGTTAAGGCCTATTATATGATCGGAAAGTGGGTTTTGGCCCATTTTAATGGGATTCGAAGGCCAGGGGAGGGAACGATAGAGGAATTAAGGTGGAGGAAGACAACAAAGGGTTAAGGGAGGGGTCTAAAGGGGATTTTGGGGGGAAATGAAAGGTGAGAAGGGGTAAAGAAGGGAAGATGAAATAGAAGTTAAGTGGGGATGAAATAAGAGAGAGAAAGGGGGCCTTTAGGCATTTCTTCACAAACAGAGAGGCCTTATAAGGGGAGTCAGCAGGGGGAATTCCATCAAAGGGTAAAAGACATATGGAGGCTTCAAGGAGACTGTGTTTTTAGAGGAAATGCATTCCTTGAAGGCTCAACAATAATTTAGCCCCCTATTTTCTTGTCAAAAATTTATAGGGGGGCTAACAGGAGAAATTTCTCCATTTACACCTCCAAGTGGTGGTGGATCTCTTCCTAGTGCTACAGTGCTAGTATCTCCTTCTTCTTCTTTCTTCTCATTATTATCGGAGAATACATCATCATCATTAAGATATCCTTTGTCTTTTTTCTCTCTTGAGGGAGGAACCTTCATAGATTTCACTTTTGATTGAGAGGAGAGCTCTTCCTGAAGGGGGGCACTTTCCCTTGGAAAAGTATTTTTCAAATCTTTAGCCCTCTCAATAGCATCCTAGAGTGTATTTGGTCTACTAGATTCTACCAACTCATGCAAAGGCTCTGATAGCCCATCAATAAACATACATACTCTTCTAACTGCAGATAGATCTTGCACCATGACTGAAATTTTCAGGAATTCAAAGATATAAGTCTCTAGATCTCTGGATCTCAACAAAATGAGCTTCTCGATCTCTTCGATCAAATCTTCCCACCAAACTTTGGGTAAATTCTGCATAATAAATTTTACTCGCATGCCCCAATGTAGATAGGCCATGAAACCACCACTCGTGCTTCACCTTCAAGGTGCAGTGCTGCTACCCTAATTGCCTCCATCTTTGAAACTTGGTTCAACTGGAAATATAATTCTAATTTCTCTACCCAAGCCTTGGTTGTGCACTTGGGTGACCCATCAAAAGCAGGTAGAAAGAATCTACCCAAAGTATATGCAGACCATTTTTCTGCATGTACCCTATACCTCTGTTTTGATTACTAGGTCTTCTATTATCCTTGATCTGACAGAGCCCTTCTGTTAGGTCCCTATATTAATAGTATAGTCCCTTATTGTTGTTAGTGTAACCCCCTTATTGTTATTATTGTACCCTTGTAACCCCCATTTTGTTATTATTGTGCCCTTAAATTATTATTGTTAGGTCGGCTAGGATTACATTGTGGCCCACTAGGATTACATTATGTCCACATGGACTCCTATATATAGAAAGGAGGTTTTGTAAATTGTATCATCCAAGAATTGTTCATTTATGTAATGTATTGGAGGTTTCCCCCTCGAAGTGTCTTATTTCTAAGGCGTTGATATCTCTTTTCTTCTATTTTTGGAGCTGGTTACACAACATTTGGTATCAGAGCTTTGGATTCTAGGGTTTCGCTGCTCCAAACAGGTCATCATGGAATTTGCGCTATAAATTTTTTTCTATGAAGTTTCAGAAGCTAAAATTTTCAGGGTGTGAAGCCGAAATCCTGAGGAAGATTTTCTAAAAATTTCAGATCCTGGTTCGCAATATTTTCGGAGATATGATCTGTGGAAGTTAGGTTTGGTTTCAGGCTCCTAAAGAGGTCATCGTGGAATTTGTGCTATAAAGTTTTTCCTACGAAGTTTTAGAATCTGAAATTCATATAGTGCGAAGCTGAAATCTTGAGGAAATTCTTCAAAAAATTTCAGAGCTTGGTTCGCAATATTTTTGGAGATATGATCTGTGGAAGGTAGTGCTTTTTCAGGCTCCTGAATTGCATCTCAAAGAGGTGATCATGGGAAAAGTTCAATAACTCTCTCTCTGGGCATCAGATTGAAGTGACATAAAAAGTGGTCGCAAGTACACAGAATTTAGTTCCTTGGCTATCAATTTCAAAGACAAAGGATGAAACAGTGACACGTGGAAAGTCATACAAGTTCGCTCTACTTAACCAGTCCATAATTAGGTCATTGTGGGAGATTGGACACAACTTTGTCTTGGGGAATCCAAATCAGGTCAGACCTATGGAATTCAAAAGAGAATTTAGAGGGCTACTTCAGTGCTGAATTTTAGATATTGAAGATCTGCAATCACAGAGATAATCCAATTTCAATATCGAGCTCCTCAAAAGCAAGAAAAAGGGGTGTATTTTTCCGAATTGCATAAGTATTGTTTGAAGAATCAAGTTGAAGTGATTCCAAGGGCATATTGAGAAATTTTGTCAGTAATGGGTTCTATTATACCTCCAAAAAATAATTCCATTAATCCCTCAAAAATCTATACTATGACGCATGAAGAGGAAGAGTTGCAGTATGAGATATCAAAATTACGGTACCAAGTGAAACAAGTTTCGATCTTACGAAGAGCAATCGAAGATGAAATAGATGGCTTAAAAGTAGAAATGGAGGCTAAGTTGGATGGTTTGAAAGATCAAATAATAGCTAATATGGATAATAAATTATCGCCAAAGTACTATGGTCCTTACAAGGTGTTGCAAAAGATTGGTGCTATGGCATACAAATTGGAGCTTCCTGCTTCTTCACGACTACATCCAGTTTTCCATGTTTCATGCTTAAAGAAGGTTATAGGTGAAAATATTCCAGTTCAAAAAATATTGCCAGAACTTGATGAGGAAGGAAAAATAATATTGGAACCGGAAGCGGTCACGGAAACAAGAACTCGATAACTACGGAATCGATCAATTTCAGAGTATCTCATCAAGTGGAAGAACTTACCCACTGAAGATTCTACATGGGAGGATGAGAATTTTATACAAAAGCACCCAGAGCTACTCAAGCGTTGAGGACAACACTTTTTGAAGGAGAGGGGCATGTTAGGTCCCTATATTACTAGTATAGTCCCTTGTTATTGTTAGTGTAACCCCCTTATTGTTATTATTGTACCCTTGTAACCCCCATTTTGTTATTATTGTGCCCTTAAATTATTATTGTTAGGTCGGCTAGGATTACATTGTGGCCCACTAGGATTTCATTATGGCCCCATGGAATCCTATATATATAAAGGAGGTTTTGTAAATTGTATCATCCAAGAATTGTTCATTAATGTAATGTATTGGAGGTTGCCCCTTCGAAGTGGCTTATTTCTAAGGCGTTGATATCTCTTTTCTTCTATTTTTGGAGCTGGTTACTCAACATTTAATATTAGAGCTTTGGATTATAGGGTTAATTATTTAAGCCATCTATTTCATCTTTGATTCCTCTTCGTAATATCTATTAATTATTTGATATATGGCTTTTAATTATTTTAGTGTTTTAGTCAAAATTGAGCATTAAAATTAAATTTTGGCAGAACTAGAAAACCCTGCAATGGCTTGTTTGAAGTAATGGTTGCAAGACACCTGGGCTCGAACCAAATGAATATATGGAAACTATGGGAACTAGGGATTGATGAAATTTTTTTTTTTTTCATCAAATCAGCTAGATTAGGGCCAGTCAACCCTGGTCAAACTAGGGTAGTTGTTAAGAAAAATCCCCTGTTTTGAGCTTGAAATTTGAGCAAATTGTGATTTTAAGGGATTTTACCCAAATTTTAGAAACAAGGGTACTGAATTATAATTTTAGCCCTTATATAAGTTTATAACAAATTTATTTGAGTATTCCTAGTTAATTAGTTACCAAAAACTTGTATAAATATGTGACATTAGAAGAAGGGAGCCATCTATTTTAACTATGTGAATTTGAATACTTTTGAAATTTATTGAAAATAGTTGGTTCAAAGTTTCTTTTTCATCTATTATGATTGATTGATTATTTTTGATCTAGTTTCCAAGTTCTTGTAAGTTGATATTCACCCATAGTGCATAGGGGAAGCGTGGAGGGCCCCCATTACCGATCTTGTGCACTAATTTCTCATTGTTTTGGTATAGTTTTGAAGTTGTTGTACTTTCATTTCAGTTTTTGTTTAGTTTGCTCTACTTTCCTTCTATATATTCATTTTTTGACTAAGTTCTTATTTATATGCTTGATAAAGTGATATTATGAATTGAAATCTCGTAAGAGAGCTTGGTATTTCTTTCACCTTCAATAAGCTAGACTTGTCAATGATTGCTAATTTTATTTATGTTTTGATTAAGTTATTATTCATATTCTTGTTGAGAGATGTTATGAATTGACCCCTTGTAAGAGGGTTTGTTATTTTTTTCACTGTCAATAACTAGACATGTAAAAAATTGTTCATTTTATATGTGATTGATTTGTTTTTATTTAATTCATTAATTGATTAACGAAATTGATGATCTAAAGGTGTTAATATTTTCATTGAAGGATTTTTGAATCCTTTTGATCAGAAGGGAGAATGAATCTTGCTTGGAAATAATACTCAAGATTTCAAACTAGCTAGGTGTTAAACTTGTAGAAATTGCCTCTAAACCATATATGTTGGAGTGCTTCTAATATTATGAAAACTGGATTGATAAGAGTGTTGGGCTAGAATTGTGAATTACGGATAAATCACGCTTCCCTAGATAGGTGCTAGTCTACAACAATAGGTGAAAGACTATATGACTATTTCTCCTAACTCAGAATAGATACACAGAGACGATTGGAGGCTTAATTGTTTAGTCACTTCCAAATGTCTCCTTCCGTGGCTTCTGTCGCAGCTTCAAATTTAAGCGGTTTTGTGCTGAATACTTCCTGTAAGAAAGAAAACTAAAAAAATAGAAGATGCAATAATATAGATATCTATTCAAGCTATTTAGCTAAATCAGTAAAGCATAAACCATACACATCAACCAAGATCTTACAATATGGAAAATCAAAGCCAATACAGATGCATATAGGGAAAAATAAGTAGTACTCTTTATTGATGATAGAAGGAGAGGTTACAACCTAGTGAATGATTTGAGGTGACCTTCCAAAAACGTTAGCAAGGCTCATCACAGTATAAATCTCTCTAGCAACAGCTACACAAATCTAGCTCTCAATTGAAAATTCTCCAGCATTTCTCTACTCAAATTCTTCCTCTTCAAGCACTTAGATCTATGCTCAATTTATAGATAAACTGTAGGTTGTTTTGCAATCAATTAATTTCCAATAATAGGAAATACATGTTTCTGGTCATGTAGATGTGAAATGGACACTTGGATTCAAAGCTTGACACATGTGAACTCTTCTAGAAGTCACTGACCAAGTGGAGATTCTGGAACAATGGGAATTTCGCTCCCAATGTGACCAATGCACCTGTAAATATCGAGAAGTGCTTTGCAGAGAAGCCTTGCATGGGGCTACCTACATATGAAACACACTTATACCCCTTAGAGCCTGCGTTGGTGAGCTCTCATATATTATATAATAAGCTTCAAACCATGGAAAACTTTTCTTGATGAAAGTCTTGCTTATTTTTTCTTGTTTCTTGTCTTAGGGCATGTAGCAACTAAAATTTTCGGGAATGATTGACCCTTGATCATTGGTCCTAGAGATGATGTCCAGTTAACCAGTTCATTGGGAATGGTGCCCAAATTGACCTATAACAATTTCCCCTAAAGCATGAGATACAAATAATAAGAACATTTTATTGAGATGCTTTACACTGTGATGAGTCTGGAAATGAATCAGAGTGGTCACCTGCACCAATATTACAATAAATTACATCATGATATATCCTCTTTGGTCATAATTGTTGAGGGTAGGCATTCCCATGTTCAGCACATAAAATATCTAATAACATGTACATAATTCATAAAGTTGTCTTCATTGGAATGTTGCCCAAATGCAGACATGCCTACAGATATAGGCCCATGTTTGGATGACAATCTGTATGTAATTTCATTGTATAGATGATGTGTACAACAATCCTAAAATCAAAACCCACATGGCTGAAACTAGATCTAGGGTCTTCTTATCTCATTCACTCGATCATTCAGGTACACGTCTAGCCATGCGAATATATGATTTGCAGTAAAAAATGGAAAGACATCGTTTGATTACTAGCCAATGATGTGAGTTGTTAACAAATGCAAGAGAACCGCCATTAATGTCAATGGCTCTCAAGGTACTGCAGTAAATTTTGTAAGGTATGAATATATGATTTGATGTTAAACGCCAAACAAAATATTTTAGTCAAAGGTCCACAAGCGAGGATCTCGTCGATGCTATAACAAGCCTCATGGTACTGGAATCTGATGTTTCTAAGTGAACTTCCTGGATATTTATTTATCGTAGACAGGAAGTCAACTTATTTCAAAACTGGAGTTGCTGATTTTGGAGACAAAGGTATGACTTGATATAGAAATTTTTAGGGATGATGGTCATGAAAATCAAGGTTTATGAGTATTGTAGAAGGATGGGTTTTTAATCACTGGATGACTTCTCTTGAACATATTGGCGACACTGTGATGATTTGGCAGCATTGACCCAAAACCAAAGTGAAGGTATGATGAACCATAGTTGTGAATGAACCATCAAGATGATTACCCAACCCAAACAATCACGAACATGGAGTGAAAGAAGTGTCATGTTCAAGAGCGACTTGCTACCAAAAAGAAACTTTGCTCACTTTTCCCAAATTTTGCCCGGTCATTTGTTGACCAGTACCTCTTTATTTTTTAACAAGCTTGAGGAGGGTAACATTTTCTTGATCTATAAGTCAACCCTTTGGGCGAAAAAAGTATCACTATTTAATAATTTAGCGAGTTTAGCGATGAATGAAACTTGATTCTTGCCATGATCGACAAGCCCGTCACTATTTTATGTTTTAACAAGTTTAATGACAGTGATAGCCCAGTCCTTTTTAATATTTTGAGAGTCTAAAAAAGAGGACGAATGAGAACTCCAAAAATAATTTTTCATAAATTTGTCTCTCAGACGTGAAAAAATGTAAAATAATATTTGAAAGAACCTCTTTGGTCATTTTTAACCATGGTATTCCTTTTTCGTAAATAATCCATCTCAGTCTGGAAAAGGGTTGAACTTATATTGAGTAGATGTCAATTCATTTACTTTAACGAGCTTGAAAAGACAAGTGCTCGGCAATATTTTCACATTATCGAAGTCTGAAAAGAGTTGAAAGAAGACTCCAGGGGTTCCTTTTTCATTGTTATCGAAGCTCAAAAAAGAGATAAAAGTGTGCTTCAAATCCTTTTTTGTTTTTAACAAATCTCGAAAAATAAGGAGGAAAAGTATGCTTTGTGGTCAAGTCATTCTTTGAATATATCTGCATGACTAATCTGTTCATCAGTTGTATTTCCTGTTTAGAACAACATCTAATGGATTAAAAATACTTGTTTCATGATAAAAACATAATAAAACTATAGTCATAGCAATAAATTTAACTTGGAAACAATTAAATTACTATAAAAAGTAGTTTCACTATTCATTTTTACCATTCCATAGTTACCATTTTCATTTTGGAGCTCTAAACCTGATTTTTCCCTCAAAATTTAGTCGTTGATTATGGTCATTTCTATGGATGGATTTCATCGTCGTTTGATCTAGGTTAGTACCATGAACCTCCTCTTCCATTTGATATTCATTTCATTTCCATTCTTTGTAGATTTTTAGGGTTTTAAGGCCCCTAGGGTAAATTCTGTCCAAAATGAGGGCAACGCACCCCTAAATGTTGAAACCTATGTTACATAGCAGGTACAGTGAAGGGTACTTGCATATGCAATGCACTGTCTCAACCCAGGGAGTGTGTTGGGTGCAATTAAAGTTTTTGGTTTTCATTTTGTGCCCAAAATTTGCCTAGTTTTTTGTAGTGAATGGAATCTAATGGATCTTACGGTTGTATTTCAGGTTTCCATTGGATTATAATGAAGATTACATGGAGGGAAAGGGAACATGGAGAAAAATATATGATTGCCTTGATTGATCCGGCTACTGTAAGAACCCTAAGAGATTATGGACTAATTAAGTACTTCAAATTGTCGGGAATAAGGCAACAAATAGAAATCTTGGAGTTCTTAGTTTGAGCAAGGGATCCGGCGATAGAGTCATTTCACATTAAAAATCAAGTGGTTCCCATAACAGCTGAGGATGTGTATTTTCTCACAGGTTTGTTGAGGAGATGTTTTCCCATTTCTCTCATAGGGTCTACCATTGGAGGAGAGATGGTGAGGGATTACGTTATGTAGTATTTCTATCTAGGGGAAGAACCTAGCAAAGATGGAAAAATAAATATCTGGGATGTCAGGAATTTTCCTTTGAGAACCATCATTTTCACGATTTCTAAACTTGTTGGCACCGTTAGACTACATGTAGAGAACAGATAGTATATGAAATATGTGCTAAAGTGCTTAGAGCCAACAGTCTTCAACTGGTCTGAAGTTGTTCTATCTTAGGTAAAGGAACAACTGAACAAAGAAAAGGGAGAAAGGAAGAAAAATTTCAGTTATGGTTCAATTCTGATCTCCTTCAATTTGGAACGGATTCCACTGATGCAGCGACATGTAACACTGGATATATCTAGTCGTAGAGATCCTTGAATGAAGAGATGGGTAGAACTCATGGGTCAGCATGCAGGCCAATCGACCGTTGTGTTCTCTAATTCATGCTTCACCTGGTTCTGGCGACAAATCATTGCCATCGATGAGTATGCATACGCAGGCATCAACTTCTGAGGAGATCTAGATTTGCTATTACCAGAAGGCGCTCAGTGGGGTGAAATAGGTAAGAATGATTTGACCATGTTTTCTGATTTTTATAAGTTTTATACAATTTTTTTGTGTTTTTATTTCTTTCCAAAACTAAACTAAATGTTTGATGTAATGCAGATATCGGACGTCTTCAACTAGTAGAGGAACTAGAGCGCGGAGAAAATCCACTAGCAGAGAGGGTTGTTGAAAGAGCAGTCCTTCAGGACCTTGATATGGCTCAGACTCTAGCTGAGATTCAACAGCACATAGAGGGGTTGACCTTCAGGATTTCGGATTGCCAGATCGAAGAGCTTCCCATGCGCCTGCAACGACACACTATTGGGGTTCCTAACCATTGGAGGCAGTTACTCCGTAGGATTGCTAGATCTATAGCATGTTACTATGAGCAACACTATTTTACTTGTGAATTTTTACATACATTTTGAGTTCATATGACCAATGTGTCTTGGGCACAATTTTTTTAAAAACCTATAACTATCTATCTATATTATTTAAGAGTTTTCCTATGTTTAATGTGTAATCCTATTCAATGATGTGAATGTTTTCTTTACCTATGTTGCAAATGTTTATATAAAACTTGATTAGCTAATGAATCAGTCAATGTGTTCAAATTTATGGAAATGTGTTGATATTGAATGAAATCAAAATGTCTTTCCAAAAGTCGAACTTTTAGGAACTGTTGGACAGATAAATCGCTCTTGCGGACAAGACCAATCTCCCTAGTGTCAGAAGACAATCTAGCAACAAACGAACAACTAAGTTTGTCTTTCTCTAGATATATTCATTTTACAAATAAATGTTATGAAGGTGTCGATCCTACCTTAGATCCAAATGCTTATTTGCGGTCGTAGTGCTTCTGTTGCATCAAAATCCTTCATCGTAACAAGAGCTCTTTTGTCACAAGAAAGTGTCGTATTTTTCCAACCTGAAATCATAAACAAGAAAATATTAAATAGCACCTGTATAACAAATAATCATAAAACATACCTATCATAGTGATCAAGGAATCTATGAAATAAATGATCAAACGACAGCTTATTTAAATAAACAATCGAACGACAATTTATTGAGAAAAAAAAAATTTGATTGTATTAATCTTAAAAATATACAGAAGAACCTTACAACCTTAGCCTTGATGTTTGAAAGGCCTTCCCGGGGTCCAAAGCAGGAATCTCCTCTGCTTTGATAAGTCTTGCACTCTTCCTTCAGCAGCACAAAGAGGTATGTGATCTTTCCTCTCAAAAGCTTAGCAGAAAGAAGTCTAAATCTCAACAGCACTTCAACTAAAAAATCTTAACTTAACTTCTTCAATCCTCCATTAGTTTCTTAACAAAATCTTAACTTTTACTTAACCCTTTGAGGCTACCCAATGCCTCCTTTTATAGATCAAATGAGGAGGTTAGGATTCCACCTTTAAAGGGATAGAATCCTCCTTCAAAGGGATAGGCTCCTCACATCAAGGGATTAGTTCCTTAAGGTGTGGGATATATACACCTTACTAAAGCGTACTCATCCCCAAAAAATCTCATCTAGAACCTTCTAGAATTGACCAAAATTCAACTTTTTCAGTTTAATTTCGCGCTTTTTTGATCTTACAGGGGTTCTGCAGGCATAACACTGGAAAACTGCGTTCTATAACGCATTTCCTCTTCACATTACCTGTGTACCTTAGCTAGGAACGCAGGCAAGCTTCATTTTACCTTCGTACCCAAGGCTTTTTTGAGTTTCAAGGGTTTTTCCTCCATTTTTAGGGCTTGGAATGAGGAACAAAGGTTGTAAGACTTGCAGAGGAGGCATGTATGAGTCTTTAATGAGCTCATACAGTCAGCAGAATGTCAAGGTGACAATTTTTAGTGTAACAGATTGCCCCCTAAAGTGCGAAGTCTGGAATACATGAAGATGAAGTCTGTCATATATGAAGAGTGAAGTACTTTATCATTTCAAGGATCATCCTGTGGACACCCCAGTCGGAACCTGTAAAAACATTCAATGCAAAATATATATGTAATCATATCATCGCTGAGGTAGGCATTCCCATACTCAGATCAAAACTAACTAGAAACTAACTCAAATCGTTCTGATACAGGAATGATTTTAATATTACATCAATAGCGTAGACACAGCATGGGCACAACCATCTATAATGAATAGTCTACTGTATAATAATAAAATTCCTCGCAGCCTGGATGGTGGAAACTATATCCAGGGTCTTGATTTCCGCATCTCGAACTAGTACGATTCTATCCATGTGAATAAATGTGTTGAAGTCGAACATGGTAGAAACCACTTGATTACCAGTCATTGATGTAAACTGTTAACAAGTGTGAGAGAAACCACCAAAGAATGTCAATGGCTCTCAGTACTCAGTACAATCCCATGAAATGTGAATGAATGAGCTGAAGTCGAACATGTCACTTAATCATTCGATCGAAGGTCAATGATGCAACCTGTCGTCGAAGGCGAGAAACCTGCCATTGAGGCATGCAGATTTTAAGGTACTGACGATTTCTGGATCATCTTCCTAGATAATGAGCTGTCGTCGATAGAAAGTGATCCGTTGTAGGCAAGCCCACAACACGAAATTATAGATCAATTTTTGAAGAAATATATTGGCAAGGACTGACTCCGGGATGGTAAAAATGGAAGACAAATATTTCGCAAATGAATGGTTTGTTTGAACTATCCTCTTGAACACATAATGACACTGCAGATGGCTTGGTGACAATTGAACCAAAGCTAATACCCAGAAACCGGCTGAAGGCTTTCAATATGGTTTGATTAACTGTTAGGAAAAGGATTTCCCAACCCAGGTGAACAAAAAGTGTCGTGTTCAAGAGTGGTTAATGGTTTTCCAAATAATCAAAATGTAATAAACAGGTTCGTTTTTCTCTCTTTTCCCCCTCCATTTTTGGCAAGTACCTCTTTATTTTTGACAAGCTTGAGGAGGATAACATTTTCTTGTTTATAACCTCATCCTTCGGATGAGTCCAACTTAGTTTAAGATTCGAACCCTAAGAAGGAGTGGTTCATACCGTTGAAAATTGAACAGGTCCTTTACCGTTAAATTTTAATGAGTCCAAAGATAGAGAAACTGTTTTTCAATTTTAGGGAGTCAGAAGAAAAAATTTAAGAAAACTTCATGGGTGTACTTTTTCGTAAATTTAGTCTCTCGGGACCGAAAAAGGATAAAATAATGAGAGAGAGAGAACTATATTGACCATGATTAGTCAACGCATACCTTTTTCGTAAATAGTCCATTTTAGTCCAAAAAAGGGGTAAAATTATACTGAAGGGACGACCGTTCATTTCCTTTAACGAGTTCGAATAGTCAAGTAATCGGCAATATTTTTATTTTTAGAGAGTCTGAAAAAGGCTTAAAAGAGGACTCTATGGTTTCACTTTTCTGTAAGTTTTAACGAGTTCGAAAAATGGATAGAAATGTACTCATGGTTTTTGATTTTTCGTAAGTTTTAACGAGTTCAAAAAAGGGATAAAAATGTACTCATATGGCCGACTTTCAATTTAATTTATGAGCAGGAAAAGATGGAAAGAACTCGACATTTTCATGTGTTTTAAGAGAATGAAAGATAGCAAAATAATCTTGAGATTTTCATGAGTTTAACAAGTCTTGAAAATAATAACCAAAATAGACTCGAGATAAGTTTCATTTTTACAAAAGCTTGAAACATAGTAAACTGTGCTTGAGATTGGTTTGTTTCATTTTTACACAAGCTTGAAACAAAGGAAAAATCATGCTTGAGATAAGTTGCAATGCCCCCCTAAGCGTAATTGCTAGAGCGCATGCCCCCCCAGCTTCATTTCATTCAACTAAATAGACTATTAGTAATTAATAGCTGGATGGAATGAAGGTTAATTTACGAGATCATATGAAAGAATCAACCTAAAACTATAAGAAAATTATGGAAAAATTGAAATAACTAACCTAAATATACGACTTAACATTTACGAGATCTAGTCAAAGACTCGACTCAATTAGGGGAGGATTTGTTTCATTTTTTAACGAGCTTGACACAGGAAAATAACTATGCTCATGGCAACGTGTTTCATTTTTTAACGAGGTTGACATAGTAACAGGAAATATCCTCACCTAAATGTTTCATTTTTTAACAAGGTTGACATAGTAACCAGAACTATCCTCACCTAAATGTTTCATTTTTTAACGAGTTTGACACAGTAAAAGAACTGTCCTCAAATATACTCTCTACAATCTACCAATATAACCTACTGATTCATTTTTTAATGAGGTTGACATAGGAAAAGAACTGTCCTCATGGCCCACTGATTCATTTTTTAACGAGGTTGACACAGTAAAAAGAACTTTCATCTTGATCCACTGATTCATTTTTAACGAGTTTGACACAGTAAAAGAACCATCCTCATAAACTATTTATTCTAATCTACCAATCTACTCTCTACAATCTACCTACTGTTTCATTTTTTAATGAGGTTGACACAGGAAAAGAAACTTTCCTCAGACTCACTAATTCATTTTTTTAACGAGGTTGACATAGTACAAGGAACTATCCTCATAAACTCACTGATTCATTTTTTAACGAGGTTGACACAGTAAAAGGAACTATCCTCAGACTCACTGATTCATTTTTTAAATGAGGTTGACACAAGAAAAGGAACTATCCTTAGACTCACTGATTCATTTTTTTAACGAGGTTGACACAAGAAAAGGAACTATCCTCGGACTCACTGATTCATTTTTTTAACGAGGTTGACATAGGAAAATGAACTATCCTCAGTCTCACTAATTCATTTTTTTAACGAGGTTGACACAGGAAAAGGAACTATCCTCGGACTCACTGATTCATTTTTTTAACGAGGTTGACACAGTAAAAGGAACTTTCCTCTTGATACACTGATTCATTTTTAACGAGGTTGACACAGTAAAAGGAACTTTCCTCATACCTGATTCATTTTTTAACGAGGTTGACACAGTACAAGGAACTATCCTCACACTCACTGATTCATTTTTTAACGAGGTTGACACAGTAAAAGGAACTCTCCTCACACTCACTGATTGATCATGGCTTCCAACTAGAAGAAACACATGTCAATGGACACACCTCGATCATGGCTTCCAAGAGGTCTTCATCAGAAGGAAGAATAGTTCTCTGGAAGGAACACATGTCAAGGGACTCAAAAGGGAGAATAACATCGCGTTCAAATAATCCCATATATCTCTCCATGTCAATTACTGGATCTAATTCAAAGGAAGATGAGCAAACAGCGAGAGGCTCACTTACATCGGTAACTGAAAACATGGGACTAGTTGCCACATAATTAACCCGTGGCGGGGTAGATACCACTTACATATGAGGAACATTCAGGGATGTCGGATTATTAGTAGTCGAATCAAGACTAGTGAACGAAAGCTGGTCTACAATCACAATATTCCCATTGTGAGGGAAAGACATCACGCGAAAGAGTGTCGATACGACAGCTTTCATTGCATAAACATAGTCTCGCCCAAGGAGTAAATTGAAATCCAAGGGACCTTGAACTACCATAAGATCAATACAGACAGTTTAATCTTCCAAAGTAATAGATAAATTAGGAAGGATCCCCAAAGGTTCACTAATGGTTCTGTTACAAGCTTTCAGATTCTGCGTAATAGGAACAATATGAGGGGAACCCAAAGCTTTCCAAACAGTTGAGGATAAAATACTAACAGAAGCCCCTTCATCTACCTGTGTGCGGTGTATATCCCTACGACCAGCCTTCACAATGATTTGGAAAGGGATGGAAGAAGGAAGACGAGGTTCTATTAGTCTATTCCAATCAAAGGAAAAGACCTCAGTACTTGGAGGGGGTTCCGTAGAAACAGGTTGAAATGCCCCCCGGCATAGAATAATCTGATGTAACAAGAAGAACTTGAACGGTATGAAGTTCACTCTCTACAGGTAGAATGGGATCGATCGAATGTGAAATCGAATCGACCACTTGATCAACTAATGGATCATCAACCTGAGTGATATGAGTTTCACTCTCCAATGGAAGAGTGGGATCGACCGTACTTGAAATTAGATCAATCACTCCGTCAGTTGACGGTAGGTTGGGAGAAAGTTTACGGTAACCAGTTGGAAATTCTTTCTGTGGAACAATAAGGTTTTCCAATAATTTTGAGGCTTCATCCATGTGAGGGAAAATGTGAGTTTGATGACTCCCTTTGCATAACTTACAAGGAAACCTAACTTTACCCTTTTTCCCAGGAACCTGACTATCACTGGTTGATGGATCAACAGTAAGTTGATGAGATTTTTCTGACCATACTTCCAAGACCTTAGGAATACCAGGACAATTGATAAGGAAGTGGTCACCGTTAAAAATCCTGCAAGGGTATTTGGGTTTACGATGCATGTTGGAGGTTTCCTCAACACAACTAACACTTGCAGCCACGGTTGACTGGTTGTCTTTTTTCTTATCTTGCTTCTTCTTCTTCTTCTTCTTCTTATTCTTCTTCTTCCCTTTCTTCTTCTTCTTAGTTACCTAGTTACTAGCGTCAAGGCTTTTACCAAGCGAAGAGGAAGAAATGGAGGAAGAAATATTAGGCGAAGAAGGTAAAGGGTCAACAGAAGGTTGGTGATGTTGAGATGGTGAACTCTGTTGAGGTGAAGCATCCGGTCGAGGTGGAACAATTGGAGTAATCAAGGCCAACGAAGTTGACAATAACCATATCGGTAAACCTATTGTAAATCCAGGTAATGACAAAGTAGCCATATAAGGAGGACCAACATTTCCAAAGCAAGGAAAAGTACTAGGATTCTCATTAAGAGGGGTTCCTTGGTTGGTAAATTCCAGAACAGTTGCCATTATATTCAACTTCAGTGAGTTTTATTAACAAATTAAAAACTAAAATTAACAATTAACAATTCACACCTAACAATTAAATTCACAATTCACACCTATGGTCTCTAAAATTAAAAACAAACAAATTAACATGCACTATCAAATCTAGGAGTCAAACCACACACAAACAGTAACTTCCCGTACTAAAAAAAACTAGTTGGTTATGAAATCTAACATCATAGATTTTAATACAGAAAGGGAGGTTGGAACAGTTACCCCGACAACCTGCTTAATGAAACAGACTGGCACAAGTTTCTTCACAAAACCATCTCGAGTGAAGAGAACCCCCCAAAGAGTCCAAGTGAGTCTAGTCGACGTCTGCTCCAGGTACAGTGAGATCTTTCCTTCACCGTCACCTTAGGAAATAATCTTAAGCTTATGGATACTAAGGTTACCAATAGTAACAAATATAACTGGGGGAATAGTCTACGATCCGATCCCACGCGCAAGGGCAGAGTAACAAAGCTCAATCCCCTTGAAGGCTCCTCGACATGGTTAATCCGAGGTTTATCGACAAGTGACCCTAGGCTCCTCGACAATGGTTAATCTGAGGTTTACCGTTTGTAATATGCGCAAAATATTCTATCTTCCCCAATGAAACAAAATTGATTATCTCAAAGGTTCGGACATGATCTCGTGATTTACTTCTTTAAGAGAAGCTTCCTAGATTATACAAATTAGAATTGGGTTTATTTCCTACCGCAAGATTTGTCTCCTTGTTTGTTTTAGTTGGTTTGGAAAGTTAACTAGAACCTATTCCAAAGCACTAATCCTGAGCTAGATTGGTGGAAAGAGCCCTAAAAATGTAAAAATTACTAGATGAATTTTAATTAAGCGCTGTGTTATTTAGGCTGTTATTACTCAAAAGGGTAAATGGATATGAAACCAATGGTGTTATGACCCGAACAAAAACTGAATGCAATCGAATATGATAATGTAATCTTTTCAATTCGATGAATCCTACCTAAAGTAAGGAGAGAGTTTCCATCCACTTCCAACAATGCAAAGATTGATAAATAAGAGAAAATATAACAAATTCTCTAATGCACTAATTTCATCAAGAAAAACTAATGCAAATCAATCCCAAAACAATTTTTTTATTTTTGTGTTTTTAAAACAAGCATAAAAACATCTAAATTCAAATCAAAGAAAACTGATCTAAATCTACGATTGATTTTTCAGAATGTAAACTATGTAGTTGTAATCTATGCACAATTCACATGAAAAGTATGCAAATGTAATCTATGCACATTTTTCATTCATATTCTGAAAATGAGAATTCTAATTATGCAAATGTGATCTATGAAAGAGAATTCTCAAACACAAGATGATTCTAATGTAATCTAAGAACCAATAAAGTGCAAGTCAAGAAAATCGGGTGAGAGTTCCAAAGATCAAAAAACACTCAAAGGCGAAAAAAATGTAAAATTGTGAAAAGACTGAGACAAACCTCCAAGTAATGAAAAAAGGAAATCAAATTAAGAATTTCTCAAAAAAGAGACTCAAAACACCCAATTAACTTAATGGAGATTCATGAGATGAAGAATTGCTGAAAGAAATTCAAAAACAAGAGATTTTTGACAGAAAAATATAAATCTGGGTAGATGCTAAGAATCCTGAATTAAATCTAAACTAAACTGAAATTTTTTTTTTAGAGTTTTTCCAAAATTTTAACAGGGTCCGCAGGCTCCCAGAAGTAGCAGGTGCGGTACCGCACTGTTTACTTAAGTAAAGTGCGAAACTGCCCGCACTGTCCAAAGAAGGAAAAGTGTGGTCCCAGGAAAAATTCAAGAAAAACTTAAAATATTTCAAAATTTTCAAAAACAGAGAAAAAATAAGGTACCCAGGTAGATATTCATCAATAAAAAACCAGGAGAAACTTTTCCTCAAATCAAAATAAAAGAGAACCAAAAACAACAAGTTCTTTCCCCAGTATGGTCACCAATTTGTTGGACGGATAAATCGATCTTGCGGACAAGACCAATCTCCCTAGTGTCAGAAGACAATCTAGCAACAAACGAACAACTAAGTTTGTCTTTCTCTAGATTTATTCATTTTACAAATAAATGTTATGAAGGTGCCGATCCTACCTTAGATCCAAATGCTTATTTGCGGTCGTAGTGCTTCTGTTGCATCAAAATCATTTGTCGTAACAAGAGCTCTTTTGTCACAAGAAAGTGTTGTATTTTTCCAACCTGCAATCACAAACAAGCAAATATTAAATAGCACCTGTATAACAAATAATCATAAAACATACCTATCATAGTGATCAAGGAATCTATGAAATAAATGATCAAATGACAGCTTATTTAAATAAACAATCGAACGACAATTTATTGAGAAAAACAAAACTTGATTGTATTAATCTTAAAATAACAGAAGAACCTTACAACCTTAGCCTTGATGTTCGAAAGGCCTTCCTGGGGTCTGAAGCAGGAGTCTCCTCTACTTTGATAAGTCTTGCACTCTTCCTCTAGGAGCACAAAGAGGTATGTGATCTTTCCTCTCAAAAGCTCAGCAGAAAGAAGTCTAAATCTTAACAGCACTTCAACTCAAATATTCTACCCATCAAAATATTCTTCAATCCTCCATTAGTTTTCTTAACATCAAAATCTTCTTAACCCCTTTGAGGCTACCCAATGCCTCCTTTTATAGAGCAGATGAGGAGGTTAGGATTCCACCTTTAAAGGGATAGAATCCTCCTTCAAAGGGATAGGCTCCTCACATCAAGGGATTAGTTCCTTAAGGTGTGGGATACATGCACCTTACTAAAGCATACTCATCCCCAAAAAATCTCATCTAGAACCTTCTAGAATTGACCAATATTCAACTTTTTCAGTTTAATTTCGCGCTTTTTTGATCTTACAAGGGTTCCGCAGGCATAACACTGGAAAACTGCATTCTAGAACGCATTTTCTCTTCACATTACCTGTGTACCCTAGCTAGGAACGCAGGCAGGCTTCATTTTACCTGCATACCCGAGGATTTTTTGAGTTTTAAGGGTTTTTCCTCCATTTTTAGGGCTTGGAATGAGGAACAAAGGTTGTAAGACTTGCAGAGGAGGCATGTATGAGTCTTTAATGAGCTCATACAGTCAGAAGAATGTCAAGGTGACAATTTTTAGTGTAACAGGAACTATCTAGGAAGTTTTAGATTTCTAATAGTATAAACACTGGTAAGTTGTAATAGTACAAGTTGTGAATCTAACCTTATGATTATGCGGTTAATACCAAATGAAATGGCATCAAAGAGAAGTTTGATCAACGTGCTATAGTCAACGATATTGTTTGTCGATATACCAATACAAATCCCTTGAAAACTCACTAACTCGTCGTTTGGAGCAAAAATGGCCCACGTTGCAGAGGATAGATTCTGCATACTACGACTAACACCATCAGCATATCCAAAAAATGGTTCTGAAGATTCACACATATGTGATAAAATGTAAAGAGGATTAATAATGTTAATAAAACTCTAAAAACAAATTAAGATAGTGAAAGAAAATCAACATCATATATATAACATAATACAAAAAATTACTACGCTCATGATTAAGCATAGTAACATTTAAGATACAACCCATTTCAAGGTTGTGCCAATGGAATCCCATCGTAATCAAATAACTCACAGGCACCCTTAGCAAGAACTCTTTTGACAATATAGGGGCCATGCCACAATGGCTCGAATTTTCCTATACCTATTACATTAGCTTCTTGTTTGTAAAGAAGGACCAAATCGCCCTCTGAGTAGATGCGAGGCTGGATGTTTTTGTCGTATTGCGCCTTTATACGTCTCTTATGTGCATCATTTTCCAATTGGACTTCACATCACATTTCATCCAGATGGATGAGGTTAAGGAGACACACTTCTTCTCGGGTGTCAGGTAACGAGCCTATTGCGAGTTTTAACGATGATATTTCACATTGGATTGGTAAGATAGATTCCATACCATACACCAATTGAAAAGGAGTAAATCTGGTTGTGTTTCTCACTGAGGTTTGATACGCCCAAAAAGCAGAGTACAGGATCAAATTCTATTTCCTTTTACGGACTCCTATAATTCATTGAACCATTCATTTAAGAATTTTGTTAATAGCCTCAACTTGTCCATTTGATTGTGGATAATAAGGAGTAGAATTATCATGCGACAATCCTAACTTGGTAGTCAATTCATAAATCATATGGTTGCGAAAATGCTTCCCATGATCCATAACTATAGCCTGTGGGACCCCAAACCATGCAATAACGTGGTTGAAGAAAAACAATGCAGTTGTTTGTCCTATGTTATTGAATGTAGGCATTGCTTCGGCCATTTGGTAAAATAGTCGACTACAAAAATAATATAGCCATGCCCCCTGGACGAAGGAGGGTTATAGGTCATGAAGTCAATATCGCATTTCGTAAATGGTCCAGCAAAGAAAACATGATGCATTTGCGTTGGCGGTTTACGAATTTTACGATAAAAAATCTGGCATGCATGAAAACTTCTAACTATGAGGATGTAATCTCGAAAAATAGTAGGCAAAAATTAATTGGTGCAGAGTATCTTCTGCATGGTAGCATATCTAGATAAGTGTCCACCACAAACCCCAGCATGACAATCATTTAAAACTTTTTCGGCCTCCTCATGAGTGAGGCACCTCCTTAAAATGGTATCGACACCATGACAATAAAGTGTATCGCCGGTGATTAGATAATCTTTTGCTTGGTGTCGAATATTTCGTTGTTCAGACCGAGAGGTATTAGGTCCGAAATTTTTGGGTTTGGAGATAAATGATGAAATCCCCATACCAAGGATTAGACGATCCGATCAGAAACAGAGACTCGTCTAGAATAGATGGTTCCAACGTAGTAGCAATGCTATCAAGGAAGGTCACAGAGAAGCTCAACCAAAACTAAAGACTTCTTTGACTTGGATTTTATGAATTCCAAATAAAATTCCTACAAAATGATAGTCCATTTTGAATATTTTCGCTCCATCAATTGACATGATAATATATATGTCATGGGGTTGCAATCCGAAACTATTGTTGTTTTTCGGAGTAGGATATAATGGAGAAATCTTTGGACAGCTTGAACAGATGCCAAGGCAAGATTTTCCATCCATGAGTACTTAACTCTCGTATCATTGAGAGTATGACTCAAATAATGGATCGGATGTTCAATTCCATCTTCTACTTGGACCAAAACCAGAGCAATGGTCTTTTCAGCCGCAACGATATATAGGAAATAATCATTTTGATAAATAGGAGGATACATTAATGACTCTCAGACAAGAGTGTCCTTGACAACATCAAAATAAGCTTGTGCAACTTGATCCCAACGGAAGGGAACCCCCTTTTTCAATAATCCAGTAAATCCTTTAGCCATTTTGATGTAGTTTGGAATGAACCTTCTCAGGAAGTTAGCCTTTCCTTGAAGGTTCTATATTTGAAGTAAGTTTGATGGTGCAGGAAAATAAAGAATGGCTTGAACCTTCAATGGTCTATTCGAATTCCTTCTTTTGAGACTACGAATCCAAGAAATCAACCAGAACCAACACAAAACACACATTTATGTGGATTGCGGTGTATTTTGTGGTGTCGGAATCTTAAGAAAATGGCTCTCAAATTCATCGGGTGATCAGTCCGATTTCGTGAATGCGCGGGTAAATCATCTAGATATGGTTGAACAACATGCTTGATGTCATTGAAAGCATAATACATTGCTCTCTGAAAAATTTTCCCAATATCCCAGCATTCTTTAAACCAAATGGAAGTTTCCTATATGTGAATGTGCCCAAGGGACAAATGAATTATGTCTTATGTTGGTCATTTAGGCAGATATTGATTTGATTGTAGCTGAAAAATCCATCCATGAATGAGAATATTTCACATCCAGCACAATCATCAATAATATGGTCGATAAAGGGAGTAGGATAGTTGTCTTTTGGACAAGCATGATTAACATCTCGATAATCAATGCACACTCTAATGGTTCCTTATTTTTTCATAACAGGAATGATATTGGAAACCCACTCAGTTAGCAGAATAGGGTAAATGAAACCAGCATGAAAAAAAATTTCAACTTCTAGTTGATGGTAGCGGATTTATTTGGGTGAACAGGATGAAGCCATTGGCACACCAGTTTGAAATCAGGTTACATATTAATAGTGTGTTCAACTATATTAGTATCTATGCTTGGAATTTCCTCATAAGACCAAGCGAACACGTCACGAAATTCACGAAATAGAGAGCGATATGAATCAAGTTCTGATGGAGAACAAGATACACTGACATGAATATTTTCTACAATGCCCGGTTTGGTTGAGATATCAATATAAATGGTTTCTTTGATATTTGATAAGTTTCGCTCGGAATTGATTGCATTAATCGGTAAAGAATTCAAAAACAAAGTTTTGATGGATGGATGATATAGTTCACTGAGATTGTTTTCTTCATAATCAGGAAGATAGGAACAATGATGATAATCTTCCCATGGTTCTCCTTCTGACATCATAGCTTCCAAAATATTTTCATCTGTCAAAAACATTGAGGAAAATGGATCAAATGGAGTACCAAAATCTAAGAAACGATCAACCCAAACACTTGGCGACGCTGATTTCGGATTTTCTGCCCAAGCCAAATAGATTGATTTCTATGCTAGCTCAATAGGGCTGGGTAGTAAAAATTCATCCAATGTAGAAATAAAAGAATAACCCATACTCTCCCTTAAGCGAGATAGAGTGGAAAATATCATGTAGCAGGTCTCTATACTTGCAATTTCTGCTGACGTCACGGGCGGCGGTAATGCCAAGGTTCCCATAAGAGTGGAATCCTTTAAAAGTCCTACACCAATGTTTTGAATTTATAGTTGAAGTAAGTAAAAAAATGGAACACTTCCAGTTACCTACGAAGAGGAGGAAAATAAGGATAATTTATTAATGACTGTGATTGTATCTTTATGTGGAAATGAAATCATTCTAAAGTATGTAGAAACGATGGCAGTCATTGCATATACCCATGGTCTTCCAAGTAAAATATTATAGTCAAGGGGTCTGTTAACAACCTCGAAATCAATATTCATTGTTTTTCCCCCTAGTTCAACATCTAGGTTATTGATAATACTGCAAGGTTTATATGTTGTTCCATCAAAAGCCTTCAACTTCATTGATGATTATGATAATCGCGGCGAGCCAAGTGACTTCCAACAGTTTAGAGACATAATGAACATAGATGCACCCTCATCAATAATAGTGCGATGAAAAAGGTGATTAAGAAAATTTACTTGTATGGACAATGCCAATTCTTTTGGTAGATGTGGTACATAGCCCGTATGATTAAAGACATCAAGTTAGAATCAGTCAGATCAATTCCACCAATGGCTGACAATAAAGCCTGTTTCTTGGAGGGACAATTTTGTAATACCTCAAGAGCAGAATTAGATGAAGGGGATTGAGCCAAATCTTCAACTATATTATAATTTTGTGCAGCTCTTGCTCAAGGATTATATGTCGATTTATGAACTACTCCCTTTGGTGGCTTAATTTTCAATTTAGGAATAACAGTAGGTGGTACTAATTCAGTAGATGGATTCGTTGTCGAGGTACTAGGTTGATCAGTGGCCGTACTACCATATTATTTATTCTGCGTCGACACCAAAATATATTGTGAAGGTTTTGTGGTGGATAACATTAACACTTGGGAACTAGGAGCTGGATCCGTAGCAACCAAATTAGTGTCCAAATTTGGAAATGGGCCTGTCAACACAACTGATGCATGAGAAGTCTTGATGATTTTTGAGACTTTAGCATGGTGAGGAAAATCCCTAAAAAAGTGTTCCTCATTATAGATTATGCATGGATAACGATGTTTCCGTGGTCCAGACGATTGATCAGATGATCTTTCCTGCGGGTTATAAGTTTGATTTTTCTTTGATTTCCCATTTTTCTTACTTCCTAGTTGCTTGTCACTTTTTCCTTTCTCAAATGACATGGAATTAATTTCAGAAGTAGGAGCAGGATCAGATGCAGTAGTGTGGCGTGTTTTTGCAATGCCTATCAAGCTGTCACTGACATGAGAGTCCTTTATTTGAGGAGGAACATTGAAATTAGATCGCGGCACATTAGGGATTTTTTAATAGAGCATGTAGGACTGAGTGTAAATCAAGTCTAAATATTGGCACGAGAGATAAATTTATCTTCCGTGACGACGCTACCCTTAGCTACATCTTCAGTTATAGATAGTAACAGGGACTTAATGAACCATTCAGCAAGGCGTTGATCCAGAAAAAATGTCTTAACCATTCGTCGACGGCGACGCTACTCATGAATATGATTAGAAATGTGAGTAGAAATAGTATTTTTGAAGTTGTTCAAGAGTTTCGTTCCATTTTCATATCCAGTCAGTAAATGGAAATGGGTCAAAAATACAGTAGCTAAAGAAGTGAAATTTTCAAAAGAAGCTCCAGGTAACTCAATGTGCCATTTAGCAGCCGGACCTGTAAGCGTATGCTGGAAAAGATGTAGTGGAATAGAATCATCATTCAGGGAATTTGATGAACACCGTAAATGATAAGTCATGAGATGAGATGACGGATCTTCTCCAGGTTTTTCATTGAATTTAGGAATATTGAAGGGCAATTTATGAGGTATCACCGGCCACCAAGGAGCATAATTTATAGGATCATTGGTTAACCATTTTAAATCTGGTAATTCCAAGGTTGAAAAAAAAGGCAATTGTCGATTAAGGTGAGGTTGAGCATATCCAGGGTAAGATGGAATTACTTGGGCAATAGGCCTTTGAGCACCAGCATACAAAATCTTGTGCTGGTAACCCTAATAGTGGTTGTTTTGCATAGCAAACGATTGAGGATTTTGTTGACCAAAACCTGGATATGTTACTTGTTGAAATGAAGTTCGAGGCATTTGTGCTTGTGGTTGCCAAGGGGTCTGTCCACCAATGTTATATCCCAAATTGATATAACTTGGATTTAGTTAATATGTATAACAAGGTTGTGTTTGTGACATCCCATAAAATGGTACACCAGCTTGTGAATAAATGATTCCTGATATAGGTTGTTGCAAATTAACCAAAGGATTTTGAGTCTATGGAACCAACATTTGATGATATTGAGTTGAAGGACCCACCTGATAAGGTTGATGTACAATATTTTGATTCTATAACAAGGGTATAGATGTATTAACAAGTGGTGATGAAGTGGGTGTAGTAGGTTGAACCGGTTGATACGAGTTTACAAACGTTTGTGGTTGGATAGGCAGAGTGGGTTGCCATTGGAAAACATTCATGTCAACATTTTTTTGGCCAAAAAGTGACGTATTACTGTCATATTGGGTGACCAAAGGTTTCCCCCAACCTAAGGAGGATAATAAGACGAAAAATAATTTTCTCCAAATGCTGGGAGTCTAGCTGATATGGTACTTAAAGGAATTGACCCAAAAGGACCGACTTGATATTGCCCTGATGATGTATGTAATGAATCAAGTCGTTCAGTACTAATGATAGGAATACTATTTAAAACACCAGATGATGACATTGGAAAAGGCCATGACCGTGAAGATGCACCATAGAAAGTCCCAGGTAATGATTTGTAACTTGTTGGGACCGAAGGGCCACCGTGCAGATATGACTCTGGTGAGGTTGTGAACATTGACAGAGTAGCGAGGGTAGGAGCTGACGTAATTGGAACAATAGACCCAACCAAAGATGTTGGTCCAAACATGGTTGTGTGACCAAATGTATACCCTCGAAAATCGATGGGAGATTGAATAGGAACATGATCAACAAAAGCAGATGGAAATGATTGAGGAAAAGACTCATACAGGTAAAGGCCCCTCCCAAAATGGGTTGGAGTTAAAGGTGTATCATCTTGTGGGATTTCTTCAATCGCAATTAAACCAGGAGGAGGAACTTTACCGTCGGTCCTAAAATATATTTCCGATGATTGACTGTGTGATATAGGAGTTTCAATAGCTACAGAACTTTGTGGGATTACCATGGTAGGAACAACTTCCGGTTGTTCGACTTCAAGATTCACATGTTCTGGCAAAGAAGAGATAGGATCTGGATCAATTTGTGATTGAACAACATCGGGTCCAGGAGGTATGGGCTCAATGATTGAATGGATCGTGACCACGGGTAGCTGTGAAGACTCTGTTTCTACAACAGTAGAAGAACCAGAATGTGTGGAAACAATTTGAGCTAACTCTGGTTTAAAATATGATTTTTCACTAGAGGTACAAATTATACTTGATTCAGAAAACCATGATCACCTTCGCCTACCAGAAGTAACTTCTGGTGGTAAAGGTGGTTTTAAAGATAATCTACGCGAATTACGGGGGATAGGATTTTTTTCTTCCACGATTACTGATTTACTTTAACCAAAAAAGAAATAAACAAAATAGGGTAATGTTAGGAAAAATGGTTTACCAAGAAACTATGAACTGCAAAATACCTCCTAGTGAACCAATAAGTACGAGCAGGTAATCTCCCCGAATGTTGTGTTCGGTGTATCACAATTTCAAGGTGGCGGGCTCGGTTCACTATGGATGGATAGCACCTAAAATTTTTCCTCCCAAATATACCCGAAGCTATGTGGAGGCCCAAGTCTATATTAGCTCTGTCTGATGCAAAACCGCACAGTGAGAGCACCCCTTTATACTTATCGTACTGTAACACCACCTGATATACCCGAAAGTATGTGGACGAGCTACGATATACTTATGTACATGGATTGAGGTATCACACTCGGAATGTATCGCAGACAAGTTAACAACAGCTGCTATGTTTTACGACACTGGAACACGTCTCTAGCCTAGGCCTTCTTAATTTTATCATTCTGGTTCCAATGCGTTGTTAAGCAAATTGAGATTAATTTTATGTTGATCTTTCTTAAAAATTTTCCTTTCAAAGGTTCACCGCAATGATGTGTATGAAATTCTTAAAATTCAGGCTAAGAATGATAAAAAATATTTCATTTTTATCTTTTTCAATGAAAAACCTAGCTACTAAGGAAAGAGAGCAAATAATTTGTGAGAAAACAAATCAATGAACAAAAAGAATCAATGAATCACAAAATAAATGCAGATTTCCTAACATTCCTTTTGCAAAACACACATTATTCTACATGCAAATGCAAGTTTTTCTTTTCATTTTCTTGAATGTTATGAATGCCGAAAATAAAATAGGTGCACTAAATCAACAATTCAAATGCTTTTTACTTTCGAGAAAATAAGAATACAAACAACAATTTCTCTTTTGAAGGAAAAACGAGGATTTCAACAACAAATTCTCTTATCAAGGAAATGAAGATTTTACCACAATTTCCTATTTCGAAAGAAAATGATTTTTAATGCGACCATAAAAGGTAATTTGAAATCAAATTATCGATGATAAAGAACAACCTTTTTTAAAACAACATTGAACAAATTTTTAGTCCAAGGAGAAGAAGTATATAGAGTCACTGGTCAATTGAGGATCAAACTTTTCAAAACATAGTAGCAAACAAAACTGAAGCAAACTTCAAAGGAAAATTCAAAGTAATTTGGGTACTTTTAGGAGTCAACACAGTCTCCAAGGGGAGACATTGCTCTGCAACACAGGCTACAAAGGGAGACAATTCTCTGCAAAGCACTG
The DNA here is from genome assembly GCA_034641835.2 of Pinus albicaulis. Classification (NCBI taxonomy): domain Eukaryota; kingdom Viridiplantae; phylum Streptophyta; class Pinopsida; order Pinales; family Pinaceae; genus Pinus; species Pinus albicaulis. Next base: position 185,704 of record JAXQQM020060381.1, read on the forward strand.
TGTCGTGTCTAAGGGTGCGTTGGGTGCAGTATACGAAGAAAAATACTATTGTTTAACTTATTTTCTTTGATAATTTGGCTTTGAGAAAGTTTATTCTTTATGAGTAACAACTACTAGGTGGATAAACAAAGCATATCAGAGGCTTAAATACCTAGAAGTAAGAGAAATGATTCCCAGTAGAGTCGCCAATTTTTTGGGCCAGAATTGTGAATTACGGATAAATCACGCTTCCCTAGAAAGGTACTAGTCTAGAACAATAGGTGAAAGACTATACAACTATTTCTCCTAACTCAGAATAGATACACAAAGAGGGTTGGAGGCTTACTTATTGAGTCACTTCCAAATGGCTCCTTCTGTTTCTTCTGTCGCAGCTTCAAATTCAAGCAGTTTTGTGTTGAATGCTTCCTACAAGAAAGAACACTGAAACAACAGAAGATGCAATAATATAGATATATATTCAAGCTAGTTAGCTAAATCAGTAAAGCATAAACCATACACATCAACCAAGATCTTACAATATGGAAAATCAAAGCAAATACAGATGCATATAGGGATAAATAATCAGTACTCTTTACTGATGATAGAAGGAGAGGTTACAACCTAGTGATTGATTTGAAGTGACCTTCTAGCAATGTTCCCAAGCCTCATCAGAGTATAAATCTCTCCAGAAGCAGCTACATAAATCTAGCTCTCAATTGAAAATTCTCCAGCATGTCTCTACTCAAATTCTTCCTCTTCAATAACTTAGATTTGTGCTCAATTTATAGATTAATTGTAGGTTTTTTGCAATCAATGACTTTCAAACAATCAGAAATACATGTTTCCAGTCATGTAGATGTGAAATGGACACTTGGATCTGAAGCTTGACACGTGAAATCTTCTAGAAGGCACTGGCCAAGTGGATATTTCAAAACAATGAGAATTTCGCTCCTAATGTGACCAACGCACCTCTAAATGTCTTGAAGTGCTTTTCAGAGCAACCTTGCATGGGGCTACCTGCATATGTAATGCACTTAGACCCCTTAAAGCATGCGTTGGTGAGTTCTCATATATTACATAATAAGCTTCAAACCATGGAAACCTTTGCTTGATGTCTTGCTTGATTTGTCTTGTTTCTTGTCTTAGGGCATGTAGCAAATAAAATGATAGGGAATGATAGACCCTTGATCATTGGTTCTAGAGATAATGTCAATTTAACTAGGTCATATGGAATGGTTCCCAAATTGACCTATAACAAAGAGAATTGATGATCTAATTTAAACCCTTAAATTGAACCAACATAGTGAAGGTGAAGGAATATGGTTGAAGGTAAAGGGAGGTGAATGAAGGGTGTAGGATTTCCTTATCCAAGCTTAGTACTCCTTGGAAGCCTATCTTTCACCAACGTTTATGCCCATGGTGTCCTTCCTTTTCCCTAGAAGAATGACCTTGATGGTAGAATTTGGAGGCAATCTGCAGTGTCCAAGAGAGATATGGGATGGTATAGGTGGATGTAGAAGAGTTTCCCCCACTGCAATTCAACACAATCCATGCAATCTCATCCAGTACATGCATCAAATGATCAATTTTACAGTAAATTGAATTAACATGGAAAAAGATATTTGATTTTTCTAAAAATATATGCTACCCAACAACACAACTCTAATTGTTAAACAAATGCTATTAACTTCTAACTTATAGAAACCAAGCATGCAAAATGATGATAAGCCCACACTTAACAATTTCCAAGAAACAATGAACACATGTTTTTTGGTTGGTGTTGTAGTGATATTCCCGCCACTCTTCCCACACAAGAGGAGATAGGAAATCCTACAACTACAAGTTTTTTGATGTAATTCCTTCCTACTTAAACAAGAAAATTATTTCACTGACTTGAACAAGAAAAAAGAAAGAATACAAGAAGTGGACTAAAGCCTCTCGGTTGGGCCCAAACATAATGGTTTCAGCCCTTCAAAACTAACTCAGATGCATGCCAATAATGGAAATCTCATTGAAAGAAAATAAGATTCACTACATAATATTAATTATGAAAATAATGGTACCTAGCACAAGGCTCTTAGTAGCTACCTGTAGCTTCAACATAATTTTGAATCCTAGTGAGCCTTTATGTTGAGTATTTATAAAAAAAGTAGATGAGGGGAAACTCCCTTAAAAGGCGTAATGATTCCCTCCAAAATCTTGAAATTGGTGGATCTGGTTCCCTTTGATATTCACATGTACTAAAGTTCATTGGTTGTCAATGAATTCCATCTGTTGGTGAGGAATATTTTATCTCAAGCCGATTTGGAGAGTTAATGAAGTGGAAAATCCCCCTATATTTTCTTTAGATGTCCCCACCAAGCCCCTACATAGTAAATATCTCCACAAATTCTCCTTTCACCTACATATTAATCACATTAGGCCATGTAATATAAAAATCACCCTATAGTATTCTTACTAAGCTTAATATCGCTAAAAATGTTAATTAATGTGATAAAATGAGAGTTTTTTAAGGGCTGGAGGGTAGAAAAATGGACCAAAAAATGTACCTAATGATGGGACCCATCAACAATGAACTCCAAGCCCCTGATAACCTTGCGAACAATCATGTAGTGCATATAATTACAAACACAAGAATAAATATACATGCCTTATCTACAGTTTATGATAAACACCCAACATTAAACAATAATAGCATTCAACATTCAAGTGCAACAATATACAAGTAGACACTTATCTTACTATATTTAAATTACTAGCAACTGAGGGAGGGAATTTGACTATCCACGAAACCGTATGCCAACTATATTGCAATATTTCTTGTAGCTAGCTATGCAAAAGGAAATTTCTCAGGAGTTCTCTCACCAATAACCAGTTCGTGAAAGGTTAGATATAGAGTCCATTTCTCAGGTGAATTCTCAACAATATCTATATTTAACATGATAGGGACTCTCAAATCTATAAAACAAGAACCTCAAGGGTTCATTTTAGGGACAAAAAGTTTAATTTTAGTTCGAAGAGAAATATCATATGTGCATAATGTGAGGCTTAACAACTAGATTAGTTATTGTTGGAGTAAAGGGTCCACTTCTTCAAAACATTTATCAACATGTGCTAGCACCTGTGTTATTAGCCCCAAGGCTACACTTAATGTTTATCATTCCCAGCAAGTACTTGAGTGTATCATCCTAGCCAGTAGTTTGTAAACCTATTAATTTTGTAGTGGTTTATCAACCCCAAGGTAGGCCACTACTCAGGTGGTTTATCTTCGAGCAAGCCCATAATAGTTTATCAACCCAACAGGAACCTAAGTATGAACACTCCACCAAACTCTCTTTGGAAAAAAACACATAGGAACATATAAAAGCTTTACTAAGATATAGGGAATCCATCCTAAAAGCACAAAACACATGTTTATAGGAAGGTTAATATTCCAGTCATATTCAAAATCACTGCCAAATTCGAGCTCTCTTCTCTGCCAATCATCTCTCTTGAAAAAATATACACAAATCATCATGCCTAATTTCCTTCCCTTTCTCTATATTGCATTCCTTATTTTACATTAGGTGTGCTGACCATGCCTGCATCTTTATGAGAATGAAGACTACAAGCTCATACTCTACTCAAGAGGCGCATTTCCTCCATTCGATATTTGCACAATAGTTCCATTAAACCAAAATGGATTTGAGTAATGAAATAAATTCAATGCATAATTGTACAAGAAATTCATCTTTCATGAGGCCTATAAATCCATTTCCACTTCCTAAACCAACCAATGTGTCTGATTTCCACATTATTCACATGAATTACAATTCATAATAGTATTTACAAGAGGGATTAGCATAGGTATGTCAATCTAATTTCACTGTGAAATCCCATATTCTTGGGTTTTCCAACCAATAATGTTAGTCTTCCTTGTCCTTTATCAACTAAATAAATTCCTATGAAAACAATCAAACATAGTTATGTCATTCATTTGGCGAATCTTCTTCTAGACCCAAATCCTCCTTACTCTTCCAACTCAGTTTCTAAAATAGATACCAATATTGAGAATTTGCATCTAATAAGAATAAAATATCTTTGGAGTGGAAGGAGGTCACTAAGGATTCAAATAGAAAATATTTAAATTTTCCACTCTGGATCCAAGGATTTTTACTAATTCATAATTTTCACTTTTCATTGGCTTTTTATTCCACCCAAGGACATATCAAAGTAAAAGACGTAACCAAATATTTTTAGACCATTTGTCCCCCTCTAAAATATTTTCTTTCAATCCTATACCATTTCTACATTGATAGGCCCTTCAGGTATTTTAAACACATAAATCTTACCGATAACCAAATTTTGTGTGTTTTCCCCCATAGAGATTGAGCTACAAGATACTGGGACAAAGTATGCATGTGATTTAAGCCCTAACCTCCTAACCTTTTTGGCTTGACTAGAGTTAACCATTGTAACTCCTTTCCCAAATGAAAATGAAAATAATTTTGTGAATATTAATTAGAATCCCTTTTATAATCTTCAAAACCAATTCCCAATACACCCGTATTGATTCTAATATATATTTCACCAACACTATCAAACCACATCTCTATAATAATCAATTCACCTAGAAATAAATATGATCCTAAATATTATTTACCAACCATAGCTAATTAACACATATTTTTGGGTTGGGATTAATATGGAATCTTAAATATTTGAGATGAAAATCTAAAACATCAGTTGGGAATTGTAACCACTAAGCCAATCGATCATGTAGACCCTCCAGAAGGAAGGATCCTATAACACAATAATTTTCTTCATTTATCACTATACCTTTTCTAGACATGAGAAGATACAAAATATCATCACTCATGAATTTATAACTCATATCCATGCCCCAAAGTAAGAAAAACATAAATTAATAGAAGGTGTGATAGAGGGACTGCCTCTAACACCTTCACTCCTCTAATAACACTTTTGGACTTAGCATTAAAATACACTAATTTGAGCCCTTATAGAACAAGAAGGAAATACATGAATACAAAAAACACCCCCAATGAAGGCCTATCAACGTTTTAAATAAATGTTAAGGAACCACACTGATTAGTGCCATGAAAGAGGGAGATTAAATATAATCTATGATCCAAATTACCACATTATTATTCATGCCGAATTGGATTGAACAAAGAAAAAGAAAAGACTAGTTCACCTTGTCATATGATCTGAATAAGTCCAATTTGATAACTAATTTGATATCTACTGATAACTGGTTGAACACATTGATGGAGTGAAATGACTCTTGATCGAGAGAAAATTGTTCATGCATTTGTCAGCTAGGAAGAGAACACAACTATTCCTCTAAGAGAAAGGCTTCAAAATTTAATTTGAGACTAAGAGTAATAACCTTAGCTACCAAATTATAAGTAACATTTCAGCACAGGATCATCCCATTGTCCTTGAATATGTTACATCTTTCCTTTATGGTATAAGAACAAGATGTGTAGTGTTCCAAAAAATGATCATATTTCATTATTAATATGACTCTTATATGACCTTCAGGATGTCATCATTAAAAAATTATATATATATATATATATATATATATATATATATATATATATATATATATATATATATATTGTAACACCATATGGACTTGGAATTTTTCCTCTTTTAAGAGAGAAACAATCTTCTTTATTTCTTCCCCAATCACGTCCTTCATCAAACATTCAATACATTCTTTGGAGATCGTACAAGGGAAATGCGTAAGAACTTGAAAATTTTCTAGAATTAGATAGCTCCCACTCTCTTGGCATCTCCTTATACTTTCTCCTAAAAGTATATTTATCATAATTACTCAATGACTATGAATCTCCTAGATTTAGTTGAGGTTCCTATTCTAATTTCAATCATGTGGATACCGTGTATTTGTGTCCCTTTCATGGATCCATATGGATCAATTTTTTTGTCTCTACAAAGCCTCAACTTTTCACACAAAATAATGTTGATATCTTTGCTAATTTTCAATATTTGTTAGCTATCATATGAAAAGGAGCCTTATTATAATAATTCATAGAGCTCATTAATCTTATATTCGACTTTCAAAAGATATGCATTTTCATTGCCATATATTCTTTCCTGCATGTTCTAGTTTTTAGTACCAAAATGCACCACCCATAAGAAACTTTCCCTCAGGGTTTCAAAGCCAAAGAATGTTTAGATGCGTCTAGATATACAAGGTCAAAATTTTAATAAGAGGGGCTCTATGGGGTAGTTTTGTTGGAAATATTGTCATTGATGGCAAAGGAGAAGACAGGAGTAGCACCTGAATTATCACTAAGGCAAAAGAGCAAAGAAGAACCAGCAATGAGGCAAACGAGAAGACACGAGGAGCACAAAGAGAGGCAGAAAGGAGCAAAATTATACAATAAATCAGAGGCACTGGAGGTATGACACGATGCGATGTTTGTATTTGCGATACGATCACATATCACAATCCGAAAAGGCAGTATGGCAGACAATGAAGCAAAGGCAGTGGAGATGCGATGCGATGTGATGCAATCGCATACTGCAATCGGCAAAAGAAGCAAAGAGGCAGAGTAATGAAGATGCGATGCAATGAGTACATGGGTCCTACAGGGCAAGTTTTTATTATAAGTTTTGAAGGTTGTCTCATGGGTACAAAGAGTTTTGTTAAAGAAATGTATTGTCGAAACATTTCCAAAGGTGTTAACGCTATGTTAAACAAACAAAGGTAATTAGAATGGGTCCCGCAAGGAAAGCGGTTTTGAAACCCCAATACCAGTGGGTTCTCGCGACCCTTAAAGTGGTAAGTAGATTTGCTCAAAAAAACACGATATGGGTCTTTGATAGACATGTGGTGAAGAGTGGTTTTTAAAAACCACTTTTATCACGTAATTTTTTAGAATTAAAGTTCAAGGGTTGAAATAACACAATAGCCGTCCGATTTGAGGTGGAGAAGATCCAACAATGATCGCATGGGAAATGTGCATGGAAATTTTGAAATGTTAAACAACAAGCATATTGTGAAGTGATATCCGTTGGATCAAGATCGGTGAAGATCTAACGATGGTCACATCACGCAAAAGGCAGAGTCTTCACGTCAAGGCCTAAAGTGGAAGTGTTGAAGATCAACGACGGAGATCTTATCAGAGATAGAAGATTGACGGTGGATATCTCATCGCATCGGCAATCTCACATCACATCGGCGGAATGGAAGAACAAAGGAATGACAGTTTGAAAGTTGTGATTGCGATTGAGCAATTTAATCGCAACCATCTGATCCCAATTAACGGCAACCATTGAATCTACAGTGAGTTATCACATCGGCGCAGTGAAAGTGCAAGGGAAGAAGTTGTTGAATGTTGCAATTGTGATGATGTGATCCAATCGCAACCATTAGATCATGGTCAATAGCAACCATTGGATCATAAAGATAAGTTGGAGTGGGGTCCACATTGACCCATCGCATCGGCAGAGATTCAAATGTGAAAGTATAATATTTTCCTTTGTTAAAGCACATCGATAGATAAAGGAGAAATATAACTAAAAATGTTGCAATGCTAACGAATTGCCTGGTGGGACCCTTCGCTCATCGCATCGGTTGAAATCATATGACCAAAGGCACAACGGACCACTGAATGTTGCGATTGCGATTGCGATAGTGCAATGGAATGTCAACCGTCGGATTGGGAAGTTAAATGAGGCGGAGTGTCTTCCTAGTGTGGGCTCCATGTAAAGGAAAAAGGTTGTAATATATGATTGCACCGAGATTTCAGACCAAAGCTGAAGAATGCATAAAAGGTAAGGTGGTAAGTATATATGAACCAATATATATATATATATATATATATATATATATATATATATATATATATATATATATATTCAGTGTGGGGCCATTGCATCGGTGTGAAGGAAGAGCAATGAAACAATCCATTGAAGTCTGCGATTGCGATTAATCGCATCGGAACCATCGCAAAGGGTTTAATTGCAATCAGAAGACTTTGGAGGCAGCTCATCGCATCGGCGGATAGAAAGAGTTAAGCAAGTGGGCCTGAAAGGTTATGTAATAGGATAAACGGGTTTTTTATTATATCGTTGAGAGAGGATTTAAGTGTATATGCATATTTGAAATATGAAGTTCCTCATAAGTATGGGTTCATAACCATAGATAAAAGAAGCTTCCGCGTACAGTAATTTAAATTTCCAGCCCAGGGAAAATGAATGGAGAGGCATTCTTATATGCATGAGACTTTGAGATTTATTTGGGGCTAATATTGTAAAGAAATTATATATATAGCAGATACGCATTTGCAGTAAACAGGAGAGTATCCAGAAATTGAAAGGGATAGTGACAACAGCAGAAAAGACAAGCACACAGTGAGCCAAAAACTGAAAGGGTTGAATGAAATATATCAGTTGCAAATATAATTGTAAATGTTTTATTTAATTTTATATTGTTTGTGATGCAAAGGCAAGTCTCCGTAAGAAAATAAATATCCCACTATAATATTGAAATATATACATATTGTAATATTTCTCTGAATATGCTAGGCAAGAAAATGAGAAGGCAGAAGTCAAAGAGTCATGGCCATTCACTTCGAAATCCCGGTGGAATGCAAACACTCATGAGGTGAACTCTATAAATTATATCAATTTGATATGCTTAGAGAGGTTAGAGAATGGAGAAATGAGGCAGAGAGTGTAAGAATAAGAAAGAGAATATAGATATGGTGTGAAGATTCAAAAATGATATAAGGCAGATATGAAGGCTACTGGACAACAGTGATGAAGGAACAGAATAGATATGATATCCAGGTAAATCAGCATGTATTTTTATTGAAAGAGTGAGGAAATTGGTGCTTCCATATCAATTTGAAGCTTGATAGAAGTCAGTTGTAGCTGGATGAGGTAGGAGCCTCTCGTAGGTTTGAGCCTACAGAAAATAGATGGGAGTTGGAGCTTCCTTGCAAGTTGTAGCTTGCAGAATTGAGGCAGGAGCCTCCTGTAGGTTGGATCCTAGAGAAAATTAATGGTGATAGGGATTTGGAGCTTGGCTTTGCATCACAACAATAATAATATGTGGTTTTCTCCCTTTATGGGTTTCCACTTATACCTGTTGTCTATATGCATGATGATTATGTGTTGATACTCTGTATTTATTCTACTTAACACCTGCTACTCATTTATTAAGATTGTAGTTACATTATGTAATATGTTGATCATGAAATGAAGGTGTAAATATGTTTAAAAGAAATTTTTTAAAAGTCCATGAATGTGTTAAATTGATTCAGCCCCCCTCTCAGTTTAACTAAGGGTTCAACAATTGGTATCAGAGCCAAGTTCCTTCTATATCAGTTTAACAACTGGAAGGAGATCCTAGGTCCCCAAGATGGCTAGTTTAGAAGGATGCTCAACAAATAAAGCCCCTTTGTTCACTGGTACAAATTATGCATTCTAGAAAATAAGAATGAGGACGTACATAATGTCTCTAGGAATAGAAGTTTGGGTTGCTGTGGAATTGGGATATGCCCCAAAGGAGTCTGACTTAGAGAAATAAGCCAAGCAAGACTTTGTAGCTAATGAAAAAGCCATGAATGCACTCTTAAGTGGACTGTGTGAGGCAGAATTTATCAAAGTAATGCACAACAAGACTGCCAAAGAAATATGGGATACACTTGAAAACATCCATGAGGGAGACAAAAAGGTGAAGATAGCCAAAATTCAAGTCTATAGAGCTCAGTTTGAAAATTTAAAAATGAATGATGATGAAGACATCGCCAGATTCTTCTTAAGGGTTGCAGAAATTGTGAATAACATGAAAGCTCTAGGAGAAACCATAAAAGAATGTGTAATTGTTCAAAAGATTCTAAGATCTTTACCATATAGCTTTAACCCCAAGGTTTCTTCCATAGAAGAAACAACTAATTGGGAAACTTTGACCATGAACCAATTACTTGGAAGCCTAACAGCCTATGACATGAGACTGCCATAGAGGAAGTCAAATGTGAGGGAGGCAGCCTTCAAGAAAGAGAAGAAAAAAGAAGGAATAGAAGATACATGCTCCTGCTCTGATGAAGAAGAGGCAAAATTTGTCAGAAGATTGTAAAGAGGCTCATGCAAGTATAAAGGTAAACTCCCATTTAAATTCTTTAACTGTGGAAGAGTTGGACACTATGCTTCTAAGTGTCCTTATAAGAAGACAAAGAATTAGACTCAAGAGACAGGGAAAACGATATCTAAGAATTGGCAGAAAGGGAATAGACACAATAGAAAATCATTATGTGCTCAACAAGACAGCAGTGCATCTGAAAGCTCAGATGAATCCTCCAACGAAGACGGAACCTTTGAATTTGTATTGATGGCCAAGTAAGAGTTTGAAGGATTCCTTCTAGAAGATGAGGAAGAAGGTGAAGTTGATCTTGAGGGGGAGCTAAGAAGTGCCCTGGAGGAAATAGACAGACTTAAACTAAAGTGCAGAAAATAGAAAGACATTCTCCTCAAATATGTAAGAGAAGAACAAAACTTAGAAGACCTCATTCAGTTGAAAGTAGAGCTTGAAGAAGCCAAGAAGGTAAAAGAAACTTTACTTAAGAAAATTGAGGATAAAATTCAAAGGCAAGAGAAATTGGAAGAAGAAGTAGTATACTTAAGGAAGAAATTAGAAAACACCGAAAGGAAAGTGTTAATAAAAACCCCTCAAATGACAAGCTCTGATAAGTTGAATGAAATTCTAGATGCTCAAAGATCTCCTCTGATAAAAACTGGGATAGGCTACGAAGGAGAAACAAGAAAAGGCAAAGAAAAATATAACAAGAATATCACTTTTGTAAAAGCTGATAAGGATAATGAAGCAGCTTAGAAGGTTCCTACAGAAGTGTAAGCCTGCAATGAAGTAAACAGAAACAAGAAGTAACCTCAAATGAAAAATAACGGAATGAATAAACGGTCAACTGAAAAAGGCTCATATACTCCTGAATATATCAAATTTGGAAGCTATCAAAGGAGATTCTTCCCCCCTATGAAAAATGTCACTTGTTATGCCTACCACAGATTGGGACATATTGCTGCATACTGTCATACAAGGAGAATCGATTCCAACTAGCAAGGGATGCAAAAAATGAAAAGACTACCTCAAGCAAACAAATGGAGAAGACAACCCTTCATCAGGTACGCTAATTATTTTTATGGTTATTGTTTTACTGTAAGGAATTCAGCCATAAATCCAAGGAGTGCAGAACATATGGACAAATACTGACGTTCAAAACCTCAAGGAGATTTATGAATTATGGAGAGTTCACTCGTACTCATAATTCTGCTAAAAATATGATCAAATGTTGTGTATGCCATAAAATTGGACATACTTCTTCCCAATGTCCTCTCAAAGAATGTGGTCCATCTTCCCAGAAAAGGTGCCAAACAAATAGCTTTCTGTAGTGGAAAAAGAAGTTGAATAAGTGTGACCTAGCTCTAATAGCCCAGGCTTAGAAAAGCCAATAGTATTTGGACAGTGGATGCTCAAAGCATATGACTGGAGATAGAAGCAAGTTTATAACCTTTGATGAAAATAAATATAGAAATGTAACTTTCGAAAATGATAAAGCAGGGAAAATCAAAGGAAAAGGCTCAGATAGTCTGGATAATGGAAGAGGAAAGACTCAAGATGTACTATTTGTGGATGGGATGAAAGCCAATCTGCTAAGTGTCAGTGAAATGTGTGACAAAGGTTGTGAGGTTCTTTTTAGAGCACAAGATTGTGAAGTAATATCAAGCACCACAGGAAAGACCTTGATCAAAGGTATCCAAAAAAAAAGTAATGTCTATATAGTGAAAGAGGAGAATGAAGCATGCCACCTAAGAAAACTTGATGAATCATGGTTATGGCATAGAAGATTGGGACACCTTAACCTTGACCACATCATCAGTCTGAGCAAGAAAAATGCAGTCAGAGATATGCCAACAATAAAGAAGCCTTCAAATACTATATGTAAATCTTGTCAATTGGGAAAAAAAACCCCCACATCTTTTAAGACCAAAGATGAACTATCTACAAGTAGGACACTTCAGATTGTACACATGGACCTGTGTGGAACTTCAAGAACTAAAGCACCAAGTGGAGAATCTTATTTCATGCTGATAATAGATGATTTTTCCAGAATGACGTGGGTAGAATTTCTCAAATATAGATTGGAAGCACTTGAGAAATTCAAGATATTCAAGGCTTTGGCAGAAAATCAAACAGGATGCAAGCTAAAGTGCATCAGATCAAACAGAGGAGGTGAATTCACAGACTATGATTTTGCAAACCTATTCAATGAGCATGGGATAAAACAACAGTTTACAATTGCAGGTACACCTCAACAGAATGGAGTGGTAGAGAGACAAAACAGGTTAGTACAATAAATTTCCAGAGCAATGATGCAAGAAAGTAACATTCCCCAAACCTTCTGGGCAGAAGCAGTACACACAACTGTCCACATTCTTAACAAATCCCATTTAAGACCAAACTGTGAGAAGACTCCTTACGAATTATGGCATGGTAAAATAGCATCAATCAAGAACTTTAGAGTCTTTGGAAGCAAGCGTTTCATAAAAAATAATGATGAAAAATTGGGGAAGTTTGATGCAAGAGCCAATGAAGGAATATTTTTAGGATATGCATCTAAGAGTAAGGGTTACAGGTGCTACAACAAAACACTACACACAATTGTGGAAAGCACTGATGTAAGATTTGATGAAGATCTACCAAACAAAACAAGAAGTAAAAGTTTCAGCAATCCTCTAGAAGATCATGAAGAAGAGAACCAAGATGATGATGAACTAAGAAAGACAACAGAAGATACTGAATTAAATTCGAAAGTTCCCTCAAGACACACTCAAAATAATCATCTAGAAGATCAAATCATTGGGGACAAGAGTGTGGGAGTCCAGACAAGAAGACAACTAGCTGAACAAACAGAAGAAGTGTACCTAGCTATGTTATCTCAAATAGAGCCAAATAAGTTTGAATAAGCCAACAAAGACAAATATTGGGTCAAAGCTATGAATGGATAACTATACCAAATTAAGAAGAATAATACATGGGAGTTAATACCAAGACCCACAGGGAAAAATGTCATTGGCTCAAAATGGATATTCAAGAATAATATGAATGAACAAGGACAGGAAATCAGAAATAAGGCTAGACCTGTATGCAAGGGATATTCACAAATTAAAGGTCTTGATTATGATGAAACCTTTGCCGCTGTAGCCAGAATGGAAGCAATCAAAAAAAATTTGGCCTCTGCATGTTATGAGGATTTCAAGGTATATCAAATGGATGTGAAGTCTGCCTTCCTGAATGGAGATCTAGAGGAAAAAGTCTACATGGAACAACCTGAAGGATTCTCCTTAACAAATAAACAAGACTATGTGTGCAGATTAAAGAAAGCCTTATATGGGTTGTGTTTGGTCAATTTAGTGTGTCCTAAATTGCTACATTAATTTATCAATCCGAGATTCGTAAGCTGATGAAGTGTGGCATACTATATGTGCAAGATAACCTATTTCTTATCTTTTTGTCGTTTTTAGTTTTCTAATGTGAGATGGAAATTCTAAAATAAAAACAAGTATGGTTATGGTTGTTCAAGGCAATGATATCCTTTATAATGATTTACCAACTTGAAACTTCAAAAGGAATTTGAAACATACAATGACAAAACTTGAAAGGAAATGAAAATGTGTTGCTAACCTAGTAAATCAAAACAGTGAACTATTGAGCATGAAAACCAAACTATCCTTGCTGCTGTCTAAACACAAAAGAAACTATGCTTAAAGAAATCCAAGAATTGCAACAAAGTAAATCTAAATCAAATTACATCAACTTATATTCTGATCCCTCGCCATTAGTCCGGCTATGGCTTTCGGAGGTAACCATAAACAACTTGAGCAACCTGATATCTAATTTGCAGAAAAAGAAACTAATATCAAACTACACACTCATACTTCAATCCCTCACCATTAGTCTAGCTGTGGCTTTCGGAGGTAACTGAAAATGACATGAGCAATTTAATATATCTAATTTGCAGAAAGTAAACTAATATCAAACTACACATTCATACTTCAATCCCTCACCATCAGTCTAGCTGTGGCTTTCGGAGGTAACTGAAAATGTCATGAGCAATTTAATATATCTAATTTGCAGAAAGTAAACTAATATTAAACTACACATTCATACTTCAATCCCTCACCATCAGTCCATCTGTGGCTTTCGGAGGTAACTGAAAATGACATGAGCAATTTAATATATCTAAATCTGACTACTGAAACAAATGAGCAAGACTGAAATAAACAAAGCAGTACTGAAATTAAACAGAAACTAAGAAAAGTAAATTAGCAGTAGAACAATATTGATTCCATGTCATTAGTCAAAAGATATGCAAATTCCCGGGCTTCCTATTTGAAATCTGAAACAAGAACACTGGTCAGTTAACATAAAACATGAAAGATTATGGACAGAAGTAAAGTGTAAAGCATGACAGATTATAAACAGAGATGAAGCATAAATACCATGAAAGATGCAATGTATAAACACATGAATGACTTATGGCACAATGAGCTTAAATAAATAAAATAAGAACTATACAATAAGGCACAAAACCTCAGCGTGTGCAGGGCCCCTCTGCACCAGCCTTGGCAACAGCCTTCAAGTACGAATTACGCTTGGAAACAGAGTCTTCTTATATATTAAAATGTAATCATAACAGAGAGGTGATATTACTTCACAGTGGCAATGTAATTACATTACAGAGCTATCTGGAGGCTAATGGAGACTAATAAAAACTAAATCTTATGCGTATGAAAACACGTTATTTATAACTGAAGGTGATATAACTAATTCCCTAAAGTTTATGCTGATAGAAAACACGTAAACCATTACGTCCAGAGATCTAGGATCATGGCCGCGTTGAGGAGTAAATCTATGAAGAGTGGAAGTTGGTTTCGGCTTATGGAGCCGTGTACAGGTGTTGATGTGTCTCCCGTAACTCAGAAACGGTCATACAAATCTTCACGTGCTGAGAAACAGAGTCCTGTCACCGTGGGACTCTACGGTTGACTTCCACTTGGCCACCTTTGACCGCAGCCTTCTTAGGTGAATTTGCTCGAGCCAATAGGACACAATCCATGTCCACATCATTTCTGACTTGCCCATGTGGCTCGTTTTTCCTGAAGACACCTGTAACATAGACTTTCACAAAATGGCTGCGGAAAGTGGCAAGATTTTGCAGCTAAATGAGCAAAAATCTAAATCAAACAGAAGACACAAAATATAGTTAAAAATAATTTTAGATTCTCTTTTTCAATTAATAGACAATGATATTGACAACTTGAAAGGTTCAGGTGAGTGAAAAAGGTCTAGGAAGATGTATAAGAAAGATGCAGATTTGAGACTCAACATACCCCCACTGTGAAGGTGTTGCATGTCCTCATGCAACCAAAATTTTGATAATCCTTCTTCATTTCATATGCCTTGACACTTCAGCCAGTACATCCAATCCTCTCCTCCTCTTCCTTGGTGCTGCTAACATCCTAGTCTTCTTCATTAAGCATCTAAATTTGATATTAACCAGTGCTCTACTTAACTTCTGGCATTTCTTTTTCAATTTCTTGTTCTTATTCTGCCATATTCCCAGATGTAGCATGGTATTATCATGAATGATTTTGCCCAATTTTTTTTTTTCCTTCAATGTCTCATTTTCATTTTTAATGTGTTTATTTAAAAGCTCTAGCTCAAAGACTTCCTGTTTCAGTGATTGGACTAGATCATTTTGTACTGTGTGAGGCTGAATGGACGAAGTACTGGGACCTGTAGCTGCTTTTTCTAAAGATTCTATATAATCATATACTTCTTGCTGCTTGGGGTCTATATCAGGTGTCATTTTTATTGGGCTGTCCCCAAAGTGCCGTGAAGGAGAGTTGTCTTCAAAATCTGGCTGAGAAAGGCTCACATCAACATCTGGCTGAGAATGGGATGGACTATGTTCAATGTCTGACTGAGAATGAAATGAACCAGGTTCACTGACTGATTAAGAGTGATATGGACTATAGTCGGTTAGGGACTGTTCAGATGTTTCTTCTCCCAAATTGATAAAATGAGGTCCCTTCATTTGCGTTTTCCTCAACTTCCCCTTAAGCCTGGAACTTCTTCTCACACGCTGTGGACCACTATCTTTTTGCTTTTTTTTCCCTTTCTCTTTCTTCTTGGCTATAGATAACTGTTCTTGAAGATGAACCAATCTCTCAGATAACACTTGATGATCTTCTTCTTCGAAAGAAGGGGTTTGATGTATAGCCTCAATACTTTTTCTCTCTTTTGATGTTATTGGATTTTTACCCTTGGTTTCTTTCTTCTTCCTTTTTGACAGTCTCTCTTCCCTACTAGTTCTTTCAATTGTAGTAGTAGGAGTACTTTGAGTTTCATCATTTTTTCTTTTTCTCCTACTCCTTCTTGATGTGCTACCTTCAGGAATTTCTTGAGGTTCCTCAAAGAAATTTCTAATAAAAAATTGTTCCCATGTGTCCTTCTTCTCCTTTAACTCTTTTTCAATCAAAATTTTTACAAGACCATGGTGATATAGATGTGGCTCTACATCCCCTAAATGTTTCTGAACAGTCACATACATCTTCTTCAAACTATTTAATAGAAAATATGGAAGATTGAGAGTTTAATTATCTATAAAATTCATCAGCAATCTGGTATGGTACATATACATGGACCCAAAATGGCCTTCACAGGTGATGAATTTTTGAACAACTAGCAGCAAAGTAGCCCATTCCTCTTTCAAAGCATGAACAGGAATTCCTCTTTTAAAAATAGTTATGTCCATACATGGGTTGCGTAAGATTATTCTCCAGGCTTCATCACTAATGCTTTTGTTCTTAAACCATCGTTCACCCTCTTGAAGAAGTTCTGTGGCAGATGCTATAGATGCCTCATTCACCGTGAACTTAAGGTCTCCAATCTCTACTTCCAGGCCATTGAACGACCTTGCAAAAGATTTTTTCACTTCTTTATGGTAGCCTCTAACCTTTTGGATAAACCGCAGCCACTTTGCCTTCTTCAATATATCCATGACTTGCGGATATCCTTCCATGAAATTAGGTCCTTCTGGTTCTGCTCTCAACAATTTACCCATCCTTCTTTCTGCTCTTTAAAAACTTGCCTGTGTGAGGAGGTTTCAATGGAAGTAGGACGGCTGAATAAACAGAAATGAGCATGATGACTGTAGGTAGATATCAGAGAGTGGGTATACAGACTGTAGCGTAATAGAGAATGAAGCGGAATAGAGAAGGGTTTCGTGAGCACGGCAGAGATACAACTGTGAGATTAATAGAACAATAGGAAGAGTATAACACATCCGCCAGTGTTTGAAATTTGGTGGCTGCAAAATAAATGTAAGCACGTTTAAACAACGGCTATGGATTTTATGCGGTTGAAAGAAGCCGTAGTCAAATCAACTACGTCTCATTGTCATAGGTGGAATATCGGAGTATGAGTGAAGATCGGAGGTTTAATTATGGGACCGTTTGAGAATGAATGCGGGAGGATCATATGGAGATCGTGAAAGGGTTACGGAGTTTGTCAATATAATCATTACACATAATGGATGGAGCTTATGGTTTAGAACTATATAAAAATGTGTTTTAAATGCCATTTGAAATGAATTTTTACTCATACCTTGGAATCTTTGCCTTTTTCCTTGGTCTTCAATTAGTTGCTCCTCATTGATATCTTGAATTCTCCATGTCTTCATTTTTGGTCCTCATACCTACATTTTATTTCATGATTATGGAAATAAAATCTGGCTGTACATTCTTTTGAAAACAGAGTGGTAGCTGCGGAATCTGCTTCTGGCTGCGGAAACTGGTGTCAGCTGCGGAAACAGATGTCAGCTGTGGAAACTGACACAACTATTATTTGGGTGAATGGAAATGAACGGATGACAAATGACTAAATGGAAATGGTCATGAAAGAGAATTTTATTGGTAAAATGGAATGAAAAATGAAGTGAAATGGAATGAAGTGGAATGAAGTGGAATGGAATGGAGTGGGTGGTCACAAAACTTGTGAAATGAAAGAGAGTTTTTTTTTGGAAAATATAGGGTGTCAGGTGTTCCTGATTTTCACCCAATATTTTCTGTATAAGACTGCCAATCAGTGATTGGTTTTCAGGCTTATACAATTTTTTTTTATTTTTTTTTTATTTTTTTATTTTTTATTTTTATTTTTTATTTTTTTTTATTTTTTATTTTTTTATGTCCTACTCTACTTGAAAAAGAAAATCTTGTTAAAGTATATGAGTACTTCCAATGGAACCATGTCTGTAACAAGCTGATAGATAAACTCATATGCAGGTTTGAAAGACACTCTTTGATATGTATCTATATATGAGATGCCAACTGTCTTGATTTAGATGATGTCATAAGATATTGAATAATTGAGCATTGGAATCCGATGACTGAATTGAACCAAGATTCAATGTAATATTGTCTTCCTTGTCTTTCCTCTATCATGAAATGCAAGTCTTCGGAGATGTGATCTTCATTCATAGAATCTAGTGATAGGCATGCATGAGACTTTTCAATCTCTGGTTCCAATATCTTCTCTTTATCAATAGACATCCATGATTCTTGGACCTCATCGAAGTCTTCTTCTTCTTCTGGTTGTTGTTCTTCAATGACAGCTGGTGAATCATTTTTCAATACCTCAAAATTGTAAGTTGATTGAGGTGTTTTATTGTTGGGGATATGAAATGGTTGTGGAGGTATTGGAGTGGGGAATCTTTGGGGTGTCTGTGTGGATGGTAATGGTAAAGGTTGAATTGAGGTCAAATGAGGGTGATTTTGATGATTTAGTGGAGGCGAATGGTATGAATAACATTCATGATGGTATTGAGGATAGAGAGGGAAAGATTGAGGATATCATGGATTTCCTTGATAGGGCCTCTGCCAACTTTGTTTCCAAGATTGGTTTTGAGGTTGGGATTGATATGGCCAAGGTTGCCCAGGCAAGGGTGTTTTCCAATTACCTTTAGGTTGTTGTGCATAACCTTGAAACTGTGCATAAGGATATTGCATCATATTGGGTTGATGAGGCTGCCATAGTCCTCTTGGAGCTACATAACAAAGTTGCTCTTGTGCTTGATTTTCTCCATTATCCTTCTGGTAAATTGCCTTCAACCCTGGTAATGATGGGCAATCTTCAGTAGTATGTGATCCTACACAAATTTTACACATTTTAATGTTATCAAGTGGACATTCATGCAAAGCATGTTTCTTTCTACATTTAGGGAAAAATATAAATGAAGCAACTTTTTTCTTGTTTTGCATTCTTAGCATGTCAGTTTGTTCACTTAAATTACCAAGAATGTTTAGCAAATTGTTAGGTTCAGTTTGACTTACCAATATTGATGTTGACTTACTTACTTTTGCCATAAATGGATCTTGAGGGGACCTTACACACTTTGCTTTTCCTCTTGATATGTTCTTGCATAGTTCACAAATTTCTTTAAATGGCAATTGATAGACATCTCCTTTTCCCACAAGATTAAGAAGATCAATCCATTCATCCTTTATAGAATTTAGTAGGAGAGTTTTTAATGCATCTGATCCTAGATTATGCAATTTAGATCTTTTGATATTATAAGTAAATCTCTCCACTAAATCTTCTAGGCTTTCATCCTCTTTTTGGTTCATCTTAAAGACTTCATTTCTAAGGTCATGGTGCATGCAATAACCTTTATATTTTTCCAAGAATACTCTTTTCATATCATCCCATGTCCTTATAGAATTTGTTCCTAAAGTCATGAACCATCTAAGAGCTCTATCCTTCAATGTTGCCGAAAACAAATTCAATTTTTGCATGTGCAATGAGTAGCCATAAGATCTACAAATTATTTCAAATTGAAAAAGAAAGGTTTCTGGGTCTTCTGATCTCATACCTTTGAAGTTAGGAAGTACAGATGGATGGATGTTCTTCATTTGAATGTTGATATCAGTTTCTTGAATGGGAAATCCATAAGGATCTTCCTCATTTTCATCATCTCCATCCATTTCTTCAACCTCTTTTTTTTACCTCTCCTTCTACCTGCACAAATATGAATTTATGATGTGGATGTGTGGCTCTTACTGCACCACATGATATAGTGGTTGTGGTAGGTGATTGAAGTTTTTTTTTTTTTTTTTTTTGCATGTAAGAAATAAGGTTACCTAGTTACACTTCCCCGGCAATGGCGCCAAAATGTTTGGTCAATTTAGTGTGTCCTAAATTGCTACATTAATTTATCAATCCGGGATTCGTAAGCTAATGAAGTGTGGCGCACTATATGTGCAAGATAACCTATTTCTTATCTTTTTGTCGTTTTTAGTTTTCTAATGTGAGATGGAAATTATAAAATAAAAACAAGTATGGTTATGATTGTTCAAGGCAATGATATCCTTTATAATGATTTACCAACTTGAAACTTCAAAAGGAATTTGAAACATACAATGACAAAACTTGAAAGGAAATGAAGATGTGCTGCTAACCTAGTAAATAAAAACAGTGAACTATTGAGCATGAAAACCAAACTATCCTTGCTGCTGTCTAAACACAAAAGAAACTATACTTAAAGAAATCCAAGAATTGCAACAAAGTAAATCTAAATCAAATTACATCAACTTATATTCTGATCCCTCACCATTAGTCTAGTTATGGCTTTCGGAGGTAACCATAAACAACTTGAGCAATCTGATATCTAATTTGCAGAAAAAGAAACTAATATCAAACTACACACTCATACTTCAATCCCTCACCATCAGTCCAGCTGTGGCTTTCAGAGGTAACTGAAAATAACATGAGAAATTTAATATATCTTATTTGCAGAAAGTAAACTAATATCAAACTACACATTCATACTTCAATCCCTCACCATCAGTCCAGCTGTGGCTTTCGGAGGTAACTGAAAATGTCATGAGCAATTTAATATATCTAATTTGCAGAAAGTAAACTAATATCAAACTTCACATTCATACTTCAATCCCTCACCATCAGTCCATCTGTGGCTTTCGGAGGTAACTGAAAATGACATGAGCAATTTAATATATCTAAATTTGACTACTGAAACAAATGAGCAAGACTGAAATAAACAATGCAGTACTGAAATTAAACAGAAATTAAGAAAAGTAAATTAGCAGTAGAACAATATTGATTCCATGTCATTAGTCAAAATATATGCAAATGCCCGAGCTTCCTATTTGAAATCTGAAATAAGAACACTGATCAGTTAACATAAAACATGAAAGATTATGGATAGAAGTAAAGTGTAAAGCATGACAGATTATAAACAGAGATGAAGCATAAATACCGTGAAAGATGCAATGTATAAACACATGAATGACTTATGGCACAATGAGCTTAAAGAAATAAAATAAGAACTATACAATAATGCACAAAACCTCAGCGTGTGCAGGGGCCCTCTGCACCAGCCTTGGCAACAGCCTTCAAGTATGAATTACGCTTGAAAACAAAGTCTTCTTATATATTAAAATGCAATCATAACAGAGAGGTGATATTACGGCACAGTGGCAACGTAATTACATTACAGAGCTATCTGGAGGCTAATGGAGACTAATAAAAACTAACTCTTATGCATATGCAAACGCGTTATTTATAACTGAAGGTGATATAACTAATTCCATAAAGTTTATGTTGATAGAAAACACGTAAACCATTACGTCCAGAGATCTAGGATCATGGCCGCGTTGAGGAGTAAATCTATGAAGAGTGGATGTTGGTTTCGGCTTATGGAGCCGTGTACAGGTGTTGATGTGTCTCCCGTAACTCAGAAACGGTCATACAAATCTTCACGTGCTGAGAAACAGAGTCCTGTCACCGTGGGACTCTACGGTTGACTTCCACTTGGCCACCTTTGACCGCAGCCTCCTTAGGTGAATTTGCTCGAGCCAATAGGACACGATCCATGTCCACATCATTTCTGACTTGCCCATGTGGCTCGTTTTTCCTGAAGACACCTGTAACATAGGCTTTCACAAAATGGCTGCGGAAAGTTGCAGCAGCTGCGGAAAGTGGCAAGATTCCGCAGCTAAATGAGAAAAAATTTAAATCAAACAGCAGACACAAAATATAGGTAAAAACCATTTTAGATGCTCTTTTGCAATTAATATACAATGATATTGACAACTTGGAAGGTTCAGGTGAGTGAAAAAGGTCTAGGAAGATGTATAAGAAAGATGCAGATTTGAGACTCAACAGGTTGAAACAAGCTCCTCAGGTATGGTATTCAAGGCTGGACAAATACTTGCAAAAACAAGGTTTTAAGAAAGGAGGAGTAGATAACAATTTGTACATAAAGGCTAATGAAAATGATCTCCTAATTATAGTAGTGTATGTAGATGAAATCATGTTTGGAAGCAACAAAGATCAGTTAGCAAAAGGATTTGCTGAAGAAATGAAATCATAATTTGAGATGTCTATGATTGGAGAGCTCACCTTCTATTTAGGACTTCAAATTCAACAAAAGAACATAGCAACATTCATCTCACAAGAAAAATACTTAAGACAGATGTTGAAAAGGTTCCAAATGGAATACTGCAAACCTGTGTCAACTCCCATGATCACTAGATGCAAAATATGTGCTAATGATGGATCAACAGATGTAGATCAACAAATGTAGATAATTTTAAGCATGGAAAATTATCTTGAAGTTTAAAAAATTGGCGAATCTCACTAGTCCCTAATATGCAAACTATAAAATGTGTATTGATGTATTTGTAAAATTATTCAAACTTATAATGATATTATATATATTGTCTATATAATGTGGGCAATTTTTAATGTAAAATAATTATATATTGTAAAATTTGGGCGAGTCATTTTCATAAAAAAATGGAAATTGGCGAATCTTTTTTTTGGAAAAACCATAGAAAATTAGCCAACCTACAAATATTAGCCCCTAAAATTTTCCATGGATCAAACACTATACAGATCTATGGTAGGAAGTCTGCTATACCTAACAGCTTCTATACTAGACATTATGTTGGCAGTAGGACTTGTGGCAATATATCAAGTAGCACCAAAACAAAATCACTTACTAGCAGTCAAGAGAATATTCAGATATCTATAAGGTACTGCAGATTATGGGCTATGGTATCCAAAAAGCAAGAGCTTCACTTTGATAGCATATAAAGATGAAGATTGGGCCAGTTGTGTGGATGACAGGAAAAGCACAAGTGGAGGTGCATTATATTTGGAAAAATGTCTGGTGGCATGGCTAAGAAAGAAGCAAACTTCTATCTATCTATCTACAACAAAAGTAGAATACATAGCAACAGCAGCATGTTGCACACAAGTAATGTGGATGAAAAAAACTCTCCAAGACATGAAGGTAAGACTTGATGAACCCATTTCTATCAAATGTGATATTAAAAGTGATATAAGTATATCAAAAAATCTTGTACTTCATTCAAAAATAAAGCACATCCTAATTAAGTACCATTTCCTCAGAGAACAAGTAGCACAGAAAGTAGTGAAGTTGGAATATGTACCAAAAAAGGAACAAAAAACAGACATATTCACAAAAACTCTTGCTAAAGAACCATTCGAATATCTAAGAGACAAACTAGGGGTACTGTCTGCAGATGTTACTCTCTGACATGAAAAGAAAGCATCATTCCAGGGGGAGATCAGAAAAGAAAACATCATTCCAGGGGGAGATCAGTCCACAAAGTTTGTCACAAAAGAGCCAGAGCAATTGAACAGTGCATGGAACAGGTCTTCAAGATCAGATTATTATGGACAAGATTTGGAAACCACACTAGGAAATGTGCAACCCTTTTCCATTGATGTCAAAGGGGGAGGAAAAGCAAGCAAAATAAGATAAGAAGAGGAAGTCCTGAAGGAAGTATTGAAGTAGTGGTGGAGTATTGCCATCAATGCCAAAGGGGGAGACTGTTGAAAATATTGTCATTGACGGCAAAGGAGAAGACAGGAGTAGCACCTGAACTATCACTAAGGCAAAAGAAAAAATAAGAACCAGCAATAAGGAAAAGGAGAAGATAGGAGGAGCACAAAAGAGAGGCAGCAGAGATAGCAAAAGAGAGGCAGAAAGAAGCAACGTTATACAATAAATCAAAGGTAGCAGAGATGCGATGCGATGTGATGTTTGTATTTCCGATACGATTGCATATCACAATCGGCAAAGGCAGCAAGGAAGATAATGAAGCAAAGGCAGCAGAGATGCGATGTGATGCAATGCGATGTAATAAAGATGCGATGTGATCACATATCGCAATCGGTGAAAGAAGCAGAGAGGTAGAGTAATGAAGATGCAATGCAATGCAATGCGATGCGATGAGTACATGGGTCCTATAGGGCAAGTTTTTATTATAAGTTCCAAATTTTTTCTCATGGGTACAAAGAGTTTCGTTAAATAAATGTATTTTCGAAACATTTCCAAAGGTGTTAATTCTATGTTAAACAAACAAAGGTAATTAGAATGGGTCTCGCAAGGAAAGCGGTTTTGAAAACCCAATATTAGTGGGTTCACGCGACCCTTAAAGTGGTAAATATATTTGCTCAAAAAAATTTGATATGGGTCTTTGATAGACACGTGGTGAAGAGTGGTTTTTAGAAACCACTTTTATCGCGTAATTTTTGAGAATTAAAGGTCAGGGGTCGAAATAACGCGATAGCCATCCAATTTGAGGTGGAGAAGATCCAACGATGATCACATGGGAAACGTGCATGGACATTTTGAAATGTTAAACAACAGCCATATTGTGAAGCGATATCCATCGGATCAAGAACGGTGAAGATCTAACGGTGGTCGCATCACGCGAAAGGAGGAGTCTTAATGTCAAGGCCTAAAGCAGAAGTGTTGAGGATTGACGGTGGATATCTTATCAGAGATAGAATATCGACGGAGGAGATCTCATCGCATCATAGATCTCACATCGCATTGGTGGAATGGAAGAAAAAAGGAATGACAATTTTAAAGTTGCAATTGCGATTGAGCAATTTAATCGCAACCGTGCGATCCCAATTAATGGCAGCCATTGGATCTACAATGAGTTATCGCATCGGTGCAGTGGAAGTGCAAAGGAAAAATTTGTTGAATGTTGTGATTGTGATGATGTGATCCAATCGCAACCGTTATATCACGGTCGATAGCAACCGATGGATCATAAAGATATGTTGGAGTGGGGTCCACATTGACCCATCACATTGGCAAAGATTCAAATACGAAAGTATAAGATTTTCCTTTTTTAAAGCGCATGGACGGATAAAGGAGAAATATAACTAACAACGTTGAAATGCCAAAGAACTGCCTGGTGGGACCCTTCACTCATCACATCTACGAAAATTAGATGCCCAAAGATAGAGCAGACCACTGAATGTTGTGATTGCGATTACGACAGTGTGATGGAATGTCAACGGTCGGATTGAGAAGTTAAATGAGGTGGAGTCTCTTCGTAGTGTGGGCTCCATGTAAAAGAAAAAGGGTGTAATATATGATTGCACCGATATTTTAGACCAAAGCTGAAGAATGAATAAAAGGTAAGGAAGTAAGTATATATGAACCAATATATATATCTATGCAGTGTGGGGCCATCGCATCGGCGTGAAGGAAGAGCAATGAAAGAAGCCATTGAAGTTTGTGATTGCAATTAATCGCATCAGAACCATCGCAAAGGGTTTAATCGCAATCGGAAGTCTTCGGAGGCGGCTCATCGCATCGGTTGATATAAAGAGTTTAGCAAGTGGGCCCAAAAGGTTATGTACTATGATAAAAGGGTCTATTATTATATCACCGAGAGAGGATTTAAGTGTATATGCATATTTGAAATATGAATTTTCTCATATGTATGGGTTCATAACCACAGATAAAAGAAGCTTCCGCGTACAGTAATTTAAATTGCCAGCCCAAGGAAAATGAATGGAGAGGCATTCTTATATGCATGAGACTTTGAGATTTATTTGGGGCTAATCTTGTAAAGCAGTTATATATACAACAGATATGCATTTGCAGTAAACAGGAGAGTATGCAGAAACTGAAAGGGACAGTGACAACAGCAGAAAAGACAAGCACACAATGTGCCAAAAAATGAAAGGGTTGAATGAAATATATTAGTTACAAATGTAATTTTAAATGTTTTTACTGATTTTATATTGTTTGTGATGCAAAGGCAAGTCTTCGTAAGAAAAAAAATATCCCACTGTAATTTTGAAATATATACATATTGCAATATTTCTCTGAATATGCTAGGCAAGAAAATGAGAAGGCAGAAGTCAAAGAGTCATGGCTGTTCACTTCGAATTCCCGGTGGAATGAAAATAGTCATGAGGTGAACTCTATAAATGATATAAAATTGATATGATTAGAGAGGTTAGATAATCGATAAATGAGGCAGAGAGTGTAAGAAGAAGTAGGAGAAGATAGAGATGCTATGAAGATTTAGAAATGATATAAGGCAGATATGAAGGCTAGTGGACAACAGTGATGAAGGAACAGAACAGAGCTAATATCCAAGTAAATCAGCGTGTGCTTTTATTGAAAGAGTGAGGAATTCGGTGCTTCCATAGAAAGTTGAATCTTGATAGAAGTCAGTTGTAGCTAGCTGAGGTAGGAGCCTCCTGTAGGTTGGAGCCTGCAGAAAATAGATGGGAGTTGGAGCTACCTTGCAAGTTTTAGCTTGCAGAATTGAGGCAGGAGCCTCTTGTAGGTTGGAGCCTACAGAAAATAAATGGTGAGAGGTAGTTGGATCTTGCCTTTGCATCACAACAATAATAAGATGTGGTTTTCTCCCTTTATGGGTTTCCACTTATACCTGTTGTCTATATGCATGACGATTATTTGCTGATACTCTGTATTTATTCTGCATAATACCTAGTGCTCATTTATTAATATTGCAGTTACATTATGTAATATGTTGATCATGAAATGAAGGTGTAAATAAGTTTAAAAGAAAAGTTTTAAAAGTCCATGAATGTGTTAAACTAATTCACCCCTCCTCTCAGTTTAACTAAGGGTTCAACAAGTTTACAGTGTTCCAAACATTGATAACCCTTCCAATAGTAAAGTAATGACAATGGGTGGATGGAGGAACATTGGCATGAATGGAAAAGTATAACACGATGAGTGTGGGAAAAAGTGTGCACACCATATATCTAATGGTGGACAAGCAAATAGATCATATGCATCTCCATCCTCCACACAACTATAGTGTGATGAATTTAACTCAGTCAGGTTTTTGGAGGAGGACATGTGTTTCCATATTTGTGCCTCGTGCACCCTGACCAAAGTTTCATAATAATGTTTGGGAAGCATGCAAAGGGTGCCATGTCAACCACCAAATTGACCATCCACATAGACCACCCTCACCATGTCAGTTACATTTGCACATCAATTCCATATGCTAGATAAGTATTTTTCCACCGACCATAGCCTATGCCACATTGACCCTCTACCTCACTGACATGTCACCCTGTCATGCCAAATCAACACCTGCCATGCAGTGCTACCCTAGAGACAAGTGGTAGGGTCCACTTGTCACAGTGACATCATCATGAAAAGAGCCCTAAATAGTTTTCCAAATAATGGCCTGAATCATGTTATTGAATTTGTTTTTAAAAGGGCACAAAGGCACGTTTTTGTCACTATTCTATATTATTCATCCTCCAAGTAAATTATCATGCACCCATGAATGTCATAATCTTTATTTCCTGCACCTATGAGCCTAAATTCAAGGTTTCAAACAACTAATTCCCCTCATTCTTGTGAATTCATCCTAGTAGATGAGTGTGTAAGCACATATTCTAGCTAGTTCGAGCTCATGAGAAAACCCTATTCGTGCTTATGGAAAGAGTGCTCATCTGCTCATGGAAACACATATTTTTTCATAAATTCCTTGTTTTGTGAAATTAATCCTACAGGCATCATCAGAAGCTGATTTTCCTTCTAAAGCAACCTAGTAATTATCAAATTCGATCATGAAATTCCATAAAAGCCTTTTGATTCAATACTAGAATGTGCTTAATACACTAAAGCTCATTAAGTTTGAACTAAAATTCCCTCCAAAACATTCACCAATCCTATTTAGCCACATGGAATTCACAAATTGGCTAGTTAAGGCCGACTTACAGAATACACTTCTTGTCATTTCCTTCATTCCACTAGTCTAACCAAATCCTTCTTAGAAAATCCCACATTTTCAATGGCTGCACCAATAGTGGTAGCTTCTTCTAATGTCCTAATGGATGAAAATTTGAAATATTATGATTTCTATGATCGCGATGTTGGTGTCTGATATCCTGTCATAACCACATAATTACTAAGAAAGGTTATACAAATATTACACATTACCTTTGATATTATAGGGGACCACAACAATTTATTTGAACCAAACTTGGTCATAGTAGTGGTTCCACAATTTTACGATTTCCCATGAATTTTATCATGGTGTGTTAGAATATATTTTCCAAGTCAGAGAATCACCATCTCTTCTCAATGATACAAGGCAATTATCAAAGTATCACTACATGCCATTACAGATATGTTATTGTTCATGTGCAAAGTAGGTATCCAAAATCTATATACTGAAATGATAGAAGATTAATGAAAGAACTTCTTCCTAGTGGTAACAAAAAAATTGATCAATGAAGATCTCAAAGAAGGAATTACTACCCCTTTGAAGCCTCATCCATTCCCCATAATGGTATTTGATTCTATGCCCAAAATATATCTTTCCATGATTTCCCAAGTCCTCGGGTTGAAACCAATGTCCACATATCTAATTTGTTCCTAGGTTTCCAAGCCACCTTATGCCACATGGTCAATAATTCCTATATGAAATATAACTTTCTGCATTTTTTATTCAAATAAATTCGTGCCAAACTGATAGAGTTGAATAATGGAGGTCTTTTCGATATCAAAATTATCTGTTTCATCTGTTCATTCACCAAAACTATTCTTACTTAGAGAACTTAAAGTCCAAGTGTTAGCATAAAATCTTTTGTAAGGTGTACCAAAAAGTCTTTAAGAAAGCCACGAGTGATTGATGACCCTATAAAAAGATATTCTTGCCTAACTCTTTATATATCCAATAGAAAGTTAGAAGAAACCTGCAAAATAAAAGATTTGTGCAGAAAAAGATATTAAAAAGCAAGATTGTTAACTAATGTAAAACCACATACCATGGAAAAATCAATTTAAAAGAATCAATGATATTGTGATTACTATGTTACACCTAGTGAATGAGACGCATATGATGGTTATAGTTCCTCCTCAAATGGGATGGGTCCTTTGGATGTCCTTGGGAAACCCAAAAGTATGTGTTGAGCTCTGATGGGAGCTCAATTGAAAAAAGAAAATAATAACTACGATGAAATTGATCATGGTGAGAAATGGATGGATAACCCTCTTATTTATAAAAAAATATTGAGTTATTCTCTAAAGTAGGAAATAATAAAATATTATTAAGCATAATATAGATCTAATCACTTAGAATATTTTATTATATTTTTTGGAGGGAAAATATATTTATATTTATTAAATACCTTTGTTTAGAAACAATAAACAAAAAAATGGTTTCCTTATTGTTTCAAGGAAGTGGTTAAGGAATAATAAACAAATAATGATATGTTTAATCATTCCTCATTTATTTAGTCTAATTTGACAAGGAATATTAGCTAAAAAATGATTTTATTAATTATTCCAATAGAAAAGTTGAATAAATAATGATTTATATAATTATTTCTCATGATTGGGTGAAATGTGACAAGGAATATTAACTAAATAATGATTTAATTAATTATTCTTAGACGAAGATCAAATAAATAATGGTTTATTTAATTATTCTTCATGGGGTTTCTTGTCTTAACTAGAAATAATTTAATAAAATATTTTTTATCAAATTATTTCATATAGTGAAAGAAATTTTACTATGGTAAAATTGGTCTTACATGGTGCATTTCACACACCTAGTTAGCAATGGCTAGGTGATTATTTTTTGGTGATAACACCAATATGGTTTATGAACAAAATAATTTTTTGCCTATTTTTGAGAGATTTCCCATGGTAAGGAAACAAAAAGTTAACCAGGGTTTTACAAATATGTGTCGTCATTTGAATTGTATATACTCTATTACATGGTTAGAATTTATCTAGAGCCCATAAATTCCTTAGGGAAATTTTTTAGTTCACTGCCAATACAAGAGTGGTTGACTATTACCTCTTTGAGGAATACACAGTCGTAAGAGTATATGGATTTGAAGATAAACTATAATTGTTGCCAACATACTTGGCTGCTCGCATTTTTTCTCTAGAGTATATAAGGAAATGTTCAATGATGATAATTTGCACTTCACTTCTAAAGAGGCATTTGTGAAATTCAACCTCTCTCATGAGGTGGGGAAATTTGTGGTCAATGTAAGTAATATCTTGAATCTAGTGGAAAATTTCTTGAAAATTTTATTTCCCACAAATAGATGCATGGAAATATTATCCTCACAAAATCATCTATGAATGAATAAAGGATAGGAGAGAGAAATTCAAAAGCATGACTCTAATCCCATAGTAGATGATTGTGAAAATAAATCTAATTGGGGAGGTTAAATCCATTTTACATCATGTAGATTCAAGTACATCTCACCTCTTAGGGAATAAAAGAGCCACATTAGGGCCAATGGACATAGATCAAGGAAAGGATCTTAGTGCTAATAATGCCAAGGGATAGAGATCGGAAGAAGATGATGAAGACGAGGAGGTTAATGAAGATACATAATCTCAAGAAGTAGTGTTATAAAATAGTGAGCTGACAAGCCAATTAATGTTAGCCTTTACTATTAAACATATTAACTACATTACGTCATCATCTGAAGCAATAGAGCCAGGTGAGGTCTCCAAACCTAAACAAATGTCAGTTGTGGAGAAATTTAAAACAATGGATAAACAATATTATAAATAAAGGAAATGAGATATAAGGGAAAATAAAAATAATCCACTCTTGATGATGCAAATCATGAGTGCATTAGATAATGAGAGGGGGATTTTCAAATTTGTAGTGCTACAATATGAGGCAGATACAGTGATGTCCATGGAGGAATATGAAGTCCACTAGATGTCCCTATTAGTTGATCATGCTCCATCAATAGATATTACATAATTGCACATGTAGGTGACTCATATGATGCATAGGAAAATGCACAGGACCAATTCCATAGATATAAAGTTACAGGAAATGTATAATAATGAAAATGGCCAGATAAAGTATGTGAGAATGGTATGTAGATACAATAATATTAAGATAAATAATCTAGAGGATAAAATCCCCCATTTCACTAGATACCTTCATGAATTTAAGTAGTATAAAATTATGTTTTATTATAAGGAAAGAGATATATTTTTCATGAAGAAGAAGCTCAAGATCCCAGATGCACACCCCATGCGAACTAGTGAACTACCAGAAGCATAAGAAGAGAATAAATAAAAATATCCATGATATGATAATCAAGAACAAAGAATACAAATATCAAATTTTGCCACTAGAGGCAAAAGTTCAAGGGATGAACCAAAGGACAAGTAAGACATCTCGATCCCTAAAAACTCTTGATTTTATAGCTAGATAGGTTGAACCAATGATGGTGTCATACAATGCCAAGAAATTACAGATTACACTATCTAGTTGATAGAAATAATCGAATAAAAGGGAAGTGGAATTGGAGGACACAAAAATATAAATATATGAGGAACAAGAGGATGCTCAAAAATTCAAGGTAAAACTAGAGGTCTTGAGAAGGAAACACCCAATTAAATCCTCATTTAAATATACAGGAGGGATCATATGGGACATAATACTAAAGAAAGCGGGAAATAATTAGAATCATATAAAGCTTCTTCAAGAATAGATAGAAATTGTCAGAAAGGATAATAGAGAAATTAACACAACAAAGGATGTTATTGACGACTACCCCGCCAATGCCAAAGTGATAATAAATTTACTAAATAACATGTAAAAGGAATATGTCACTGAAGGAAATACTGATAGATCCAGGATGGTAGCAAGAGAAAATAAAATGATAAGGAAGAAAAAATTGGTGAAAACTTATGGATAATAAGGCAGGGTAACTATAATAGGATATATAGGACTTCAAAGATAAATGTGAGACTTTATACAAAAATAAATTCCCATCATTTTTTGATGTAAATGGAGACTTATATTATAAGGAGTCCTTCATAAAGTGCCTATTTGAAATCAATAACTATAAAAAATTATTTGAATAATAATACCATGCCTTTCAAGGAAAGGACATTGTCAAGCTACATTCATACCATTTTGAAATATTGTTCATTTTAAAGAACATCTTCAAGGAAAAAAAACTTGTGGACTATGATGCAATCACTTACTTGGATGGATCCATCTTTGATGCAAAAGAATATGATATCCCATTAAGGAAATAATGGAAAGGATTGATGGATCTCTATAGATTGGCCACTCAAAGAGCACCCGTATAGTCCCATCTTGGATGAGTACTACCACAGGTGTCTCCGATGGAAGTAGGTAGGTTTCAGTTTTAGTCCACCCCAACAGTAGCAAGCATATTTGCAAGCATAGGTTCCATCTCATCCAAGGTAGGCCCGACCCAGGATCCAACCAAAGTAATGGACACTCCTTCAACCAACACATTGCATAAGTGAGAAAGAGATCAAGTATAGCTAAGGAAGGTGGGACCCACCCTATAACTGAAAACATCTAACACCCTAGAGCTGCAAAAGTATAGAAGAAGTTAGTTCGAAAATCACTAGTTGTTTGTAATAGATTCAAAGTTGTTATTGAATACAACTAGTGGTTTTAGGGAATCGGGTGGGTACTTGAGAGCCTATAATAGGCATAACTTTGACGTAATTAGGGGGAAAATAATTCATGTATTGAAACTCTACAAAACTTTTATTGGAAATTGTCAGGACATATTGAAGTTGTTGTAAGGAAGTGATTCTTAAGTGCATATTTTGCTTTCATAGATATCATTTTCAAACGTATTAACCCTGCTTTAATTTGAAATATGAGAGATATTAATAAAATTGTAGAAAGTGTTTCATAAAAAATATTGTTGTAAACTTTATTCTTGTATGGAATTTGAATGTAATTGTTTAAATTAAAGGAAATACAGAATCTATTGGATTGTTCTTTAATTCATGTGAATTTTATCAATATCACATGGATTATCCTTGCTTATTTTGATTAATGTTCACATGGGATGAAAGTAAAAAACATCAAGTCAAATGACTATACTTTCTACAGTTGAATTCATAATTTCTCAATTGTTTTCTTTGATGTTAGTAGTCTAAGAATGGATTATTAATTTCCCACCTTATTTTGTTGATATACGTTCTCCATTCTCTAATTTTTTTCATTAAAACCTTTATGTAAAACCCAAGGTGCATGGATGATCAGAACTGAAAATATGCAGAAAACATACCCAACAAAATTCTTATAAACTTTGGTAATCTTATGCATCATTTCCTAGCCAAAAAAAAAAACTTAAAAAAAAATCATATTTATAAGTTCTTGGGCACAACATTGTAGCATATCACTGTGTGAGTCTATGGCCCCAATATCTCGTGGAACCATTTCTGGGGACGACTTGAATGTATTCCTTGGATGAAATGAAAATTTTAACAGATTTTGTAGGTGGGAAGAATGTAAATTGAT
This sequence comes from Pinus albicaulis, assembly GCA_034641835.2. Classification (NCBI taxonomy): domain Eukaryota; kingdom Viridiplantae; phylum Streptophyta; class Pinopsida; order Pinales; family Pinaceae; genus Pinus; species Pinus albicaulis. The sequence goes on from JAXQQM020060381.1 coordinate 219,439, forward strand.
TAGTTGTAGATTCCACCCAACGACTCCACTAATCATAACATCAATTGTTTTACACCTACATTATCATTTTCATGCTCAACATTTACACTGCAAAAACAAATCACGTACCTATTTAGCCCATTATACATAATCATTACAAATATGTTTTATATTTTCAACACAATTTATAATAATTTTCAGATTCACATTCTGGATTTCACTAAAATGCATATGAGAAATAATCCAGACCCAAATTTACCTCCTACAGTACCAAATCCTAAGAGACTTGTATATTGATATAGACAAAGGAATAATTACTTGGGTCCGAGAACCTCCACATTGTTACCTCCTATTACCCTTGCAGTAGCATCTCCTTCTCGACAACAAAAAATTCCAAATATTTCTCCTAGTCTTTTTCCTCAGCCACTACTAGAACCCTGGAGCCCTCCACTGACTACACCATTCACTACAGCTGGATCTACACCTGGGTGAATGATTGTGGTTAGGATGCCTGTCTCTCGAACTACAAGGAATCTGATTTCACAACACCTCAACAAGGCGAACTAGAATCTTCCCAACCAATCGGTGGTGAATAAAACCCTCCTAAGTAACCATTACCATGGATGGATGCATGGTATGCACCGTTGAAATTTACAAATTTGTAATAGGAAATTCCAAAACATTACATGAAATTTCTACCTAAGTTTAACAATGAAAAGGAGAAGTGTGCAGAATAACACCTATGTGCATTTCAATATTTCACTAATAATTTCATAGTTGATGAAGAAAATGTTTTCATGACACTCTTTGTGAAAACATTAGAAGGAGAATTAGGTAAATGGTTCCACACACTTTCCCATTGTTATATTACTTTTTGGGATGATATGGAGAGGTAATTTCATATCCAATGGGGTGAGAAGAAGGATTTTCAGTCTTATCTTACTAAATTCTCTAGGTTAAAGAATAGGTCATCTAAAACCGTAAAGTTACCAAGAGATTCAAAAAAAATTATCACAAGGTTTCAAACGAGATAAAACATACTACCTGCACTACCATGGTTAACTACAAAAAATCATTTGAGACTGATCTTTATATCATGTTGAGAGAAAGGAAACCAGCTACATTAACAACCATAAAATGTAATTCTATTGATAGTCATGGAAATTTGGTAGCAACAAGAAAGTTGGAGAGTGTAAAGCAGGAATAAAAATAACAATGTATAGTTAAAGAGAGGTATGGTGAGAAGAGAAAGACAAAGGAAAAAAGAAGGTGAAACCTTAACTAAATTCCTAAAGAAAAGATAATTCTTAGGCCATAACGGAAGAAATGACTAGACTCACCAAAAATCTATCACACACGATAGCTCTACACAAGAAAAAAGGACCAAGTTGAAACCCCATGCCACAACCCACAAACCCAAATTTACTTCAAAGATCATTCAAGCCCCACATAGTGCATAGGGATAACAGAATGAAAGACCAATGCAAACAACCCTTGGTACAAAGGCATTTGAACTCAAAATAGATGAATCATATGATGAACTTAATGAAGAGGAAGGCATTAATTGGGTTGAAAACCAAACCCCCGATTTCCATCTAACAGAAGTCTATTACACAAATTATTTAGCATTACATAAGGTTTATGACACGCAATATGAGTGGGGAGTATCTCCTAGATAATATCAGTTGATCAAAATTTCAATAATGGTATAATCGAAGAGAAAATATAAGTTGCGTCTAAGACTAGGAAAATTGGCAATAGGAAGGGGTTAAGCCAAAGAATATTCATCCTAGGTGGATCTCGTGCTAGCTCGCCCATCCAATCCCTAACTTTCCAATGGAATCAGGGGTCCACAAGAGCGCTCATGTCATAAGGAAACAACCAACCTAAATAATGCAACCCAGAATTCACAAGAACCCATGTCATGAAGTTAAGAAGAGGAATTTTCCAAATAAAATGAAAAAACAATCATCCTAGGTTTTTAACCTTGAATAAGAATTGAAAAAGATCAAATTCCCAATTCCAATATCAAATTTAATGAAAAAACATATTTACAAATCTCACATTAGGGGAATTTTGAGGTCTAAAATGGGCCTCCTAAGGAAATTATAAAATAATAGTGGAAAAAATCAAATAAGATTTGATGACATCATCAAATTTTAGAGGGAAAAATGGAAAAACTACTTTTTCAACTCATATTTTCAACTTATCTCCCAAATTGTTTACTCAAATTTCAAGCGGGAGTACTCGTTGGATGCGAAATTTAATTCCCCATCCAAGGAGTACCCATGTTGCATACTTTCGATGGGTCCTACTACACGAAAAATGAGAAATACATAAAAAAACGTGATTACAATCACGTTTTTTATGTATTTCTCATTTTTTCGTGTAGTAGAGTTCATCGAAAGTATGCAACATGGGTACTCCTTGGATGAGGAATTAAATTTCGCATCCAACGAGTACTCCCGCTCGAAATTTGAGTAAAAATTTTGGGAGATAAGTTAAAAATACGAGTTGAAAAAATAGTTTTATTATTTTATTATTTTTTTATATTTTTACCCTTTTATTTAAAAAATGGTGAATCATCCCCCAGGGTTGACATCATCATCTTGAATCCTATTGGTTGTTATAAATTTTATTTTTGTTGTACATTTTTCTTATGAGGCCCATTTTAGACCTCAAAATTCCCCTAATGACATCCAAAACTTTATTTAACCCACCAAACCTGTTGGAAATACTGAGAGGGAGGGGTGAATCAATATTCCTTTCAATTAGAGCATTAGTTAATATTCAATTATTATCAGTGTTCGTACAATGATAGCAAAGAAGAGGAACACAAATGCACATATTTTTTAAGGTGGAAACCCACTCCGGGACAAAAACCACCTAATGCTTTTCTAATAATTCTTTTCAACTCCAATTGAAAATAAAGCTCCAACTTCCTAGAATCTAGAAAATCATTCTTCTACAGATCCCACTGGATGGACGCTCCAACGCCCGAGATTCTTCAGTAGTCAACTGAACGGATGCCCCAACACCAAATGAGCTACAACTCACCCTAGCACCACCCTACCACCCTATAGAAGAATAAAAAATGAATGGACTCTCGTACTAGGGAAAATGGTCCACTTTACAATGATATAGAATGATGTAGAAGAAGAAGATATACTAGACCATAACCCCAACTTTGACACAACCACCTAATGATCATCCTAGACCTCCCAACATTGCCTCTTCAACCCTTGGCAAATAGACACTAGTACAATTTTTACAATAATGTATTTACAATGACTTAGTACAATGATACCTTTACAATGATTGTATGCAGTGCTACCCACTTGAAGACTTCATAGGATGAACTTCTTGTTGTTGTTATGCACCTTGGTTGATGCTCTTTTCATGCTACCCTCTGCTGCACCTTGCTTTGCTTTTTTGTCGTAGAAAGTTTGGTCCTTTGCAACCCTTGACAACACATGATCTAGCTTTTTCTTGCCTTCTAGGAGCTTGATATTGAATCTATTTTATTTCTGTTATTTCAGATCCTCAATATTTGATTTTTGGTCCTGTAGTATTAATCTAAGTCATCTTTCCAATGCCATAGGTCTGACCCAATTTGGATTCTTCAAGAGAGAGTTATACCCAATCTCTCATAATGCCCTAATTATGGACTGTTTCGGTAGAGCGCAATTGTATGACATTCCACGTGTCACTGTTTCTTCATTTGCCTCTCAAATTGATAGAGAAAAAAGTAGAGACTGTGCACTATCTGCCACTTTTTATGGAATTCCAATACGATACTCAAAGAGAGAGTTGTGTAACCCGGCTCAAAAAAGAGAAGAAAAGAGATATAAACGCCTTAGAAATGAGCCACTTCGAGGGAGCAACCTCCAATACATTACATAAATGAACAATTATTGGATGATACAATTTACAAAACCTCCTTTCTATATATAGGAGTCCATGGGGCTATAATGTAATCCTAGTGGGCCACAATGTAATCCTAGCCGACCTAACAATAATAATTTAAGGGCACAATAATAACAAAATGGGGGTTACAAGGGTACAATAATAACAATAAGGGGTTTACACTAACAATAATAAGGGGCAATACTAGTGATATAGGGACCTAACATGCCCCTCTCCTTCAAAAAAGTGTTGTCCTCAACACTTGAGTAGCTCCGGGTGCTTCTGTATAAAATTCTCATCCTCCCATGTAGAATCTTCGGTGGGTAAGTTCTTCCACTTGATGAGATACTCTGAAATTGATCGATTCCGTAGTTGTCGAGTTCTTTTTTCTATGACTGCTTCAGGTTCCAATATGATCTTCCCTTCCCCATCAAGTTATGGCAATACTGTTTGAACTGGAAGATTTTCACCTATAACCTTCTTTAAGCATGAAACATGGAAAACTGGATGTACTCGCGAAGAAGCAGGAAGCTCCAATTTGTATGCCATAATACCAATCTTTTGCAACACCTTGTAAGGACCATAGTACTTTGGTGATAATTTATTATCCTTCTTAGCTTGCTTGAGGGACATTTGTTTGTATGGTTGTAGCAGTAAAAATACCCAATCTCCTACATCAAAACTTCTCTCGCTGCGATGTTGATCTGCCTGTTGTTTCATTCGATTTTGTGCCAAATTGAGGTTATCCTTTAAGAGTTGGAGAACTTCTTGCTGATGCTCGATGTGATCTTCCACTGCTTGAACCTTCGAATTTTCCCTTAAAGATGATGTGATGGATGGTGGATGATATCCATAAAGTGCCATAAATGGGGTCATTTTTGCTACAGTATAGAAGGAAGTGTTATACCACCATTCAGCAAGAGGTAACCACTTGACCCATTGTGTTTGTTTATCGGATACAAAACAACGAAGATATCCTTCCAAACATTTATTTACTATCTCAGTTTGACCATCAGATTGAGGATGATAAGATGAGCTATGAGCTAATTGAGTACCCAAACAAGAAATAACTCCGTCCAAAAATTTCCAGTAAAAATGGGATCTCTGTCGCTCACAATAACCCTTGGGCTTCCATGTAGCTTTTGAATTCTGTCCATAAATGTAGTAGCAACTGTACTTGCTTTAAATGGATGAGATAAAGCACAAAAGTGTGCATACTTGGTAAGTCTATCAACTACCACCATGATGGCACTCTTTCCTTCAGACTTAGGTAAACCTGTGATAAAATCCATTGAAATCTCCTCCCAACGTTGGCTTGGAATGGATAAAGGTTGTAGAAGTCTCGGGGTCTTAATTGTTTCCACTTTATTCTGCTGGTAAACCAAAAATTCCGCCACAAACTTTTGAATATCAGATTTAAGGCCATCCCAAAAAAATTCTTTCTTCACCCTGTGGTAAGTTTTTAAAAATCCTGAGTGTCCTCCTAAAGGAGAAGTGTGCAATTCGAGAAGAATCTTTTGTTTTAGTTGGGAATTCTTACAAAGATATAAGCGATCTTTGTACCATAAGGAATCATTTTTCCAACTAAATGTATCAGATGTACTAGGATCTTGCTGCAACTTTTGAATGAGTGTCCATACATCTTTGTCCTTCTTCCATTCATCTCTTGCTTCGGTTATCCAATCTGGTTGGATAATAGAAATGGCACAAAACAATGCTTCCACCTCTTCATTATTTCTTGAGAGTGCATCTGCAACAACATTAAGCTTCCTTTTTTTGTAGATTATTTCAAAGTCATAACCCAACATCTTTGTGACCCATTTTTGCTGCTCTTCTGAAGATAGTCTTTGTTCCAAAAAGTGTTTAAGACTATCATGATCAGTTTTTTACCTTGAAGTGTCTTCCCATTAGGTAAGTTCGCCATTTCTTTAGTGCATGCAGTATTGCTAACATTTCCTTCTCATAAATAGGTTTCTGTAAATACTTTCCTTTGATTGGACGACTTTCAAAAGCAATGGGTCTTCCTTCCTGCATTAAAACCGCACCAATTCCATTTTCTGAGGCATCACATTCCACAATAAATGTTTTTGTGAAGTCTGGCGTAGCTAAGACCGGTGCTAGGCACATTGCCTCTTTAAGATTTTCAAAGGCCTTAGTTGCTTCAGGAGTCCATGAAAATGCATCTTTCTTGAATAATGTTGTTAGAGGTGCTGCTATTCTCCCATAATTCTTAACAAACTTGCGATAATACCCTGTTAACCCGAGAAATCCTCGCAACTTCTTTATGGTTGTGGGGACTTTCCATTCCTTAATGGCTTTAATTTTGTTAGGGTCTACTTTAACACCCTCGTGAGATACAATATGACCCAGATATTCCACCTCTTGTACTCCAAAGAAACATTTGGATTTTTTTGCATATAATTGTTTCTCCTGCAATATTTTGAGCACCCTGTCAACATGTTCAACATGATCCTTCCAAGACCTACTGTAGATTAGTATATCATCAAAAAATACTAGCACAAATTTTCTAAGGAAGGGTTTGAAAATGGAATTCATCAACCCTTGAAATGTAGAAGGTGCATTGGTAAGGCCAAAAGGCATGACCAAAAATTCATAATGACCCTCATGAGTTCGAAATGCTGTTTTTGGAATATCTTCGGTCTTCATTCTAATTTGATGATATCCTGAACGAAGATCCAACTTGGTAAAATAAATTGCTCCATGTAATTCATCCAATAATTCATCAACAAGGAGGGTGAAGGATGCAGTTAAGGTTTTGGAGGGAGTTTAGCACTATAAAAGGAGGGGTCTCCACTTCATTTGGCATTGTTGATATGATATTGATATTGAGAGCTAGACTTCTGTCTACTTCAGCACGCCGGTTGTTTAGTCGGTCTGCAGCACTGTTTAGTGCAAACTGAGTGTCTCCGGTCGGAGATCTCACCCTTGGCTCCGGGGGACTTAGTGCTGCTCATTTCAAATTTTCCCCTTGATTCAGTGGTAATTCTGACGATTTTACGTGGAACGTTCTGCATCGGAGTGCCTTCTTTTGTGGTAACGGTCTAGGAGAGAGGATACGATCCCGGCTAGGGAGGCCATGAGTTATTTTGAGCATGGTTGTAGTTTGGGGTTGCATGGAAGATTTCGACATTTTCCCCGTACAGGGAGTTTTGCTGCTCATCCAGGAAGGTTTTGCGAGGTGGATTCAACCCACTTTTGCAGTGTTTTCTTGAGCTACTGTCATCCTTTGGGAGGCAGGCGTTTTTCTCTGGAGAGGGTTTATTTGGTGCATTTTCGGAGGTGGAGCATTTGCTTCACGATTTCTGGGTTTTGTCCGGAGGGTCGAGATCAGCTAGCCTTCCAGTTTTCAGCTCATTCCAGTGAGGGGATCAGTCCCTAGTTCCAGTACATTGCAGCAGCAGTTTTCTACGGCAGTTTCTCCAGCCAGCTAGGACGCAGTCTCTATTGCAGCCATTTCTTATTCTGAGAGGGTCTCCACTTGCCTAGGTCAAGGATAGGTGCACTCATTTTGATTATCTTTGTACCCATATGCATGTATTCTCAGATTAATAAAATGGCTTAGTGTTCTGGCATTTTGTGTGTATTTGTTCCATATTCTGGTTCCGGCATTTTGTTCTATATATATGTTTGTTGCATTTCTGTGTATCATTGTTTATTTCCCATTGGGGATATTACAGTGGTATCAGAGCATAGTTCTGGCTCAGCCTGTGGTGCTAGCAGTCTATGACGCCCGGGGATAATCCCTACATCCATCGGAGGAGACGCAGAGAAGCTGAGGGTAGGTGGAAGTTTCCTTTCGGGGGAAGTGATTCTGATCAGGAGCCACCTGAGACAGATTCAGAGGCGGAGCAGCCCGTGAGGGGCACAGAGCAACGGAACCCAATGGCAGATGATGAGATGAGGTTTAGAGAAACGCTCCTCCATCACATACAGGAGATGTCACAGAGGCTCGCGGCCGTAGAGGTCGGACAGAGAGAACCCCCTAGAGTTTTCTAGGTCGGTGAGGGATCGGGTATGTCTCACCACGTACTAGTGCATGATGCTATTCCCATTGTGACGACTCAAGCACCCACGCGATCCACTATGCCCACATTCTTGCCAGAGGACACAGGGGCAGGAGTACAGGGAGGTGCACGGACGGATATTCCAGCACCCACGCGACCTACCATGCCTACCTTCCTGGCAGAGGACGTAGGGCCAGCAGCGCCGCGAGAGATGGGTCCGGCTCAGATGGCGGCTGTTTTTGCAGAGTATCAGGCTTACGGACAGGCATTCATGGATTCTCTCACCTTCGAGAGCTATCTCCATGTCCAGTATGGCATTAGACCCCGTGATCATCACCGGGGGCACAGGCACCACCGCGATGACCACCGCGCGGCTAGTAGATTCCATTTGCCCACGTTTGATGGCTCATCAAACAGTTCGGCAAAGTCCTGGGTGGAGAAGCTGGACATCTATTTCCAGCTTAACCAGGTGTCGCAGTCAGAGGCCATTAAGGTGGCTACATTGCATCTGGAGGGTGAGGCACAGGACTGGTGGTTTCATGGGATGGCGACACTCGGGCATTCCACAGTGACGACATATGCCGAGTTTACCCGGAGGGTGGTAGAGCGCTTTGACAGGAGGGATCCGGAGCAGCATTTTGTTGAGCTGACCAAGCTCAAACAGACTGGGAGTGCAGAGACATACATTTCAGACTTCTTGAGGGTTTCGGTGATGGTACCTGATTTATCTGCAGCTCGGATGGTTTACATGTTTGTGGAGGGGCTGTCAGAGCCACTTCGTGGCCTAGTCCGGTCGAACAGACCGGCTACCCTTCAGGATGCCATCAGCAGGACTCGGGACTTACAGGATGTCTTACACAGGACTCGGACACCTTATCCCCAGAGACGGGCCTTCCAGCCTAAGGGTAAGGACACGAGGGCTCCGCCTCCCAAGGCGAATCCTGGACGAGGGCAGTTTGATGATGAGGCCAGGAGAGAGCTGAGGAGGAAGCGGTTGTGCTTCACTTGCCAGGAGCCATGGGCACCGGGACACAGATGTGCGGCAGGGAAGGCACATTTCATAGAGGTCTTCTCCGAGAGCAGTGGAGAAGAGGATGAGGGGGATGATGAGGAGGCAGGAGATTGTTATGCAGCACAGAGTACCTTACCACCTCCACCACCCGCGACAGGTGGGGCATCGTTTGCACCCACTGGGGGAGCTCTAGCCACATTGCGGGGAGTCCCCAAGTACTTGACTCTGCGCGTACGGGGGACAGTGCGCGGACAACGGGTTTCAGTCTTAGTCGATAGTGGGGCCACCCACAATTTTATTGATGCCCAGATGGTTGAGCGGAGAGGCATACAGACGGAGGGCTTTGATGGGTTTTCTGTCTTGGTCCCAGCAGATCAAACCATGGCATGTGCTCAATATGTTCCGGAGTTATCAGTGACGATGGGCACTTATACATTGACAGATCACTTCTTTGTGGTGGACATTCCGGACACCAACCTGATATTGGGAGTTCAGTGGCTTATTACTCTAGGGAAGGTCACGACAGATTGGAAGGCCCTAGAGATGGAGTGGGATGATCCCAAGACGGAGAAGCATGAGAAGATACGGGGGCAGCACACATACCCACCTCAGACGGTGTCAGCACACAGCATGGAGGCGACTTTCCGCAAGGGAGATATAGAGTGGGCGGTAGAGTTGCGGGCTTCAGAGGCAGTGGATACAGGGCAGCCAGTGCATCCTGATCTACAGTCTATTCTCGACAGGTATGCAGTGGTTTTCGGGGATATTCCACCAGGGCAGCCACCGGATCGGGGGTTTGAGCACACGATCGAGCTTGAGCAGGGGATACAGGCTGTGATTACCACACCGTATAGGCATCCCAAGGCCTATCGGGACGAGATAGAGCGAGCCATTCAGGAGTTGCTAGCCCTTGGTCACATTCGGCCCAGCACTAGTCCTTTTGCTTCTTCAGTAGTGCTGGTGAAGAAGAAGGACGGCACATTACGCATGTGCATTGACTACAGGGCTCTGAACAAGAAGACCCTGAAGAACAGGTACCCCATTCCCAGGATCGACGAGCTGATGGATGAGTTGAGAGGAGCACAGTTCTTCTCAAAGATTGACTTGAGATTCGGGTACCATCAGATACGCGTGAGGGAACAGGACATTCCCAAGACCGCTTTCAGGTGTCATTATGGGCACTTTGAGTTTCTGGTCATGCCATTTGGGCTGACCAATGCACCTGCTACTTTCCAGTCTTGTATGAATCACATTTTCAGGGATCATCTGAGAAAGTTTGTGCTGGTTTTCTTTGATGACATCCTTATATACAGCAGGACTTGGGAGGAGCACCTCCAGCATATTGAGACAGTCTTGCACATCTTGGAGGAGCAGCAGTTCTATGCCAAGCTCTCCAAGTGTGAGTTCGGTTTTGACAGAGATGCTGTATCTGGGACACATTATAGGAGTGGACGGGGTGAGAGTCCACGAGGAGAAGATCAGGGCTATCAGAGATTGGCCAGAGCCGCGGAATGTGACGGAGCTTCGGGGATTTATTGGTATTTGCACCTACTACAGGAAGTTCGTCAAGGGCTTCTCTCAGGTTGCTGCACCCCTCACAGATCTGACAAGGAAGGGGGCATTCAGTTGGTCGGACACAGCACAACGAGCTTTTGACAAGCTCAAGGAGGTGATGAGCAGTTGTCTTGTATTAGCGTTGCCAGATTTTACTCAGCCCTTTGTCCTAGAGTGTGATGCATCGGGAGAGGGGATTGGTGCAGTTTTGATGCAGGACGGTCATCCGATTGCTTTTGAGAGCCGGAAGCTCCTTCCACACGAGAGGTTGTATCCCATATACGACAAGGAGATGCTGGCCATCATGCATGCATTGGCCAAATTCCGACAGTACCTGGTGGGTGGCAGATTCAGGGTGAGGACAGATCATAACAGCCTGAGGTACTTCCTGGAGCAGAAGCAGTTGCAGGAGAGACAGCAGAAGTGGATCAGCAAGATCCAGGCCTACGACTTTGACATAGAGTATGTCAAAGGGAAGAATAACGTGGTAGCTGATGCCCTTTCTCGTAGACCGGCCATGTTATCACTCATGAGCTTGGACGCTGATTGGAGGGCTCGACTGTTGGTTGAGTACTCCAAGGATAGGTTTGCATGCGAGGTTCTGGATGGGCAGGTAGCAGATGACAGGTACAGGGTGGTCGATGAGATCATCTATTACAGGGACAGGATCTTCTTGACTGAGGGGTCTCAGCTCAAGAAGAAGATACTCCAGGCTTCACATGATTCACCATTGGCGGGCCATCAGGGGTTCACCAAGACATACAGGGCCATCCGGGAGAGATTTTCATGGAAGGGCCTCAAGGAGGACGTACTCCAGCATGTCAGGGAGTGTGAGGTTTGCCAGCGAAACAAGGGAGAGATGAGTCATCCTGCAGGGTTGTTACAGCCTCTTCCCATTCCGGAGGGGAAGTGGGAGAGCATTTCGATGGACTTCATCACAGGGTTGCCCACAGTGCAGGGCAAGGATTGCATCTTCGTGGTGGTTGACAGGCTGACGAAGTATGCTCACTTTTTCGCCATTTCAGCACATCACACGGCAGCACAGGTGGCAGAGTTATTTTTCAGGGAGGTTTTCAGATTGCATGGTCTACCCAAGACCATTGTCAGCGACAGGGACAGCCGTTTTATGGGCGGATTCTGGCAGGAGCTCTTCCGACTAGTGGGGACAGAATTGACACCGAGCACTAGTTATCATCCCCAGACGGACGGGCAGACAGAGATAGTTAACAAGTGGCTGGAAGGCTACTTGCGTAACTACGTCAGTGGGCAGCAGAGGGCATGGTTGAAGTGGCTGCATTTGGGCGAGTACTGCTACAACACAACGCACCATATGTCTATTGGTATGTCACCTTTCTATGCTTTATATGGATATCATTCCTTATCTTTTGTGGACATGATGTTTGGTGTTAGCAAGGCTCCGAGAGCCAAGTTATGGATCCAAGAGAGCCAAGATATCCTCCGAGCTCTCAAGGACAACATAGCCACAGCACAGAATCAGCAGAAGTTGTATGCTGATAAGGGTCGGGTGGAGAGACACTTTGAGGTAGGAGACCTGGTCTACCTACGGCTATAGCCATACCGACAGTCTTCGCTCAAGCAGAAGGGGGCAGAGAAGCTGAAGCCCCGTTTTTATGGGCCATACAGGGTGATACGCAGGATCGGGCAGGTTGCGTATGAGTTGGAGCTGCCCCAAGGCAGCAAGATTCATAACATCTTTCATGTATCATGCTTGAAAAAGGCACTGGGCCAGCAGGTGACAGTCACAGAGGAGCTACCACCTACGGATGATGAGGGGCTTGTTAAGAAGCTAGTAGAAGATGAAGATATGGCTGATTTGTTAATGTGAAGCTTGCTGCCTTACTTTGATTGATTTGTGACTCATTGCATCTCCTTGGAGAGACTCAAGCACTTCAGTCAAGAAGTTATCAACAATTTTCGAAACCCAAATTTTAGAAGATATTATTTTTAATACCAAAATACTATAATACTATAAAATATAGGTGCAATAAACTATTATTTTGATCAACAAGACTCTAAATAAGCATTAATTTGCATCCATTTATATAATTAGTTAAACTAAATTATATAGTTGATAATAGGATAGTAGAATATATTATAGGGTACTTTCAGAATGAAATACATTTTGTTCATTCATTGGAAAGCTTCACAAACCACTGTGATAATAGAGTTCTCAGCGCTAATACAATTATTTTGTCGATCTGTGCATATATTTCTCAATATCCCCTTCCCATATGGGAAAGGAGTGGACTAGTCACTTACCTCACAAGGTCCTTATGGAGTTGTTGTTCCAGGCCACACGTGCACACCATTTTACCAACAAGACAATTTAGTAGACAACTCGACAAGGCCTTGGAGCTGGGTGCCCCCAAATCCACACAGCCAACCATCCATCAGGAGAATTTTTCCATGCCTGGATGTTAGGAGAGCTTGCTCAAATTTGGGCTTCCCACAAGGATCATACTGTAGAGCCCTATCAGTCCCAGACACACTCCAAAGGACATCATCCACTAGTCCAAAAAAAATTTTGCGGTCATTGAGGACTCTAGCAGGGAGACCCCCCTTGATCTAATTGCTCGTCCTCACCTGTCAGCACTAGCATACCATGACTAGTTCAAACTAAAGTTCCTTTGGTCCTCAGATATCATACATATTATCTTTTTCTTGTAATTACTTTATCTCCACTCCGAGTCATGTACTTTCTTATCTTCTCTTGTTGTTCTGCTTCTAGCACAATTAAAAATCTGTTTTGATATGATTTTTAGCATCTTTATAGTCCACACTTCCACACTTCCACATTGTATTTTGGCTAGTGATGTACTCTTATAATCCCATTGACCTAACATTTTCCCCAAGGAAAACCTTGTGGGGAAACCCAAGAGATGCTTCCTCATGTTTGTGGATGGCATCCCTAGTAACCCTGTTCGCTAAAGTCATAGACTAGTGTGCCTAACCAGGAGGGTTGAACTAGGCAGATGCCCAACAACATGAAAAAAAACCAGTTGAGCTAACCCTTGGTCTTCCCATTGACATACTCCTTTGATCATTTGCTGGACATTAATAAACTTATATTATCAAACTTTGGTTTTTACAAATACTGCAACAAAAAAGGTGGTTTGACAAACAATGCAACAAATCAGAACTCATATTTTAATAATTTAGACGATAAGAGGTATTCCAAAAATCATTGACAAAGACAGCCATGCTTTTATCTAGATTTGCATTTGAAAAAATTGTCAACTTATCTGTTATATTGTCAACTTGAAATGTGAAATCCAGATATGAAAACTAGATATGAAAGTATTTCAAAAATCACCTCTTGGGTATTAAAATAAGAATGGAGCTGTACAGGATGGCATCAAGGCCAATGAGAAAAATTACAATTAATT
>JAXQQM020087624.1:0-30047 GCA_034641835.2 Pinus albicaulis
TTCTTGATCCCCGTGTTACCTAAGTTAATATAGCTAAGCTTGGTTACACGTTTTCACAAATGACTTCCTTCGTTCACAACGTTTATCTATGTTCAATGGAAATTGAGTTTGAAGTGTTTTATCAAATGATTCAAATATCTTACAATAGTAAGTTACTGATTATGACAATAAATTATAAGTTTAAAGCAAAGCTAATAGGCAAGTATTTCGTTGCATGATAGGCTTGTTTAATAAAATAATGTCACTGATGTGAAAAAATTATAAGGCTGGACATGAAAGTTGGTTGGTTGATAATGTTTCGATGTTTGGATTTCTTTTTCCTATTATTAGTCCCTTATTTTGATGTAGAGGGACTATAGCGATCGATAATCACCGATTTAATATTAAATGTCTTTGACGTAGTAATACATTCATGCTTTAACCTAATGTTTAAAAAAATATACTATGCGAAACTATTTTTTATCCAAAATTTTAGTTTGTACCTCTTATTGCCAGGGAGACTTTATAATTTTGATAAAACTTATGATAATCGCTTTCAATTTCATTGAAAAACTTGAATTAATGCTAGTGTGGAGGTAGCGTTAGTCTGAAGCCATTTATTTTTTGTTTTTTCAAGTTTCATAATACAAAGTACAAAGTTTTAAATTACATAATACAAAGTACAAAGTTGTGAAATTACATAATACAAATTTTTCCACCATGAGTTCGAGCAGTAGGCCACCTACCACTTTTTTTAGCAGCATCTCACCTCTTCACTTGCCTGCTTCACTTGTCTTCATATGTATTAACTTCAATTCAAGTGAAGGTCAAACCTGGTTCAACCATCTAGAAGATGAGGTCTTCAATGAACCGGAGAAATAGCCAAACCATAGTGAGGGAGCCCTTCAATACCGCACGGAGAAAGGCATAAACGGTGCCACCACGAACACTAATAAAGAATTAAAACACAGTGTGGAGGGGAAACATGTATATTTGAACTACAGTGCTCGACCAAAGGCTTCACTCACCACGAATCATCTCCTTGATGTAGTTGACTGAGTTGAACTGATTTCATTAGCTCCAGTTGAATATCCACCTGTTCCATATCTAGTTGCTTAGCCACCAATTGCATCACCAGTTGATCAAGTTGATCTTGTTCTAGGAGCACAAGAAGCAGCCCTACCAACAACATCTAAGGTAGAAAAGGAAGGATAAATGCACTTTAGTAAGTGCAGGTTTCATTTTATTTCCTTTCTCCTTTATACTTCTTTTATCATTTACTCTCTGCTTGTATTTTTTTTCTTTTATCTTTTACTCTTTGCATGTAATTTTCACGCACAGTAGACCACCTTTTGATCACCCGCAAGCTCATTATTATTATCCATAAAAAAAAGACGTAGTCATTCTATCTCGTGTCTAATATTTAAATATATTGTAATTAAAGTTGGTTGCATGTAATTTTTCACGTATATATATATATATATATATATGGCACCTTTGCAATATTTGATCACCTGCAATAATATTATTATTATCCATAACAAAAAGACAAAGTCATTTTTTCTGTGTCTAATATTTAAAAATACTGTAATTAAAGTTGGTTCCAGTCACGTGTGCGAGTGAATAATTCAACGTTTTTTTTTTTTAAATTGCAATACCCACTGTGTCTACTCAATTAGTACTAACATTAGTATTATCAACTCTATTTTCATTTGACTCAATAGAAGACGTATATTAAAATACAAATAGAAAACAACAAAATACCGGCATAGAATACATCCACTTTGATCCTCCAATTTATTCTCATTTTTATATGGTCTTGGTTTTCTTTTTGAGCTTAGTTGTTTACAATAAATGTCTTTAACTCTCCTCAGGATGAGTCGTATTTTATTATATGTAATTATGGGTCCATTTCTCACATGCCAAGCTAAGCCTTGAGAACTTTATGGATGTATCTCCCTTTTCTTCATGAATCTGAAAACACTCAGATACATTTAAACATGCAATTGACATTATGACTCAAAGAGAGAAAACATTCATAAAATAATAAGAAACACACCCTGGTAGCCTAGGCTTTGAAATTACAAATCCAAGGTGGCCACAGTGGAAAAATTACAAAGTCAAGGCAGCTAATAGACTTGGGGCATATTAAAACCTAATTTTACAGGACTCATGCGAGCAAGGTTGAACATTAATAATTTCGGCATGGTGATACCAAAAATTAATCAAAGTAAAGATAAAGGAAACCAAACCTTCAATGAGCTCAGTTCGGCCATGAAATGAAACACAAAGAAATAATCAAATGTGCACTGAGATGAGATTCTCTTATCATAAAATTTCATCAGTTTCGAAATCATTCACCATCCTCTGCCAATCTACCTTCTCCTATTCAAACAATGTCAAATGTAGTTTGCTAAGAAAATATTCAACGCCTGATGACAAATTTCCATTATTGTATGATTCAAGATGTTGGTCACTCCAATTTTAGCATATTAATGCAATGTGCTCAGCCCTATTCACATTATTACAAGTAGATTCATGGGTTTCCATACCAGTTTTCTGAGATGGATTAGTCTGACTCCACTATTGGTTTCTTGCGTTTGTAGAATTCATATATACTAAAAATTCATACATATTGAGACTTGTTGCATGTTGGGCACTTGACCAATATATAGACTTACTTATTTAGTTATAGCTTAAATTTAAATTTATGTTTGATTAAATTAAATAATATAAAGTTAATTTAATTAAATAATATAAAGTTGTTCATTAATTTTTTTTAACATATAGTATGGGGCATGGTGCATGTATTACATGTGTAGTTCATTAATCTTCCATAATTACAAAGTTTTGTTATGTAAAATGGTTTTTCCACTTTTGAAATTAAGGAGGCTTAAAATTGGATTTTACTATTATGTAAAAGAAACTTCAATCAGACAGCATCTTAGTTGGGTGCGTCTTTGAATGTTTTTTTGGTTAACTGGACAAAATGGGCAATTAGGTTGGGCTTGTGTTCAAATAATCTTATCTTACCACTAAAGCTTCCAGACATACTAACAAAACCATATTATTTGATTTTTAAGCTTTAAAAATAAACTTCTAGATATACCAAGAAAACCCTGGCATGCACACAAGAGTAATAGAGAATTTGAATCAATATAACAAGAAATACCTTAAAACCAGATTCTATAACTAACTAATCTCCAACCCAAAAATTTGGATGCATATGAACATTATTATCCAATTCTTTGTATCTTTGCCTTAAATATTATCTGGAAAATACTGAAATAATATCAGTGGAAGAGATCTTTAATTTCTTCACAGTACAGTCCTCCTTGTTGTTTCAGTCTATTGCAAGGGACATATTTGTTATAGATATTGTATGGATTTTCCTCTGATTTTATTTTTCACTTATTTACATCAGTGAATTAATTGATGGAAATAATCTCGCCATTAATGATTACCTATAAAATTCATAGTTCCAACTATAGATGAGGAAATAAAATCTAATTGGTCAATTAGTGTTAAATTCTACTTGCTTATTCATCGCAAGGCGGTTAAAAGCCAAATGAAATTTCACCGTGTAAATTAAGTGCAGGAATTCAGTCGCTTATACTGCCTGCGAGTTTGCTACAATGGATCTGGAAATTTTGATTTAGGGATGAGGGTCATTTGAGAAGGTAAGTTGGTTCCATCAGTTGTATAGATGGTCTTCCTATATCAAGAGGGATAGTTGTAGCAGATAATCTGAGACAGACCGAACGAACCTCCCCATCTAAGGCTCAATACCAGTCTTGGATTTAATGTAATATTCACCATAAATAAATGTCAAATTTCTAGGAATGCTTAACATGATCAGGTTAAAAAAACAAACAAGAGAATGTGGATTTTAATTTTGAATAGCTCCAATAGAAATAAGATTAAAATCACGTCATTATATATATATATATATAATAGTTTAAAAAATGATATCACCAATTGTTACTGGTAACCTGCCCATAAAAGGTAGTGGGATTACTTGGGCGGGTTAGAATGAATGTCCCTTTTCTTTTGGTTTAATGGAGAGGTGTTAGGGTGCGATCAATTCCCAGGAGAGTACGATCAATTCTCTCTCTATATCCAACCAATATACTATACGTCATTACTACCGACTAGTTGTGGTTTGTGTTAAACGCCATATCGTACTAGCTTATCCTATTGAATAATAGAGAGATATAAGAAGAATATGATTGACCAAAATGATGCCAGCGTTAGCAATAGCCTTACCCCTAGATCGAATTCAATAACAAATATATTTTCATTTATGGATATTTGTGTGAAAAATATAATTTTGTCTTAACATTTCTGGGTTATTCATATAAAATTCAATTTCAGAGTAAAGACCTATGTGATAAAATTAATAGTCAATTTCAAAGTAAATACTTATGTGAGAAATGTAATTTTGTTCTAGAATTTCGGAGTTACTCACCTCAAAACTATGATATGAGTAATTTGAAAGAACAAAAACATTAATCCGAAAGAACAAAACCATTATATTTATAAATCTCTCTGGTCAATTTTCATTAACACTCATAATTATAACATTGGGATCATATCAACCAAATCGAAGTAAAATTTGATGAAAACTATGAGCTCAAATTCCATAAACGATAGGAGTTCTCTAGAGAAACCGCAAGTTCCATTCGGTTGTACTCCAAATCATCCATTCAGTTACGAAAAATTTGATTGTGATTTTCTTTTTAGGCCTACAAGATTTATATCTTTGGCGTATTTTTCGTAGATTTTAAATTTTTGTCTCTCAGCATTTCGCCAGAAATTCCATTGTTATTCTGTTATAATAATCATCCTTGTAAGACATTCATGACACAATTATAATAAGCTGGTAAGAGGCTCATGACTCTGTTAATCCCTGATAAAAACTGAATTGAATAGAAGAGGCAGCTCTCAGGTGAGTACTTCACCTGGAGACTGCACACAAAATGGAGAGTACACTCTACATTCATTAATCAAATGATACAACTATAACTACATCACAAAGGAGTAGGAAGTTGTTAAAAAATTCCTATATCCTAGGAACTAATCCTAACTTAAGGACCTATGTCACAATAGTGTAACCATCTCTCCATTAATATAAAATAATATTAATTATTTTCAACTCTCCCCCTTAATGGAGAAAGGATTGTCCTGAATTACTAACATCCCCCTAAATGATTCAAACTTAGTTTTCCCAAAAGGCTTAGTAAAAATTTCCACCATATTGTCACAAGTTTTACAATATTCAATAAATATTTCTTTTGTCTATACTTTTTCTCAAACAAAGTGAAACTGAGTATCTATGTTTTTCATATTCTTGTGGAATACTCGATTGTATGATAGCTTTATGGTACTCTGGTTGTCACATTTGATGATGGTTGCTTCTTTATGTTTTTCTCCTGCATCATGGAGAATCCTTCTCAACCAGATAGCTTCGCATGTAGCTGCACACAATGCTTGGTACTCGGCTTCAGTTGAAGATAATGCCACAATAATTTTCTTTTATTGCTCCAAGCTATGACCCCATATCCAATACTAAATGCATAACCTGTGATGGACCTTTGATCATCCAGATCACCTTCCCAATCTGAGTTTGAAATCCCTGCTAAGATAATATCAGATGTGTCAGTGTATAAAATCCCATAATCACTAGAACCACGAAGCTACCTCAACACACTTTTTGTTGTTGTCCAATGACTTTCGAGTGGATTAGACATGAATTGGCTCAAGACACTAACAGAGTATGCTAATTCTAGTCTAGTTGTAGTTAGATAGATCAGACTACCAACTAATTGTCTATATAAAGTGGTATCCACCTCCTTAGAGCCATCGTCACTACATAACTTCAGATTTTGCTGCAAAGTTGTTGATGTTGTCTTACACTACTCCATCCTGAACCTCGTGATCATACTTCTAACGTACTTCCCTTGAGTAAGAAAAGTATGTCTAGTTTCTCTGCATACCTCCAGACCCAAGCAATAATGTAGATTTCTGAGATCTTACATTTCAAAAAATTTCAACATCTGCGATTTGATTTCTTTGATCAAAGCATCTGCATTACCTGTTATAATCATATCATCCGCATACAAAGAAATAAAAATAATCCGCCTCTATTTATTATACATGTTATACAAATTTGGATCATTCATGCTCCTATGAAAACCATGTTGTAAGAAGAATGAGTCAATCTTCTCGTACCAAGACCTGGGTGATTGTTTTAAACCATATAGTGCCTTTTTGAACCTACACACTAGATGTTCCTGCCCTTCTTTGACAAACCCTTCAGGCTGGACTAAATAAATCTCTTCCTTTAAATCAACATTCAGAAATGCAGACTTAACATCTAGCTGGTGTAGTTCCACTGATATTTTTTTGCTAATGAAATTAACATTCTAATGGTATTCAATTTGGCTACAGCAGCAAAGGTTTCTTCAAAGTCTATTCCCTCTTGTTTCGAATAACCCTTTGCTACCAGTCTAGCTTTAAAATATTCTATATTCCCTTCTGCATTAACTTTAGGTTTGTAAAGCCACTTACAACCTATGGGTGTTTTTCCTTCAGGCATTTCTACTAGATCCCAAATATGGTTTCTAATAATTGATTCTATTTCTTCATTCATTGCAACCCTCCATTCATCAGATTGAATTGCTTCTTTATATTTTGTGGGCTCTATAATATTTAAAATGTTTGAAATTAAAGCATAGTCTTTCAATCTGGTTGGTAATTGAGTCTGCCTACCTTATCTTCCCGGTAGAGGACTCACCTCAAAATTGTATGCTTCATACCTGTGTGGGCTTCCCTTGTTGACTACATCACCCGTTTCTTCATCTTTCTGCTCCTGCTGCTGATTATCCTCACTTCTTTCTTCCATCAATAATGGAATGTGCCATTCTTTATGATTGTATTCTGTTCCTTCTTCATCCTGCTCATGAAATATAACATCTTGACTTGCAAATATTTTATGAGTCATGGGATTAAACAACTTGTAGGCTTGAAATGTAGTGCAATATCCTACAAAGACACATTTCATGGCCTTAGGATCTAACTTCTTTCTATCCTCTTTGGGTATGTGGGCAAAGGATTTTGACCCAAAAACTCTTAGATGACTCATTGTTGGTTTAAATCCATAAAGTGCTTCAAATCAAGTCTTAAAGTTAAGACATTTAGTAGGACTCCTATTCTTTAAATAAACAACAGTGTTAATAGCTTCAGCCCAAAAACCATTTTATAGACCCTTACCTTGAAGCATAATTCGTGCGCACTCCAATAGAGTTCTGTTCTTTTGTTTTGCAACTCCATTTTTCTACAGAGTGTGTGCCATTGTGAACTATTGAACAATCCCATGATATCTGCAAAAAATCATGAACTCACCCAACCTGTATTCTCCCCCTTGATCAGAGCAAAGAATTTTTATGCATTTCCATGTTTTCTTCTCCACCAAGGTCTTAAATTCTTTAAAACATTGAAAAGTCAGACTCTTTTTACTTAAAAAATATATCCAAGAGAATCTAGTGCAGTGGTCAGTAAACAATAGAAAGTAATATACACCACCTAACGACATAGTCTGCATAGGTCAGCATGCAAAGGAAATTCTTCTCTATGCATTTTTCCTAATGCACATCCATCACAATCTAACTGAACATTATGAAAAGCAGAGAGTCCATTGACCATACCTTTTCTTTGAAGTGACATGAGGTCTTGTACATTAAGGTGAACGAATCTCTGGTGCCAGAGATTTTCGGCTGTCAATCCTGTTGAAACCAAGGCTTGGTGTGGCATGCTCTTAACATTCAATTTGTACAGGCTCCCCAAACGCACTCTTGATGAAACTAGTTCCATCTTGTTGTCCTTTATGACACAATATGTCTTGAATAATTCAACTTGCAGGTCCTGATCAGTTATCATTGATACAAATATTAATTTCTTCTTAATCCCGGGCACATACATCACATTCTTAATATGTCTCATGTTACCGTTAGACAACATTACCAGAATATCACCGTACCCTTTGATATCATAGCCTCTATCATCTCTTAGATAAATTTTAGATCTGCAAGAGGTTTCTTCAGAAAATTCAAACCAATTTCTCTTACCTGTCATATGTGTGGATGCATCATAATCAACATACCATATGTCGTCCTCATCTTCCTCGGAAGCTAAAAGAGAATAATCAGCTACAAACAGTCAAAGATCATGACTGTGACCTTCATCAGAAAAATACCCCATGTGCTTACTCTGCTTATTCCTGGCTTCATCTATCTACCTCTTAAAGCATAACTTAGCTTGATGACCATTTTTCCCATAGTAAAAGCATTTAATGCAAGAAAAATTATTTGCAGAAATACCTCTAAATGGTTTATTTTGAAAAGTGCTTCCGCCTTTCTCTTGATGTTGTGGTTGTTTCCCTTTATACGGGTTTTTCTTTGCCATCAACGCAATATCAACACTCTGAGGTCTCAAATTATGTCACCGCTCTTATTGTTGTAATAAAATACCTGTCAATTCTTCAAATGTAGGGGATTTATCTCGTGCTACCAAGCCTGTGATGAACATATGATATTCATCTTTCATTCCGTTCAATGTGATTGTGACTAGATCAGAATCAGACACCTTCTCCCCGATGTCACCCAATCTATCCTTCAAATCTTTAACCCTTGCAATGAATCCAACAACGGATTCATTATCCTCCATCCTCATCGAAAACAACTTTCCCTTGAGAGACAAGATGCGATTTCTGTTTTGTGTCTCGATAAGTTTTTGAGAGTCATCTAGATCTCAGTGGAAGATTTTTCCATCTCTAATGTGTGGGATAATACTGTCATTAACATACATCTTTAGCAAGACTTTTTCCTTTTTATCCCTTTTATCCCAATCTTGTATTAGTGTGATTGTCCCTGTTATAATATTTGGTTTCTTCTCATCACTGCTGACAATCGACAATGCATTTTCTCCCTCAAGAAGTGTCTGTAGCTTGAATTTCCAATTGGTGTAATTGGACCCATCAAGTTTGCTAGACTTGTTGAGATATGTTTCTGTAAATTTATTCATACTAGACTAATCAGATTGTTGATCCTCCGATTAATTCTAACCAATTGAATAATTACAAGCTACACTAAAAGAAAACTCAATACATACCAGAACCTAATCACAGATTTGCCACTGATTCAGCACGATCTCTGTGACCGCAACTCAGATCCACCACCGATCTGAATATTTGTTGTGTCTACGACTCAGATCCACCACAAACAGGAAAATCCCATGTGCAGAACTGCTAAGAAATGTGTCTGCAACTCAGATCCACCACAAACGGGAAAATCCCATGTCCAGAACTGCCAAAAAATGTGTTTGAGACTAAGATCCAGCACAAACGAGCAAATCCCATGTGCAGAACCGTCATAAAGGAGGTTAGCACCTTTTTAAACCCAAAAATTGAATACCATGATAAAAACTAAATTGAAGAGAAGAGGCAGCTCTCAGATGATTACTGAACCTGGAGACTGCACACAAAATGGAGAGTACACTCTACATTCATTAATCAAATGATACAACTATAAGTCCATCACAAAGGAGTAGGAAGTTGTAAACAAACTCCTATATCCTAGGAACTAATCCTAACTTAAGGAGCTACGTTATAACAGTGTAACCATTTCTCCATTAATATAAAATAATATTAATTATTTTCAACTATCCCAATGCAGGGAAAATTTATTTTTTTCTTTCAAAGATTGATGGGAGCATGTCCTCCACAACCTGGGAATATATTAGAAAATTCTCTATAAGCATCAAACATTTTGGAGCACGTCCTCCATAGCTTGCAAACAATTTTAGGGGAGCATCAAACATTTTGGAGCACATCCTCCACAGCCTGTAAACAATTTTAGGGGAGAATTTTCCTTATTTGAATTCATTTCAAACTACTAGATTAGACTCTTAATAGATGAATCATAAAGATTTCAGTCCCGGCAGGGGCTATCACTGCTGGAATTTCTTGTTATAAATAGATGAGATTGATATGATATTGGGTTTGTTTAGATAGGTTATAGTTTTGATGTACTTGAAGTGTTTTTTTTAACGAATTTTCGATGTTTGGATTGCTTTTTCCTGTTATTATAAATAAATGAGATTGATATGACATTGGGTTTGTCTAGAGAGGTCATAGTTTTGAAGTACGTCTCGGTAGTGTTTTTTGAGATTTTTGATAATATAGTTTATGTGTCTTTATATTGTTATTGAGATTTTTGATAATATAGTTTGTGTCTTTATATTGTTATTGAATATTTTAATTGAAGAGAAGTTATAGGTTTTTTAGCATCCGTGAATTATTTATTTGTTTTTTAATATAATGTGTATGTATTTTTATTATTATTAAAAATTTAATAGTTAAATTTTAGTTTGTGAAATGATAAGATATTCGTGGATTGTCTTTGTGCAATGACTCTGACATTGGGTTTTGTATTACAATGTTGAAAGAGGGAATCATTTAAGAATAAAAAGAATATTTGTAGGTATTATTTATATTGAGTACTCCTAAAAATGGGAAAGAAAGTTGATGGTAAGAGAGGTTGAAATTCTATTCTTAATCCGGTAATGCACAAAACATTATGCCAATACACATTTTAACCACTTATTTCATTGTTTATCAAGACATTTTAAGCAGTTATTTCATTTTTTATCAAGACGAACTAGCATTGCATTTAAAAAATCCACAAACAGATTAAAATGTTCATGAAGCAATGGTATGTTTGTTAAAGAATTTAAATAATATGGAGTTGTTAAAGCCCTGTATGGCCATGGCCTTTTCTTGTACAGGAAAAATGGAATAATTTCGGTTTATAAGTACGATCCTTAACTCCCGGCAGTCGCCATCCCGAACATTGGCGGAGTTGACGTGGTGCCATAAGAGTTCAGACCGCCTGCATCATCACATCCAATCTTCCAATCGAGCACTTCACTGATTTTCTCCACCCTTTTCTTCTCGCTTCCTGCGCCCTTTAACTTATTCTTCCATGAAATATTGGAGGGCTTCCTTAGAGCGTTGGAGGCTAACTGCTGCATCCTCATTCTCAACGCGGATTTTTGCACATACGAGTGCCCTCCACCCGGGCTTGGACCTCCCGGAAGTTTTTAAAATATTGGAGTATCATCACTGCCCTTTCTATCCTCTGATGATCTCTCTAATTTCTCCTGTTGATGAGTGTCGGTGTAATCGTGGCCTGCTCCCGGACTAGAACCTGACGGTAGTATGTTAAATGTTTGTAGGCTCATTCCTTCCTCATCTTTTCCATTGTATTGCGCCCATTGGTAGCCGAATTTCCTACTCCTGGACTTGACCCAGAGGAAATTATATTCATCATGATCGTGCTTTTCTTCATGGATTCTAACTCGATACTGATCTTTTCCATCGCATTGCGACCGTTGGTAGTCGAATGGCCTACTCCTGGACTTGGCCCAGAGGGCAGTATATTCATCATCATTACGCTTTTCTTCGAATCCAAATCTTGGGACATGTGGGTGTGGCCATTAGTGATCTTGTGCCCCACTCCCGGGTTTGACCTCGAAGGCAGTTTATTGAAAGTTCCCAACTCAGAATTGTGCAAATGATGTTCCAAAACCCTAGCTTCGGCGAATTCATGTAGAGCAGGCAGTGAGGTGAATAACAACACAAGGAAACTCATTATGCAGATGTGATCCATGAATTGAATGCCACTGGATATGATGAAATGACAATATGTGTAATAACAATATGAATTGAATGCCACTGGATATCAATAAAATTGTTATTTTATTATTAATATATTTTTAAGTATATATCAATATTAATTACTATTAAAATATTTTATTGATAACCACATTGAATATTTTATTATGTATAACCTTAAAATATTTTATTTTAACAAAAAAAATTATGTAGATAGATATATATGAAGTTGACATCTACATAAATTAGCTAGCACATATTTTCAAATAGTTTATTTAAATATGTGGTTGAAATTTTTTTGAGAAATATAAGGTTTAAACATCAGGGATTGCTCTTTAATACATGAAAAGAGCATATATAAAATGTAATTTTGTTTTTTTTACAAAAATTAAAAATAAAATTAGCCAAGAGGGCTCATTCTTTTACTTCTAATTAATTTTAGAGCATATATGTATTTTTAATTATATGCCACATTATTTTTTCTACTTAAAACACAATTTATTTTTATTTTAAAGGAGCACATTATTTTTTCTATTTAAAGCATAATTTATTTGTTGTAGAATGAGCCCTCTCGGCTAATTTTATTTTTAATTTTTGTAAAAAAAACAAAATTACATTTTATATATGCTCTTTTCATGTATTAAAGAGCAATCCCTAACTTATGTGTTTAATTAAAAATAAAAATATAAAAGAAAATAGGAAAAATTAAGTTTTGTAGTAATCATTTAATTTCTCCTTCTTTCCTTTCATTTTTTGAACATTCTACCACCCCCCTTAGTGTGGGTCAGATAGAATCATTGGAAAGTCACTCACAATTGTCTCTGGTAGGGGTTCTTTTTCTTAATAAAAAAAAATTCAATGCATGAACTCTCTTTGTATCCACCACTGTCTCATCCTCTTTGTGTGCCACATCTTTCCACACAGATTCTGGCAAAAGTAAATAGCCCTTTCTCCATTATTTTCGAGTCTATCTTTTTAGATGACCCCAAAGTGTTTCCAATATCCTCAAGAACCTTGTGATGCCTGACGGGAAGGGGAAAATTTGGTAACCTAACCCATATTGGCATTTTTGAGACCACCATTGTTGTGGAATCAAAATCTAGGAACCAATGAGTGATGAAAATCCATGCACTTCCCCAAAACTAGGGCCCTTCTTTCAAACCTCCCTCCAAGTTTTCCTAGGTATCGAATTGAACAATGAAAAAACCTTTTGAGTTAGGTATATGTCATAGTTGTTGGTCCAAGTTGAAAATACCCATTGATGAAAAGCATCGAACTTGGGCCAAAACCCCTTCAATCTACA
This sequence comes from Pinus albicaulis, assembly GCA_034641835.2. NCBI lineage: Eukaryota > Viridiplantae > Streptophyta > Pinopsida > Pinales > Pinaceae > Pinus > Pinus albicaulis. Next base: position 13,014 of record JAXQQM020087624.1, read on the forward strand.
AATCACTACCCTATATTGAAGAATAGAAAAAATTTGATTTAGATTTGTTAGGTTTACCTCCATGGTGGGTGTTTGTTGTTGTTGTTATACAATGTACGGTCCAAGAGTGTTAAGGTTAAAATTTACGTTCAATTCACTAGATACAAAGTGTAAAATATGCCCAATGATAACCAAAAACCAATGTATCTAACCTTGATTCATATCTAATGTTATTTATCAATTTTCCAAGATAAAAAATTGTTAAATGATAAGGCAATATGAAAAAAAAAAAGCTATAATAGCTAATCTAATGTGAAAAATAAAAGTTTTAATTTTTAATTTTTTTTAAATAGTTGTTGTAGATGATACATTGTACCAAGCAATGCATACTTCAATTTTTTGGATGTGAAACATTTTCCCCCTTAAATCGGCATTGCAATTGGTCAAGGATGCGGGTTTGGTCTACTTTCACCCCCACTTGTGGCTTAACAAGACTTTCTTGAACTTAGGCTTATAACACAGGGAAATGAATCAATATAATATCATTTTTATATTTTAAATGATCATTCATCAACCATTCATTAACTTCAAAATATTAAATGCATGTAAACTAAAATTAGCTTATGCAAAGTTTAATATGGAAACCCTTGTGGGAAAAAAGCAAAAAAATTGTCTTTATAAGTGTCTACAGGCACCAACCTATTGTTACAAATATTGTAGTAACTAACCTATTATAGACAATAACCTCCTAAGTTCACCACCAAATCAACGATATATTATGTAGGCACCAACCTACTAGAGACACCAATCTCCTTGGCTTCGCACAAACTTAGAAAAATTTATAGAGGCGCCAACCTAAGATATTCATACTCAAAGTATTGCATGCTTCATATTTCATGCATTTCAAAACATCATCCTATTTTTAACTTTCATGCTCCATTGCATCTCCTTGCTTTATAACCTAGATATAGCTTCAAACCTTAATCAGATTTAGTCTTCATGCCCTAGCGAGCGTCATAGTATCGTTCTCTATAATATAATCATAGGCTAGTGTATTTTACAACATCACAACCCATGAAAGGCACACTTCACAACATTGTAGCCTGTATTGCTTCATAGTGCACCCTTAAAACTCTAAGAAAACTCCTTAGACTCCTCTTAAACACCTTTAAAATCCAAGAATACTCAACTCCTCTTGCACACCTCACATATATTTTGCACACTTTCACTTTATATTCCTACAAGGATACACTTCAAATGTGCTCATATATCCTTTATTTATAGTGTTTATGTGTTCACTTATGAGGCCTAGTTGTAAAAACTGGCTGAGTGGATCAGTATTTTTTGATTGGGTCAACCTGACAAAATATTTCATATCTCCTCATTTCCTATGGAGTTATTTAGGAAGTGAAATATACCATTGGAAAGGTCTCAAAATAAGCTTTTCAAATATACATCATAGACTCCCATCTGAGCTAGGTATTTAGACTAAAAATGCCTTCAAATATAGGGTATCCAAATTTGGAATTAAAATCCCAAACGTAATATATCTAACAATCTCCATATTGTAATATTTATCTTGAACATTTGTAGCCTACCCTTGACTTTGACATCAATGTCAATAATATTTCCAGCAATATCCCCATTTCTTATCGATGGAAATCCTTAGCCAGTTTTACAATAACACTGTAGTACTCCCTCTATTTTCTATTGTTCATTGTATCTGCAAATTTTCCTCTATCTGCAAATTATCCCCCTTTGACATCAATGATAAAGGGTTTCTCCCATTATGCTTGTGTTTCCATTTATTGATGAGATGCGAGAGATATAACACCCAACTTATGTCTAATACATTCAAGTGTTTCTCTAGGAAATGGTTTGGAAAGAATATTTACAACCTATTCCTTGGTGACAATGTATTCTAACTTGACACTTTTTTCGGTTACATATTCTCTTAGGAATCAGTACTATATAGGAATATGATTTGTCTTTGAGTACATAACAAGGTTATTTGAAATTTTGATTGTACTTTTGTTTTTGCAAATGATTGATATTCGTTGATCATATTCTACCTTGACATCATTCAATTTCTAATTCATCCAAAGAACTTGTGTGCAACATGTTGCTGCAACAATATATTTGTCTTCTAATATAGATAGAGATATTGAATATTTCTTCTTAATCAACCATGATAATATATAATTTCCTAGAAATAATGCTCCTTCACTTGTGCTTTTCTTATCATAAATACTTTCTTCCCAATCTACATTTGTATATGTTGTTAGAGCGAAGTCCTTACTTCTTGAGTACCACAAGCCAAAGTCTAATGTTCCCTTCAGATTTTGAATATTATTTTTGCTACATGCACATGTGTCCCCTTTGGTGCAGATATAAATATTATAACTAATCCTGATACCTACAATTTATATGGACTTTATGTTGTCACATATATTAGGATGTTGATTATTGACATATACAATGTTTTATTTTCTTCCAGTGATTCATCATATTTGCTTAATTTACATCATGTAATCATGGGTGTATTGGTACGTTCAAAATATTCCATTCTGAATTTCTTCAACATCTCCTTGGTGTATTTGGTCTGAGAAATGAATATGCCTTTGCTGAATTGAGAAATCTACAAACCTAGAAAAAATGACAATTCTCTAAGCATGGACATCTCAAATTCTTTTTTCATTTTTTCTACAAACTTTTGGCTTGCTCTGTCAACATTTCTTCCAAAATGGAATCATCCACATAAACCACAATGATTAACATATTTTCATTTTTTGTTTTGATGTAAATATTTTTGTCCGCGGGTCCTGTTTTGAAACCTTGTCATTCTAGGTGTTTATCAAGTCTTCAACACTAAGCTCTTGAAGCTTGCTTTAGTCCAAAATGTGTTTTCTTCAATTTTCATAAATGATATTCATTTTATGAAAATCAAAATCTATTTTGTTTTTCAATATATACTTATTCTTCTATATTTCCTTTTAGAAAGGATGGCATGACATCCATTTGATATACTTTGAAGTTCTTGAAACATGCAAGTACCAAAAACATTTTGATTGATTCTAATCTTGCAACTGGAGCAAAGATTTCTTCAAATCAATACCCTCAACTTGAGCATACCCTTTATAGAGAAATATTTCTTTATTTCATACTATCATTGTACATATTCATTCATATTATTTATGAATACCCATTTGGGGAAAATCACATTCTTCCGTTTTGGTCTAGGAACAAGTTCATGTCTCATTCATCTCAATCTAATTCAATTTTTCTTCCATAGAATTAACCCAATGCATAACTTTACTAGCTTGTGTAAATTTATTGGGCTCTATTTTGGAAAGAAAAAAAAATCTTGTTTTTTTGTACTTACCAATCCTCTTCTAGTTTGTACTCTTGTATATATATCACCAAAACTATGATTTTTAGGATGATACTTTTGGAAAAATCTAGATGATGTCTTTGGATATTGGTAGACTATTTCTTCTTGTTTTTCTTTTCTTCTTCCTCTTCTTCTTCCTTTTCTCATTCTATATTGATTGTCCCCTATGGATTATCATTTATTTGTGACTTTTCTTTTTGATTTATTTCTTCATCCACTCTTACATCAACACATTCTACAACCGACATCACCTTTTGTTGTAGCATTTGTAGGCGTTGCTTCTAGGTGAATGGCCAAGAAATATACCTTCATCTTTTTTGGAATCAAACTTGACTAATTTATCATAATTCATCTTTATACAAGACTTTCTCCCAAATATGTTGAAGTATTTGAATGTAGTTGGTCTCTATTTCCATAATTCATAAGGTGTCTAGTCAAAATGTAGATTGTTGTGATAATTACTTCTCTACAAAAGGTGTCTGATAGTTTGGTTTCATTCAAAATTTTTCTAGCCATTTATTATATAGTCATGTTCTTCCTTTTTACAACTTTGTTTATTGTGGAGTCCTTACTACCAATAAATGTCTCTGGATTCCATGATTCTCATATAATTCATCAAATTCATTAGAGGTAAACACACTTCCTCTATTTGATCTTAAGCATTTGATTTTTAAATTAGTCTCATTTTCAACTACGAATTGAAATCTTTAAACTTCTCAATTGCTTCATATTTTTATTTAAGAAATTTAACCCATGTTGTTCTTGTGTAATCATTAGTAATCAACACAAAATAACTCTCACATTTTAATTTTTGTGTTATTGTTGGCCCACAGAGGTTTGTGTGAACAATTTCCAGTGGATTTAACGTTGAGTACTCCTTCTTTTCAAATTAATTCTTGTCGGCTTCCCCGTACTAACATGGATTCCAAATAATGTTCGTAGGTTTTGAGATCCTTTGCATATCTCTTACTACTTTTGTCTTGTTGAATTTTACTAGATTGTCAAAGTTTATAATCCATCCTTCTATGTCATAACCATATTTTTTCTATTTGTCCCATACATCATTTTTCTTCTTTGACTTCATCGAGGACATATAATTTTCTCAAGGTTATGTTTGAAATTTTCACTAATCTTCCTAAACCTACTTTCCTTATCTCACATCCTTTAGAATGAAATGTGAGGTTGTAGCCTTGATCATATAATTGAATAACACTTATAATATTGTGTTTTAACCCTTCAACATACAACACATTTTTTTTTTTAGTATTTTCATCATCGAGACTAACCATATTGTTTTTAATTATCCTTGCAGAAGAATTATCCCAAAAGGTAACATTGCCTCCTTTTTGTATCTTTTAGATGAGAATTTTTTTCTGATCCCCTATCATGTGTTTTTAACATCCAATATCAATGTACCATTGGCTTCCCTTTTTTTGAGCATATAGTGAAAGTATAAATTATTCCTTCTTCTATTATTCTTACTTCCTTTTCCACACATTTGCTATTTTTTTCATTCTTGGTAAAAACATTTTCTTCCTTGTTTTGTTGAGGAGAGTTTATTATGCTACTTTTAGAATCACATGCTATGTTCCCATAGTCATTGCAGTTGTAACATTCAATATTGTAATCAAGTAGGGGATAAAATGAATTGTAGTTTCTACCAATAAGCCCATGATAATTTCTAGTTTTTTTCTCTCATAATCATTCTTTGAGGTCTTATAATATCCTCTATTTGTATCTCTCACATTGTCACTTTTTACATAAGCTCTATAATATATTGCTTTATGACCAATTTTTTTGCAAGAAAAACAATAGCCAGGGAAGATATTTTGGTAATGATTGTGAAAGGCATTCTTAGCAAAACAACTCTTTTGAACTCATTCTTGTTGTTCTTGTGAGAAGAAACATGTTTTTGTTGGTCCTCATTTCCTTTCCTATTCTTTATTTCATTGTTGATGGGGCCTTTCAAAATATTTTCATAGATTTTAGTCTTGTTTCCATTTTCCTTTTTTGATGGATCTATAATGTTAGTTCTTGCATATTCCTCAGGGGTCTTTCAGTTTTAATCATATCCAAGGCTTGACTTCATGAGTGGAGACCACTGGAAACTAAAAACATTATCTAGGATTTAATAACTCTTTCTAAACTTCACTCTTCTATTCAATTGATTAGTTGTTTTCTCTAGTTAATTTCTTAAGGAAACAATTTTAACTTCTAGCTTCTTGAATTTTTCTTCCTTTCCTTCCAGATGACTTCTTACTAATTATTTTATCCATTTTATCTCTTCTAGTTGAGTCTTTAGGATGATAATTGTTTTTTTTTGTTTCATCAAAGCTCACGACCCTTCTTTTCATACTTTTGTAATTGATCCTTCTTCTTTTTATTCTCCACTCTATCCTATCTATTTCTTCTAAGGCACTAATGAGTTTTACTTCAAGATTCACTACCCCATCAATGTCTTCTTCTACTTAATCTGGTTTTGTTTTCATTTATTTAATAGTAGACTATGTATCTATGGATATGAAGAGGAAATATCCTTTATCAATATTAGAAACATATCCATCACTTTAATCAAACAAGCTACAATCCTCTCTAGATTAAAAACTCTTCTTCTTAGTATATTTTTGTTTTTTGTGTCTATGAAGCTTTCTCTTATTCTATTTTCTTCTTCATCATCACTATTTTTATTTTTTTCATATGGGCATTTAGCATAAAAATTTCCACTCTACTACAATTAATACATTTGAAGGGTATCTTACATTTGTATTTGCTACATCCTCTTTTTAGCTTTCTAAAAAATTGTGCTTCTTCTATATTTGATTCATGGCTAGAAAAATCACAATATTTTTGTCCTTTTGTCTCATTAAATTCATTGAAAGTTGTTACATTTTGTGTTGTATTTTTTTGTTTGTAATCATTTCATATGCAGTGAGAATCCCATGCAACTCATCCATTTTTGTTTTCTATAAATTCTTTATTTCTTCAATGGAAAATACTTTGGCATAACATCTTTAAGGTGAGTGACTTTAGCACATTTTGCACAATCTTTTGTTTCTTTAACTTTCTCACCAAGCCCTCTAATGGTGTTGATGATTTCATCCACATGTAGGAAATAAGCTGCAACATTTTCTTTGTCTTTCATTTTCAAGCTCGCGAACTGTCTTTTATGAGTTTGGATATTTTCCTTCTTCACCTTTTTATCACCTTCATAAATGTTTTGAAGTTTGTGCCAATTTTTTTTTCCAATTCATAATCCATCACCTTGAAAAAATATGAATCTAATAGACTACACAGGATAAAATTCAGGGATTTTTCATTATGTTCACTAGCCTTCTTCCCAACCATATATGTTGGAGGATTTTTTTAGTGTAGTATGTCATGACTGATTTTCAAATATCAAACCAAAGATCCATTAGATAATTCCACATCCTTATGCTTTAAAATGCATGGTTTGTTTCGTCAAACAATGGGACTCTATTTGTGGAGAAAACTTCTTGACAAGCCATGTGTGCTCTTGGAATATACCTTCCATTGGTTAGACTATTTTGAAAGGAACATGCTCTCATACCAATTGTTTAAATTATTATTATACCCAGAGGGGAAGTGAATTAGTATAATATATATATTTTTTATTGCAAATGAGCATTCATCAATCATTCATTAACTTCAAAACATCAAATGCATGTAAAATTGAATCATAGTACACATAGTTTAATGTGGAAACCCTTGTGGGAGAAAACCACACAAAAAAAACATCTTTGTAAATGCCTATGATGAACCAGCCTACTATTACAAATATTGTAGGAAGAAAAATACTAGAGACAACAATATCCTTAGTTGAATGCTAACTCAACAATATATTGTGTAGGTAGCAACCTAGTGGAGACACCAATCTCCTTGGAAAAGTGCCAACTTAGAAAGACCTATATGGGAACCAACCTAAGGTATTCATACACAAATTACTAAAATGACACATGCATGCTTCATATTTCATGCATTTCAAAACATAATCATACCCATAACTTTCATGCTCCAATGCCTCTCCTTGCTTCATGCCCTAGATATAGCTTGAAACCCTAATCAAATTTAGCATGCATGCCCTAGTGAATCTCATTCCCTAGAATATAATCCCATACTGATGCATTTTACAACATCACGGCCCTAAAATAACACACTTAACAACATAATAGACCTTAGTCCTTCATAGCGTACCGATAACACTCTAAGAGAACTCATTAGACACCTCTTGTTCACCTTTAAACGGGCCAATAATACTCCTCAACTCCTCTTTAACAACTCAAATATAATTTTCCCACTTGTATTTGATATTGTTTCTTGGATATAATTAAAATGCACTTATTTACCCTTTACTTATAGTTTTCAGTGTTCACTTATGGGGTAGGCTTGTAAAAACTAGTTGAGTTGACGTGACAGAATATTTCATATCTCATCACTCTTATGGAGTTAAAGGGAGTGCCATATACCATTGGAAAGGTCGTGTAATAATATTTTTAACCATATATCCTTTGCTCCCATTGATATAGTTCATTAGAGTAAAAAGGGCTTAAAAAATATGGCATCCAAATTGAACATCAATTATTTCAAAAACAATATTTCCAACAATCTCCATCTTGAAATCTTTATCTTGGACATCTACATTCTTCCCCCTATCTTTTAAATCAATGAAAAAACCTTTTCAAATATTTTTCTACCTTTTGGATCTATCTAGGAGTGGCCCCTTTGTGTGGATTTCCATGGCCTTCAACTTGAGTAAGAAATGGAACACAAACTTTATTCCAGTTGAAACTTCCTCACAAAATAGTCTCGCCTATGTTGAGGTGATCCACCTGCAAACAAGAAATACAAAGTGGGATTTCCCCTAGTTTTTCTTCTCCGAATGATAAGGTATCTACTTATTGACTCAACTTATTATCTTTGTGTGATCTCAATTATTAGAAACTTTTATTATATTTAATCTAAATACAACATATAATCGAGAAAGGAAGAAATAGTAAAATCCACTTCACATAATGAAGAAAAATAAAATTGAAAAAGGGTTTTCAAAATGAGCTCTTTGTTGATGGAACTAATCTTGTAAGACAACAACATCTATTACCAGAGGGGAGACTAGCTTTTTATAAAATATTTTTAACGGCTAGATAATTGTTATCTAAGGGCTATTTTGATGACTCTTCTAGAAAATATTTTTTTTTCTAGTCATCCACAAGTTGGAGACTTAGTATTTGTCATAAAACATCACATTACATCAATTAATTTTTCCACTAATGGATCGATTTGGTTCACAATGCCCAAGTTGTTCCAAAATTCCATTTTCTAGTATCTTGAAATGGTTAAAGATGAAGAATAATAGCATAAAGTACCCCACATCCTCCTTGGTAGCTCTAATTGGCCAATGAAGAAATGGGCTTGGTTGAAAGAAATTTTACTTGGTCATTTTGTTGCTTGGTTGAATTCATAACGACTAAATGGTCCATATATTAACTTCCTTGGTCCCAGAAACCCCTACAGCTAGATAGACCTCTTCAATTGTTGGTTGAATTTTATAAAAACTAGTTCACTTTACCTTTTTGCTTCAATAAAGTCAACTTAGCTCTTTGAATCTCTATCACCCTAGAATTCTGGGCTAATTTGGCACCTAGGTATGCTAAAAAATGATTTTATCTTAATTGGGTATGCCTGCAAATATCCATTTCTTTCCTAGTGTTAGCACATCATATATCTACCCTGGCCATGTCATTTTCCCATTATCTTGGTTCTATAACTCCCTAAGTAATTTAAAAAGTTTGACACTTTGGTTTTTTTCCTCTCGTTTTTTAGATGACCTCTAATGAAATGCATGCACTACCCAATGTTGGCCACACTTTTACACCTATAAACCTATATGACTTGTTTGACCAAATTTGACCAAGTTGTAACTAGCCACTGCCTTCATCATTTAGAAATTTTTTATGTGGCATGGAATCCTCTCATAAATCCCAACAATCTATGACCAAGTTGAGTTTTTGACCACTAGGACAACCTTACATTGGGAACCATGAACTATGGCATAGGAACTATGAAAGTTGTCAATATGTAATTTCCATTCATGGGAATTCACTTCAAGGAAAAGATCTTATAGAAGAGTTTTTTGTGGAGGCCCTATAAAAATAGCCCAAAATTTTATTTATAGTAGAGGTCAATAGACTTGTATGTGGGCAGGTGGATGTTTCTTTGATGGTGCATCTAAATTATTCAAGTGCATCAGTGCTTTACCATCTACGCATGCACCAGAGTTGCATATAACATGGTGCATCTAAATTATTCAATTGCATCGGTGCTTTACCATCTATAAACGCACTGGAGTTGCATATAATGTGGTGCACCATGGAATTTGGTTTTAAAAGAAATAAAAAACCAGGGTGCACTAAATACCAAAATACACTAGTGCTTGAATATTCGCTAGCACCAGACTCCTTCATATAGTAAAACATATCGGTTCTATTTGAAAATGACATCTTGGTGTGGTAAACGTATAAGAACACACCAGGGCATCTTATAAAGTGTATTTATCTAGGTGGATACTCGTGGCCACCCACCTCTTCCACTTGGGGCCCCACCATTGTTTTTTCATTTTTCCAGTTTCCTTAAAAGGAATTGTGCCACCAAAGTGGCTACTGGATGCAGCTGCGTCACCGGTGGGAAGTCGATGAAGGATCTGGGAAACATTATCCATCATCGCATTCCTTGGTTTCTCAAGGGCCTCCTCGAGCAATATTTTTATAGGATATCCTGCTCCCTTATATTTCTTTTCATCCCCCATGGGCAGCTACCGACATTTGCGAGATTGATCTTGTAAAGGTTCAACCTGATCGAGCCCTAAATCCTTATACCCTGACCTCGTTGGGGACATGCAAAGAAGGATCAAGAAAGAGAAGGCTAATTTGATACCACGGATCCGAACTTAACGAAATAAAATAAAAAAATACATAAACGTGGAGATGCAGCAGAAATAAGACTTTATTTAATTAATGTCACACAACTGAAATATTCTTATAGACAGAATGGAAATAAACTAGCGAGGGCGCTGGTAGATTATCTCTAAGAAGATATGTGGTGGATATAGGCCTCTAAATTGTGTTACAATGAGGCTCAAGTGCCTTTTTATTATTAAACAACATGGAAAAACCCTAAGCATCCAAAAAAATAATCGTAGGAGATGAAGCGCCAAAACTATGGGCCTCGTTTGGGTAAATTGGTACATCAACTTCCCAGGCACGTAACTTTGGTATACGATCTTTATTTGATGTGCATAATATCTCGTTAGAAAGATATATCCAAGGAATAAAACTTTTGAGTGACCAAAATTGGTCAAGTATCCATTTTGGTCCCATATTTCCCAAGAAAACATCGTTTAGGGCCTCAAAACGGCTCTGGAAGTTCAAGACCCGAAAAACTACCAAAAATAGTAAATTGTGCTACAATTAAGGAAAATGAAAAAATGAAAGAAACAATGGTGGGGCCCCAAGTGGAATAGGTGGGTGGCCACCAATATCCACTTGGGAAATCTAAAAATTTGTATTCCTCGGATAGATCTCTCTAACGAGGTATTGTGCACGTCAAACAGAGATCGTATCCAAATTTGCGTCCCTGGGAAGTTGGAGTACCAATTTATCCAAACAGGGCCTAGATTTTTGGTGCTTCATCTCCTAGGGTTAGGTTTTTATATGCTTAGGGTTTTCCCATGTTTTTGAATAATAAAAATTCCCTTGAGCCTCATTATAACATAGTTCAGAGGTTTGTAGATACCACATCTCTTCGCAGAGATAAGCTACTAGCACCCTAGTTGGTTTATTTCCATTTTTTTTGTAAGCATGTTTTAGTTATGTGATATTAATGAAATGAAGTCTAATTTCTGTTACATATCTGTGTTTATGTGTATTTATATATTTTATTGTGTTCCTGCATAAGTCTGGATCACGTATCGATAGACGATTTCTAATTTATAAAAAAATATTGGTGGTATTGTAAAACCACAACACTAGTGTGTTACTTGTAATGTAAATCCCCGAGGCATATCGATAAATCACTATGATAATTATAAAAAAAAAACATGGTTCTTTTGGATATATCTTGCCCCGGTGCACTTCCCGAAACACAGCAAAGGAGGGTTAAATAAAAAAATCTCCCAACTGTATTTTTTCATTTTTACCATTTACATTGTGGGAGAGCTCTGAAGCACCGACGCCACTCTTGCCACGTGTAATAACCCTGATGCCAGTGCTTCTCTTTCTCACCACCTTTCAGTACCATGTTCACTGTTTGAGTTTCCAATTTTTTCAAATGATGTAAAGTTTTTTTTTATCCATTACATGTCCACGATGCCTCCCTAATGACCAAATGTCTAGGTAATCTCTATTTTTATTTCTAATTTAAGTTTTTATCGGATTAGAATTGCAAATTAGGTTGAATTTCTCATATTTTTGCAAAAAAAAATTGACCCGCAGTGGTCTAGATATGTTTGGCTCGTACCGGAGTAGTGTGCCTTGTAAATTTATAGGGTGCACGGTGTTTCTGTGCGTTAAAATAATGCACCACCATTGTGGTGGTGCATTTTGTAAATATAAATGCACCAGGAAATATGCGACATATTTTCTATCGGTACATCACTCTTGGTGCATTCATATTTACCAAACACATCACAAATAAATATTTAAAAATATTCCTATAGCTCGATGTGTTCAATAACCTAAAGATATTGTACGAGTGCCAATAGGTTATACATGTGCACTTGTGCACAAGCATGTTGCACCGTTATGAAAATTTAAATTTTTGAAACACTCAAGGTGAGTCATACTTATGCGCACATTGTTACCAGTGTGGTTATAGTTGAAAGCACACCGACTCCTGTGCATGAATGTGTTTTGAGAGCACCGATAATCTCTTTTTTTATATTGAAAGTTATGTTTTCATAGTTATAAATATATGTTTCATTTAACTAAAAAATGTATTTTATATGTCAATCATGTAGCAGAGACATCAAAAGAGGGAGCTGGAGCAGGAACAGGAGTAGTAGGTGGACCCATACAATATGGTCTAACCATGATAGGCCAAAGAGAGGGAGATGGATTTATACCCTCACCCTACTATTGTAGCAACCTGAGTGCTCTTGAGGACTGTATGCCTCATCAAGTACTATGAGGAGGGTACATCTATGAAGGCGCACTTGGTCTTATTGGTGCATCTGATCCGCTAATGGAATGCCTAGCAACAAGCTTTTCGTGTCGGTCTTGAGTTGAGGTATAGGCCCACTAACGAGGACATATCACTGTCCTGTCCAGGAGAAGGGAGGATTTTCCCCATTTACTTGATATCTGCCTTGGTGTTGTAGCTAAGAGTCAACTTCTATACACTCAGATATATGTCAGGACTCATGCGGTAGATCCATAAAATATTCAGGTTCGTGGTGGACAACTGCGTGTTTCTTATTTTGCTACAGAGAAGGATAGGTGCTTCTTGTTATTAGTCAGCACCATTGTGCATTCTTGTGGTGATGGGCAGTGCATTAGTTTCATCTAACAAAATTTCCTCCATGACATCGTATCCCATAAGTAATCATCCATACCAACCTCCATTTGATTGCCTCCACTGCCAAATTGTGATGAAGAACTACTATTGTTGTATTCATTCCTAATTGGTTAATTTAGACATAGTTGGAATTGAATAGGTGGTTGATTCAACCTTCATTATTATGTAATAAAGTCTAAGCTCTTGATAAAACCTTAAGATGGTAGGTGGGTCGCCCATCATCACTAGAATCATAATTTAAAAAAATATTGAACGTCATTAATACAATATCAATGATATTAGTAAGCACGTCAATGAAATTTGTTTGTTAAAATTTCAATATGCCAAACAATTATTACCATCATTGATCCAGGATTGTGGCTAGAAGATGCCATCTTCCAAATGTTTGCAAAATGTTGCTCCTGAAAAGAGATTCTGAAATTTTTGAAAATAATGAGTAATAATTTTTTCATCTAAACTCAATTATGAATCTAGATCCTGCAAATAACTTGCATACATTTTTATTCAAATTGAAATGGGTTAAAAAAAAAACAATTAGATAATCGAAATACAAATAAAATATGAACTTACTCGAGATGGAAAGGGGGAACTTCGTGAAGGACTTTGATCAGAAATATGGAATGTGTTGGAATTTGAATAATTGGCCATTTGATATTATTTATATTTTGTCCTTGTATTTGAGAAAAATCAGAAATAATTTTTTGTGTGAATATCTAAAATTAATCTAGAGAACCATATAACCACAATTTGAATTTCAATATAGTTTCGAAACTATTTTTCAAGAACAAGGAGACTTTAAGAAGAAAATGTATACTATGAACTCTTGTAATTCATGCGGATGCATCCTAAAGGATAATTTGAGATTAATATGCCATTTTGTGAGAAAATAAAATTTCAAATAGATTTTAAACCCCACTAGTGCGGTAATCGGAGAAAACCACATTGATTTATTTAAATAATATGATAAAGGCATTTAAATAATATCTGCAATGGTTTCTGACATTATGAAAAAATAAAAAATAAGTTATCATATACATACACTTCCACATAAAAATGCTCTGGTACGTTTAAATAAAAAACACCAGTACACAATTGTTTCTCGAATTTAGAAAATAAAAATGAATTCAACTTTCTTGGGGCTCTTTAAATATAGACTACACTGTTGCATTAAAAAAAAAATCAAACAGTTTCAAGATTTTGAAAATGAAGAAGAATTATATCATGTCATTGCGTTGAATAAATATGGCACCCAAAAATGTTGGTGCGCTTTTTATATAAATGCATCAGTGTGTGATTATCAAACACACCGATGTGTAGAGAAATTGAATAAAAAAAAATCGATTTTTTTTCTTTTTTAAAATTAAAAAATGAGCGGAAAATGATTTTTTGAGATCTAATTTCATAAAGTATTTTAATAATAAAGATTCATTCACCATTTCATTATCTTACCCAAAATTTCAAAGGAGTGATTTACAAGAGAGATATACCAGGAGCGTTGTGCAATAACAACATAATACTTTGGGGCAGAAAAACTAGTTAGAATATCATAAGCTAAAAGGTATGGTGATTCACTCAAAAACTTGCATAGTAAGTTTTAAATTATATCGTTTATTTTACTAATAAAAACATTTAAAATTTATGTTAGGATGTAATTAAAAGAGGGATCAATTGCAAGAGAAGATTAGATAATATCCGTAAAATATTTTGGATCCACTGAAGGATCAGAAGTTGAAAGGTATGGCGATTCACTAAAAACAATGGATAGCAAGAATCTTAGATTTTACAGTTAAAATATTTACAATTTCTATCAAATTTATTCACAATTCAAAATAAATAAATAAATAAATAAAACCTTATATAATAAAAGTTTTACTATAGATTTTATTAGTAAAAAAAATTACATTCTCTGTACCTATTTAAATTTAATTAAAATCCAGAAGAAAAAAATTTAAAAAAAAATATATATATATATATATATATATATATATAAATAAAATAAAAAATCAATACTTACCTTAAACCCTTGATTCTTCCTACAAAATTTCACATTAGAGTTTAACTTTCTCTACCACTTCACAATTAAGGTTTTTCAATTTAGGAATTTTAGATTTAATTTGTTTGTGTACTTACTATATATTGGGAGTTTGACATATAAATTAGGGGAATCACTTATTGAATTAAATCTTAACCTTGTTGGCCCTCTCTGTTTCTTTTTAAAACGGCTATATGTTGCACAGTACACCATCTGTAATATAGTGCACCAGTAAATTATAACACTTTTGATTATGTATAGTTTGCTCATCGTTGCTCACGGTGTAATATAACGCACCTACGCGGCTATTCCTAATAGCACCATTAAATTATTGTGGTGCATTGAGCCTTACAAATCGCACCTCCAACCCTCTCCGATTTAAAAAAAAAACAATTATATGTTTCGCGATGCACCATATGTGATATAAAGTACCAGGGTTGCCTGAGTAACACAACGCACTGACATATTATAACACTTTGTATTTTTCTTGTATGTTCATTGTTTATCCCGGTATAATATAACGCATCGATGTTCCTGTTCCTAATAGCATCATTAAATCATTCTGTTGTGTTTAGCCTTACAAATCGCATCATCAGACCTATCCTTTATTTTTAAAAACAACTATATGTTTTGCAGTGCACCCTATGTAATATAATGCACTGGGGCTGCCTGAGTAATACAAGCACTTGTATATTATAACACTTTCGATTTTGTCCATTTTGTTCAGTGTTGCTCCCAGTGTAATATAACGCATCGACGTGCATGTTCCTAATAGCAATGTTAAATCAGTGTGGTCTGTTTATCCTTACAAATCACAATGGCCTAATTTAAATTTCATATTAAAAATCAATTTTCCATGACGGTGTTGAAAAAATTAAACGCATGGTGTGTTTAATCTTATAAATGCACCAGTGCGTTTATTCAGATATACACACCGAGTACCAAATATTTTTTTTGGTTGAACATTATTTGATTTATTTGTAAAATATATATAATTGCTTCTATATTGAATGGTATAGGTTGTATATTGATAAAAAAATGTCTTTGAAGGTCCCAAGTAACAAAAATACTGATTAACACAATGACAACACATAAAAAATATCAGAGAAGACAAGTTCTTTGTAGATTCTTTACAAACTTAATGTGTTTGAACTATATGTAAGCTTAACTAATATGTATTAGTTTGTGTGTGTCATGCAATGCCACAAAATGAACAAGGTCGAGAAGATTATTTATAATCTAAGTATAGAAGAGCGTAAAAGCTTGATAGAAAAATTGCAGAATGATGAATCAAGTGAATGAAAAAAAACTATTCAATATGAGTTTTTTTTTTGAATTTTTATTAATAATATACTTAAGAATATTAGATAGCATATTTCAAATAATCTATTAAATCATATATGCTTAATTATCTACAGGGAGAAACAACGAAGGAAAATATCAGTGTCGTTCTAAGAAAAGAAAAATTATGGAACATGTAAATGACAATGAATTGGTCCTTATATCATCAAGAGTGGTGTTGTAGGTTAATGGAAGGGGGGGATTTTACATAACTATGAGGGATCTAGTGGAACGAATGTATGACGTACTTTCCACTTACAATACAAAAGTCAATGCAATGATTCTAAGAATGAAATTATATCTAAACTACAGGAAGCATTTCCATAGCAATGGCCAATGAGACATGTCATACTTGCAATAGAAAAAACATACAACAACAAAAAAGAATCATTCAAAAGGTAATATTCCTAATTGTATAAAATTATTTTCTAGAATTATATGTATATATTACTACAAAGCATTAATTTATTAATATATATTTTGCTATATTTAGTTTTCATATATCATAATAAAAATAGTTTATTAATTTTTTCAGGAAGATTGTAAAAATCCAAAATTATCAACACATTAATATATGAACTATGCCATTAATAATTTCCAAAAAAGTGTACAAGGAAATGGTCAAAGAAATGAACATAATTGCATCACAATAGGATTCATCTCAATTGGAAATAATTAATATTATTTGTATATTAATGGAGAAATG
>JAXQQM020072255.1:0-5000 GCA_034641835.2 Pinus albicaulis
AAACCATTTCATTGTTGACTTACAGAGAATTGTGGTGAATTTATGAAATATTCACTTGCTCGGTTGACTCTGGTAACACTGTTATATTATTATCATGGATTATTTCATTTCTTGAAGGCAGACAATATTATGCTCACTTGCTGCATTAATTTAAAGCAATACTACTGATTTGTTGAAGAATGATTTCTTAGAAGACATAAGAGAGAAGATTGGTGTTGATAACTTTGCAAATAGTGTTTTGACCACTTCCTAGGGGAACAATTGTTAGGTGGTTACATTTGACAACTGGCTTCCTGAAAATTGAGTTACTTGAAAATTATTCAGAAATGTGCTTCTTATGAGTACAATGCACTCAATGAGCAGCAAAGTCTACAAATAGTCATTCATGTATGTGCACCCAATACGTAACATGACAACTTTATTTTTTTTAAATATATTAATATGAAACATAATTACTAAGTGATCACAAAAATGACAACTGTGTCACAGAAACTAGACAACAAGCGTTCCCTTCAAACAGACCTGACAACAGTGTGCAGACTATTCTATAACTTAATGTGTTGTGTAAAACACTATGAGCTAATGCATTTTTTTTGTGAAATATGCCTCTTATGATTTATTAAATATTAAAAATCTATCATATGACAACATGCCATTCCCTAATGAGAAACTACTTAAATCCAATTGACATCAAGTTAAGGCTAACCTTTCGATTGAAAGTTGATATTACATATAAAATCATGTCTCTGATGGAATCCTTTAAGGGTGAGCTACAAACATGATCATGGAACATAAATATTTAATATTTTTGAGCCACCGCTAATTTTGAAGGTTGAGGATCCTCATTAAGTTTCATGGGCTACCTTAGATCTAAGAGGTCCCATCCATCATTGAACTTGTCAGTGTCTGATGTTGGCTCTTTGTGTGGTGGCCACACAACCAACTTTGGTAATACCTTGTTTTTTGTGAACTTGTTTTCTAGTTGATTGTGGTTGATGTTGGCTTGATCCTTCATAGAATTCTAAGAGGCCGTTGGTGATAAAGCATTGGTAGTGGTTTAACAAGACCCTGATCATTGTGCAAGACACCCTGTCCTAGTAATAAAACATTTGGCAAAGATGTTTAAGTCCATTGTCACCTAGTGAACTTGAGGCTCGGTATGTGGACAAAATTATACATGACAACCACTTTATCAGGCCAAAAAAACTTTTGGTCACTATCTCAACTCTCAGTCTATGGACATAAATTATACATGATCGCCTCTTTATCTGCTCAAGAAAATTTTTGATCAATATTTCAACTCTTGAATTTAAAGTAAAATAAACATATTTACACACCCTCCTATACTGATTTATTCTTTTAAATTAAAATAAGCATATTTACTGTAGAATTAAATTTGCACCATATTAATTTAGATGATATTGCTAACATAGAAATCAAATACTACTTATTAAGACATCCCCTTGGATGTGGTTTTCAGCAAACTCAATGAACTATTTTTTAATTTATACATATATTTCGTGTTGTTTTCATGTAAAAGTTGTAGTGTAAAGAAATGCTACCCCTAATTTGTTCAAGGCCACGTGCAATCCTTAAACTAAACATAATTCACACAAAGGGCTATTAAAAGGTAGTTTTGTTAAATGAACATGCCTTTGATATTATAAAAAAGGTACCAAATCCTTACCAGAGATACCTCCGTAGGGGTAGAAGTAAGCCTTAGATGAACATTCACTTTAGGAAGGAACTCAAATTTCGCTTCTGGCATGATGCCAATAGTTGATAAATGAGAAACAAAGATCGACAACCTCCCAAGCGAGCTATGCTAGGATGCAAGACATATGAGATAGTTGTCTTGGATCCTAGCTCACTTGGGCGGTCGTACATCTTCTGTTCTCCTCTATCAACTACTGCTATCATGCCATAAGCCAAATGTGAGTTCCTTCTTAAAGTGGATGATCATCTCAGGGTTAATTCTTCTCCCAAAAAAAATTTCTAGTACTTGCATCACAATTTCGATGGTTGTTTCCATCACAATTTCGATAGTTGTTTCGCATCACAATTTCGACGATTGTTTCCATCGCTGGAAAACTAATAGGACCGATGACAAGCCGTTGGTATTGTGACACATTCTATGAAGGCATCAGTGTCATAATACCAACATCTCCACATGATTTCGGAATAGTGACAATAAACAACGTGATTCAAATATTGACTAAATGAAGACACATTTCATACCTAGTGTCTCTATTCCAATAGTTATTAGAAGCGTCACATATGCGATGGTATAGGAAAAGACATTTTTTCCAACCTCAAATTGTTGCTCTTGGGATGCCTATGTGTCGCAATAGAGACATTTTGGCTATCAGAAATTGGGCCAAATATGCTAGTTCCATTATTATTATTGTGGTGCCCATTTAGTCCCCATATTTTTATTATTGTGCCCCATAGGTGTAGCCCCATTATTTTTATTGTTGTGCCCATGTGGTCCCCATATTGTTATATTGTGACCCCTAAAACTCCTATATATATAAGTTAGGTTTTTTCATTTGTATCGTCCAAGGATTGTTCATTTATGTATTAAAGTATTTTCCCCCCTCGAAAAGGTTGATTTCTAAGTCATTGATCTATCTTTTCTTATATTTTGTGAGCTAGTTGCATAACAATGTTCAATTTAGCCTTGCTTGGAAGTTCTCCTTTCAACCCAATATGCCAAAGTTTATGTTTCCCCTGTCTTGTAGTTCTTGACCTCTTCTAAAAAATTATATCTTTTTTCAACTTTTCTTGAGCATCTAATGCCAAATCCTATATGGAAGATAGGACATGTTCCTCTTCCTCATCTAACATGGAATTATAATAGAGTTTCAGATTCTCTACATTCACAACTGAGTAAATGCACATGTATATGGGTATACTAAGTATATATGTGTCATCTCCCACCTTTTCTAGTATCTCAAAAGGGACCATACTGCAAAGCCTTGATTTTTTTATCAGGGCCATGTAGTCTCTCCCTGTTTAATGTAACCATACTTTGACTCCCATCTTGAATGACTTCTCTATTCTATGAAAATCATGCTTGGCCTTGTATTTTTCCTGTGAATTTTCCAAATTAAGTCTCTTGTACTTACATATGGATTTTATTGAACTTTTCTACAAATATTTTCATGGTCGTCGAAAAATTCTCTAAGATGGTCATTCTGGCGACCTGCAAGAAGAGTATCACCACATAATCTACTGCTAATATCTTCTTTGAAAAAGTGTGGGTGCACTTTGGGGTCCCTAAGTCTATTATCTCAAATCGGGACAACGGGTTCCTAAGTAAAATTTGGTCAAGTATTTGGTCAATGTTGGATAAAAATCTCACTAACTCCATGAATTTCCACCCCCAAACTCATGGCCAAATAGAGGTTGTCAACAAGATGATCATACACATTTTGTGCATGTATAACTCGAAGCATTCATGCACATGGGATGAAAGCCTCACCTATGTCCAAAAAAATCACAACAAAGCTCTTCATAGCTCAACTAGACACAACCCCTTTCAGGTGGGGTTGGGATTCTAGCCACTATGTGTCATTGATGTGGCCATACCATTTGTAGCTACTCAGGAATATTAGACTTGTGTCCATTCTGAGGCTGATAGGGCTAAAAAATTCATTGAGTGCATTCAACACATTCGCCAATAGGTCCATGAAATATTGGACAAAGCCAATTCTAAGTACAAGAAGAAACATGATCAACATTAGGTGCCACACAAGTTCTAGGTGGGCAACAAATTTTGGCTACATTTGTAGAAGGAGTTCCTCATTGGGCCCCACGATAAGATTTTCCTACTCAAATACGATTCGTACACCATCATCAAGGCCACAGGGGAAAATTCCTTCGAGGTCATCATTCCACCTTTCCTTGGCCTACACCCAATGTTTAATGTGGATTTCCTTCGACCATACTTTCCACCATTACTGGACACATTAGACATTGCAAAACAAATCACACCAATAAAGCTAAAACCAAACTACATGGAACAAGCTATAATTGATCGGACCATGGACAGGCAGATCAAGAACACTCACAAACAAAAGATCCAAGTGTATCAGGTCATTAAAGCTAGAAAAATCCTTCACTAAGTCAGGTGGATCACTAGGGACCAAGTTTAATAGAAGTTTCCACATCTCATGGAGGTACCCAACACAATGAGGACCATTGCTTCCTAAGGGGGGAGGAACACGAAGGACTTATCGAGGTGGATATTGGTGGAAACCAATTTATTCCATTTGGACCCCCACGATTAATTCTTTCAGTTTTTCAGTTTCCTTAATTGTAGCACAATTTACTATTTTTGGTCATTTTTCGGGTCCTAAACTTCCAAAGCCATTTCAAGGTCCTAAACGACAGTTTTTTGAAAATATAGAGAAGGTAAGTCTTAAAATAAAGTTTGTAGTCAAAATTTGTATTCCTCAGATAACTATTTATAATGTGCTATTGTGCTTGTCAAAAAATATCGTATGCCAAATTTACAACCCCAGGAAGTTGATGTACAAATTTATCCCAATGGGGCCCACAGTTTTGGCCTTTCATCTCCTAGGGTTATGTTTTTGGATGTTTAGGGTTTTCCATTGGTTTTGTATAATAAATATGCCTTTTAGCGTCATTGTAGTAGAGTTCATAGGCATGTATTCACCACATCTCTTCTAAGAGATAAAATACCATCGCCTGAGCTAGTTTATTTCCATTCTGTATGTAAACATATTTCAGTTCTTTGATATTAATGAAATGATGTGTTATTTCTGCTGCAATGAAGTGTTATTTATGTAAAAATATTTCTGTTATTTCTTTGACATTAGTTCTAACATTAGTAAAGTAATAACATTAGTTCCTAGTTATGGAAAGTATGCAACTCAAATGGCATAGTAATAACATTATTCCAAGGTTAATAACATGAGTTCCTAGCTATGGAGACATTTTTGCATGAGTAAGTGAAATGGAGTTCTTTTTATGGA
>JAXQQM020072255.1:7500-86401 GCA_034641835.2 Pinus albicaulis
CACTTGGTGATCCATGGATTAGCTTGCTAATCTATGTTCTGTTCAGATCTGATCCATTGTAATGAAATATTGTATTTAGAAATTTACTGCAGCAGTTTCTAGCTCTGCATCTTGTTTCTCATATATACTCTTATTCATGCATGCTTTTGTCAAAATTCCAAGTGGATCTTGAAGAGAAAACTATATAGTTTCCAGATCTGATATAGATATGATTTTTCATCCACATATCTGTCCTAGATCTAATTTTTAACTTCCAGCTACTGAAGCTCCTAAAAAATAACATTGTTGAAGCATTTCTGCAAATATACTTGTGCTTCTGCTCTCTTTTCTGAAGATTTATTGCTATATTGACTCATGCATTCTACTTTATAATGAGAGGGATTTATCATAATGATGATTTGCTGCTGTATGACTGAAATATAAGTCTCCTTTATGATCTCCTCTGAACATCTACTAAAACTGTGCAATTCCTAAAGCAGTGTTTGCAATTTGCTGCAACCTTCCTCTTTGGGTGCTTTTTAGCTAGTCAAGTTTTTGGGAGATTTGTTTAATGAGTCTAAACTGATTTATTTTTTATAAAACTCCATATATAAGTCTCATACAACATAAATAATAGGAAATAAGTCCTGATATACATTATTTTTGCACATTTTTACTTAAACAACATTTTTTTTGAGCACCTTGTTGAAATTCCTGAAAAAGAATCATTACAATGGTATCGGAGCTCCACTCTTGGCACAAACTGTGCTTGCCATTGGAGCACCAGTCATGCTACACTAAAAATAAGAGGATCCTCCCACTAAGAGGGATACGAGGTACCAAATTAGAAGTCATAAAAAGTATGACCCCACCACTGATGGCCCTGATAAGGGTCAAGACAAGGGAAATGGCCCCGAATATGTGAATGATAAGGATAAGGAAGCAGAGGAGTTTGAAAAAACTCTCTTGGAGACTATGCAAGATCTTTCCAAGGAGATAAAAGGGATGAGGGTGGATAGAATGAGGGAGTCCCTTGGGATATTCCATCAAGGAGAAGGTTCTGAAATATCTCATTATGGAACTGGTCAACCTGTGAGCTTGCCACAAGCCCCACAGGCCTCCCAACACTCTACTATGCCTACCTTCCTAGCTGTAGAGAGTGAGGGACCACAAGAGCCAACCTCCCGGAAAGTTACTTTGTGGAATATGACTCACAAGGTCAGAGGTTCAAGGATAACTTGAGCTTTCAAGACTTTTTCCATCTCAAGGATCGGAGGAGGCCATGGTATCAGTACAGAGATGGAGCTTTCTTTCAAGGGAGACACCATACTATGGGTAGGTTATTTTTTCCCAAGTTCGATGGAACATCCTCTTGTTCTGCCAAAGCATGGGTGGAAAAATTGGACATCTATTTCTAGTTGAATAAAGTTCCCAAAGTAGAAGCCATCAATATTCCTGCGCTGCATTTTGAGGGTGAAGCCCACAACTGGTGGTTCCATGGAATATCTACCTTGGGACACAACAATGTGTCTACATATGCTGATTTCACTAGAATACTAGTGGAGAGATTTGATCGAAAAGATCCAGAGGCACCTTTTATAAGCCTGGCAAAGCTGAAGCAGGCAGGAGATGCAAAGGCCTATATATCTGAATTCTTGAGATTGTCAGTAATGGTCCCTGATCTATCTGTAGAAAGGAGAGTCTACATTTTCATTGATGGCCTGGAGTAACCTTTGAATGGGTTAGTTAAGTCTACCAAGCCCATCACTTTGCATGATGCCATTGAGAGAGCTAGAGATCTCCAATATGCCTTGCCAAGAGCAAAGTCAACTTTCCAAAGCAAAGCTCCTCACTGTTTTAAGGGGAAATAAGGGAAAGATGCTCCACCCAAGGAGAGCTCACTGAAGAAACCTCTTGAACATGATCTCTGGAGGGAGTTGAGGAAAAAGAGATTGTGTTTCACTTGTCAAGAGCCATGGGTACCAGGACATAGATGTGTTGCTAGGAGAGCACACTATATAGAAGTCTTCTCAGATTTTGAGGAGGAATATGGGAATGAAGGACCTAGGAGGGGTCACAGCGCTGGTGATGATAAGGAGGAAGATCAATCACCATACAAAGGTGAAGAGGGAGCGTTTGCTCCAACAAGTGGGACTCTTGCCTCTTTGAGAGGACTGCCTAGGTACTTGACCGTGAGAGTAAAAGGCTCAATTATGAACCAAAGAGTGTCTATTCTGATTGACAGTGGGGCTACCCACAACTTTATTGATGCTCACCTTGTGCAGAAGAGAGGAATCCCCACTGACACTTTGGATGGGTTTTCTGTTTTGGTTCCAGGAGATAGAACCATGCAATGCATGAGATATGTTCCATCACTTTCTGTCACTATGGGATCCTACACCTTGGTGGACCATTTCTTTGTAGTTGACATACCAGACACCAATATCATCTTGGGTGTTCAGTGGTTGATTACCTTGGGGAAGGTTACCACTGAATGGAAGGCCTTGTAAATGGAGTGGGTGGAATTGAAGAGTGGGAAACCACAAATAATTCAAGGCATGCACACTTATCCTGCACCTGATGTTTCCACACAAACAACAGAGATGGATTTGTGCAGTGGAAGCAAGGATCTCACAATTCCTTCTCTCATGTTCATGAGGATGCTACAAGGAACATTCCTACCTCATGGCAAGTCATCTAGGATGCCATTGGATTCTAATCATGTGGGGGAAGCCTCACAAAGTGCTCCTCCAAGAATAGACCAAGCAAGGATTGGATCAGTGAAAGAGAAAGCCACAACGTTGTGGGAGGAAGGAGAGGGGAGGATCAGCCTCCCAGCAAAAAAATTTGGCATGCATAATGTAAAAGAAGCAATCAACAACAAGGAAAGCACCACCATAGATGTATCAATAGCACTGTCCTTGTTGAGTTGTGTGGATCCATATTGGAGATCTCAACTCCTTGTGGAGTATTCCAAAGATCTACACGCCGGGATGATATTAGATGGCATGAAGCAAGGGGGAGGCTATGTGGTCCATGAAGGGGTCATATATCATCTTGGTAAATTATTATTGTCTCAAGCCTCAAAGCTTAAGCAAGAGATACTACGAAGAGCACACAAAGAGTTCCTTTCCAGCTATATGCAGTCAACAAATATCTACACCCTAATCATGAGGAGTTTTTATTGGGAAGGTATGAAGGAGGAACTACATCAGCACTATGATTGGGAGGAACTACATCAGCACTTACAAGAGTGCAATAGTTATGAGGAGTTGGAGCAACCAAAGGACTCTATGCAGGAGTCATTTCAACCATCTCTTCCTTCTCTTAAAAGAGGAGAAATGCCCATGCCCAACTCCATGTGTGTGGGAGACTTAAATGGTAAAGAATTTGATCTTATGGAGCATGTTTATTTTTATGATTTTACATATTCTCTTACCATATGTATGCAGGCCATGGCTCCTACAAGGAGTGATATTACATGCAGATCTAATGGCATTGATGGGGCCAATAAAAATTCTAAATCTGGCCACTCCCTTGAGGTGCAAAGGGGGATTCTCTATCATGATGGGTGCTTCCCAAAGGCACCTAACTTGGGCATCACTTTCAGCCATGTCAAGGTGACTCATGCAGCCAATATGTGGTGGGATTATGACTTACGACATTCAGATCTACTCAAGCCAAGGAGTGCATTGCGTTGGTATCTTATGTGGGATTGTGACCCACCTCCTCAAGTGCAAATTTCAGTTTGTATGTATGTGATTTTGCTTCCATACATAGATGATATATTGGTATTGTTTATGGGTTTGTATGGGAAAAGAGTGGGCAGTCTCTATATACCCCATGGGATGGAACTTCATCTTATACTTCATGATACAGGTTTCATATGTGACTTTGCTTCCCCCATGTTTATTTCTGTTGAGTTTTACACTCCTGAAGGTATGGACTATGCCCCTATCATGTTAGCATTGGAGGAACAATTTTTGATGTATTGGCTTGATGAGAATTTGGCCCATGATGAAAGCTTGATCCTTGATGATGCCATCAATCGAGGAGAAGAAGAACTAAAACTCTTACCCTATCAGTTGCTTGAGGACAAGCAACATTTTGGAGGGGAGGATTGTAATGTTCCCACTTAGCCTTAGCTAAGAGGAACATTCAATTTTGTTTTAATTTTTGCTTCATGAATAAATGAATAAAGGAGGACATGTAAAACTCCTAAAAAGTCTAAATAAGTCAATTCCCATGTGAAAAAAGACAAATAAGGTCCATGTAGATAATCACTTGCAGGTATGAAAGAGACTTGAGCTAAAGACTGGGTCAACCTTGACCAAATCAACAGCGCTATCTAGGTTCATTGCATCTCTAAAAGGGACAACATAGTTCTAGAAGGAAGCCTCTCATGCAAAAAGGGCTAACTCATCAATATGGTTTAGGGTTTGCAAAAACTTTCTCATCTTATAAAAGGAGAGGGAAGGCAGCAAGAGAAGGTTGTTGATTGATCATATTTCTGAGTATTTGTCTGCTTAGACAAATACCATTCTCTGCTACTTAGTGGAGGATTGTATATGGAATTCCTATGCAGGGATTTCACCTATTCCTTTGAGGATTCAAGGAGGAAAGTTTTTTTAAGTGAACCACTATCAAGCTTGAGGCCAAGCTCCACCTTACATTACAATGTTGCTCATCTTGAGGGCTGAGTTGTCTTGTGAGCTGCAACAAGTGGGAGTCTAGATCTGTAGGGATCTAGTGTGTTTTTGGGAGACTCTTCTCATGGAAGGTGTTATTTAACCTCTTGAAAGGGTGTCTCTTCTTCTTGTACTTCAGATCTGCAATTTTATAGTATATTTCTGTGTCATTTGAGCTACAACACTGTCTCATTGAGCAAACTTTTTGTATGAGGGTTTACATGGTGTCTTGCTCATAGTTTAGATCAGAGATCTCTTGTGCTGGGCTTTGCCTTCCACTTGGTGATCCATGGATTATCTTGCTGATCTATGTTATGTTCAGATATAATCCATTTTAATGAAATATTGTATTCAGAAATTCACTGCAGCAGTTTCCAAATCTGCATCTTGTTTCTCAAATCTACTCTTAGTCATGCATGCTTTTGTCAAAATTCCAGGTGGATCTTGAAGAAAAAAAATATATAGTTTCCAAATCTAATATAGATCTGATGTTTCATCCACATATCTTTCCTAGATCTGAGTTGTAACTTCCAGCTGCTGAAGCTCCTCAAAAATAACGTTGTTGAAGCATTTATGCAAATATACTTGTGCTCCCGCTATCTTTTCTGAAGATTTATTGCTATATTGACTCATGAATTCTACTGTATAATGAGAGGGCTTTATCATAATGCTGATTTGCTATTGTATGACTGAAATATAAGTCTCCTTTCTGATCTCCTCTAAACATCTGCTAAAACTGCGCAAATCCTAAAGCAGTGCTTGCAATTTGCTGCAGCCTTCCTCTTCGGGTGCTTTTTAGCTAGGCAAGTTTTTGGTAGATCTATTTAATGAGTCTAAACTGATTTTTTTTTTATAAAACTCCATATATAAGTCTCATACAGCATAAATAAGAGGAACCAAGTCCTGATCTACGTTATTTTTTCACAATTTTACTTATACAGCGTTTTTGTTGAGCACCTTGTTGAAATTCCTGAAAAAGGATCATTACAAATTAAGCTAAATTTCGAGGCTAAAGTTATTTATAATTTATATTATTCAAAGTTAAATTTTATATAACTAAATAATTATCAAAATGGACTCCAGTCAATGAAATTTCATTGTTGATATTGTTGGTATAATTAATGAGTTTACTCTTAAAAATAAACCTAAGGTGTATTTTAAGCCTACGAATTATGGTATACTAATATGTTTTAAATTAACATACATATATAAAATTTGTGATTTATGGAGATTATGTTAGCATGCATTTTTATTTTGAAATAGGGTTTCTAGAATTTGTTTTATGGAATAAAAAAAAATTGTGGATTGGTAAGATTTAACGAAAGAGTATATTCTTCGTTGTGTTCACAGATAAAGGATGAAATTAAAATTTAACCTTAATATTAGATGTTGATCAAATTTTATTTTATTATTTTATTTCAATAATAACACATAAATTCTTTATAAACATGCATCGACATTTGATTTTCATTACTCATTCAACTTTAACCTTAATCTTTGATGTTGATCAATTTTTATTTTATTCTTTTATTTCAATAATAACACATAAATGAATTATAATTATGCATTGACCCTCAATTTTCATTACTCCTTAATTTATCCATATTGGTTTCCCACATCAATTTATTCATTCTATACTAATTACAATTCATGCTCGTAGATGTGTGCTTCATAGGTATTTTGTATTGCATACAATTCATACTCACAAATGTTGGTGTTAATGACATGTTTTATAATCATCCTATTGTTATGTGTAGATCTTGGATTTCAAGGTTCACTATATGACATGCAAAAAAAAGTTTAATAAAGTTCTCCATGGTGTCTTGTAGGTTTGTCGAGGTTTGATCTTCCAAGTTGTTTTGCTTTCAACATGGTTGTGAAGAGTGATTGTTAGAAATTTAGGATACATGCTTTAGAAGTGAATTATATATATATATATGAATAAATTACCAATAATACATGTGGGATAAATGTAATTTCACCTCTTTATATAATAAATTATCTTCTATCTCTAAGGATAAATTTGGGTCCCTCAAAGGTAGATAAATTCATGATGTTATATGGGTGGTATAGGAAGGAATTCATAGTATTAAAATTCACAAAATAAAGGGGGAAGTTGTCAAGATAGACCTTTCTAAAGACTGCAATAGGGTAAACTAGCTATACATTAGGCTTATGCTCACCCATGTTCACTTTAGTTTTCCCTCTATTATATGGATAATGAGAAATCTTCAATCGATGTGTTTTGTAGTATTAATCAGTGAATTTTATTTTTATTTTTTTCATGCACAGAGGGGCCTTTGGCAAGGGTTCCCACTGTCACCCCTCATTTTTCTTGTGGTTACAGAAGGATTTAGGAGGTTGATGGATGAAGCAAATCGAAGAGGAGAGTTCAATTGTACAATCATTGCAAAAATGCACATTATAACACATATTCTTTTTGTTGATGATGTTTTTTGTTTTTGCAATGGATCCATAAGAGATGCTGACAAATTTACTAAAATTTTAGGCCTTTTTGGGAAATCTACATGAATGATTGTAAATGATAGGAAATCAACAATATATATTCATAATTTAGATGACAAAGAGCTCCATCACTCGAGGGAAAAGTTTCCTTATGAGCTTAAGTTATTAGATGAGGATCTAAATACCTATGATTATAAATAAAACCAAATAACTACTACAAGGGGGTTCATGTGGGTAGGTCATAGTGATCAATAAATACTCCGTTGGGTAAAAT
Source organism: Pinus albicaulis (assembly GCA_034641835.2). Taxonomy (NCBI): domain Eukaryota; kingdom Viridiplantae; phylum Streptophyta; class Pinopsida; order Pinales; family Pinaceae; genus Pinus; species Pinus albicaulis. The sequence goes on from JAXQQM020072255.1 coordinate 14,908, forward strand.
GATAAAGGTTTTCTACCCCCAAATACTTGGGGGGATAGGGATTAATTTTTTTTTTATTTCTCTAAATCCCTTGTTGTAGAGTATGGTTGGAGGTTGATGACCACTTAGAGTCTCTTGAGACTCGTAAGGAACATTTTAAGGATGGAAATCTATTTTAAAGTTTAGAAACATTGGCGAATATTATTAGTCCCTAATATGAAAATTTTAAAAGGTTTGGTGATATTTTAATAAAAATATTCAAATTTATAATGATTTTATATAGTCTTTATAAAAATTTGGTGATATTATCTATAAATTTTTGGTGATTTTAAATGTGAAATAATTTTATCATATAAAATATGGGCGAATCAATTTTAGGAAAAACGGAAATTATCGATTTGTTTTTGGGAAAAAACATGGAAAATTAGCCCATCTGCGAATATTAGCCCCGAAAATTCTCCATGGACAATAGTGGTTACTCAAAAATACATTGCTCCCAACTCCAGGTATATTCTTCTCTAACTAAAAATTGGTGATATCCAGAATTTAAGTTCAGCTTTGTGAAGTGTTTTTCTTGTTGCAACTCATCAAATAAATCATCAATCCTAGGTAGGAGGTGCCTATTATTATGCATGATTGTTTTCAATGCTATGTAATCAATGAACATAAGCCAAATCCCATGTTTTTTAGCACTATGATGATGGGTGACCCACATGGTGACATACTTGGTCGAATGACACCTTGCTCTAGTAACTACTGCAACTATTTATTCAAATCACTTGATTCTATAATAGATTACCTATACAACCCCAACAATGGGGGGTTCAACATTAACTAGATCTCATGCCCCCCTTCCCTCTTGGGTGGTAACCCTTTAGGCTCTTGGAAAAAGTCCCTATATGCCTATAAAATATCTTCCAATTATTGTTTTTGTTTCTTAGTACACATTGTTAGAGCTACATTTTCTCTCATTAACTCTTCTACAAAATTACTCTCTTAAAAAAATTAAATTATACTTCTTTCTAGAACTAATATTTTTCTTGGCTTGACTAGAACTTACCAGCAAAATTTTCAACTTGCCTTTGTGCACGTTTATAGCAAGAAATTTTCCATCCTTAACAAGTCAACACTGATAGGATCTTCACATAAATATTACATCCCACATTTTCATGCAGGGACTTCGAAACACCACTCTACATACATCAAGGGGAATTACATCTAGTTCTACTTCATTAATACAATCAACATTAATAGAAAATATATTTGTGTGCTATTTTTTTTTACCTTTAGCCTTGTCTCCTTATCTACCAATCCCAATGGATATGAGATTGGATGATCATAAACTTCCAATCCCAATTTATTGACCATATATGCTGCAGTGAGATTCACTTATGATCTTGAGTCAAACATAACATTAACCTTTGTATTATTGATCTGTATCTTTATGTGGAGGATTGTGGTTATTTATTTCTCTTCCTATTGCCGAAGGATACTCAGATTCACCTCCTTTTCAAATTATGTATAGACGATCTTCTCATTGATGTCCGAGATGATTTCAACCTAGTTTCTCTAATCAGTGGCCATGATATTCTTCTTCTTACTATCTTTATTTTCTTTGTTCAGGTTAAAATTTAGATGCAATTTCCAACACTTCTCCACTTTATGACCATTAATGTTATAGGATTGTAGTGGTTTCTAGGATCCTTCCTTTGTGCCTATATTGCATTCTTCCATGTCAGAGTCTGCATGCTCTATGGTATGCTTTTTCGCCACATGATCGAAGTCAAAAATATCCTCTAGTGGTGCCAAGCCTCAAGGTATATTCTTGTCTTTGGCATGCAGCAACTCAACTTCTTCATTTTCTGCGTTATCACTGTTTTCGTTCAAATTTCCAGTTTCTTGAGTCAGAGTGTTTATTTCTATGTTACAAGGTGGGGCTTCTTCATCAGAGGATTATTCACTTAGGCAGTTGTCCTCAGATTTAGAGTCTAAATCAGCAAATTCAAACTCATTTCTGCCTATCAGGAAATCCTCAATCTGCTTGTCTCCTTCAAAAACCTGCCAATATTTTTCATTGTCTGGCACTGCAGGTCTGAATTTGGTCTGAATGATGATTTGTTGGTCAGCTGGAGTCTTAGGATATGAACTAGCTAAGGAAGCTAATCCGTTTTCAATGACATTTTGACTCCTAGGGACAAACACCAATTTATATTCCATAAACGTTTTCAATAAGTCCATTGTGTCATTCCTATATGCTCTCAGCCTGGGATGCTTAGCTGTGTATTCCTCATTCACCTGCTTCATAATCAGCTCGGAATCTCCATGCACAGTTATCCTACGGGCCCCTAATTTTTTCAACATATTTAAGCCTAGGATCAAGGCCTCGTATTCTGCAATATTGTTCGTGCATTTGAAGTGCAAGTTGTAGGCAAGGCTCTTTGCGTAATCACTCTTTGTATTATGTACCCACACTCCTGCTCCAACGGTTTTTTTAGTATAGGACCCATCGAAATTAATTTCCCATAGGGGTTCGCCATCATGTTGCATTATAGGCCCTGCACCAGGTTGTGGGCTGTCTTGTTTTTTAGCATAGGCGTGATGATCAAAGAGGTATCTAGTTGGTTGATTATGTTCTGTTTCCTGTTCATTCTGAGTTTTGGTTACAGTGAATTGTTCGACGTTTTCTTCTTGTGGTATATGGGTTGGTGGGGAATGTCCAGTTAGCTGTACACCCTCTGTTTCTTGTTCACTCAGAGTTAGAGGCCCACCGCATATCCTGCAGTTTTCAGTGATGTTTTCCTCTTAGTTTCCCTCTAGATCTAGGGCAGCCATTATGTTGAGATCCATAGCTTATGTTTCCCTGTTTGTGTCTCTATTTTCTGACTCTGGTTCTCCTAAGGATTTATCATTGCAAGGGATGAAAGAATCCAGGTCTGTATGTACAGAGTATAAAGGTGAATTTTCAGGTTTCTCAGGGCTACTGACCAAAAATTTCATTTGGGCTTCTCTATATAGTCTTCTAAGCTGGCCAAAAATAGGGACAGTGGCATATGAGCCATCCATCTGCATTGTTCCTTGCAGTTTGGCTCCCCATGATCTTGACAATAGCATGCCATACTTAGGTGGCACATCTGCCACCACCACATCCATGACCATACATTTAGCTAGGATCTAGGTCAAACTCACACACAAGTCTTTAATTACGCCAAGACATTTTACTCTACTAGAGTCAAATGAATATAAGTCTTTGTAAGGTCTGGTGATTTCTAGGCCTAAATTTTCCATCACTACCTTAGGCATCAAGTTGTGGGATTCTCTAGAATCATGCATTGCATTGTGTAGGATCTTATCATGGATGTTGAGACTAATATAGAAAGGTGGTACTACTCCTTTCTGAAACTTCCCCTCAATCTTTGGACCAAAGAGTAGGGCCGGTTGATCATCATTTAGGTTTACAGAATCATTGATTTCTCCTAAATTCAAGGCTTTCAAAATTTGGCCCCTATATACATCCTGAGTGGCCAACTCAGATAATGGTACAGGGATTTTGATTTTGGCAATCTCACTTTCCAGATTGAAAGTGGACTGGACCTTTGTAACGCTCAATTCTATTTTATTTTCCACTTTCTTAGTGGCTGTACCAGCTTGTGATTTCTCACTATGTATAGGGTTGGTGACAGTTTTATCAGGAGCACCAACTGCAGTGTCAGTGCTACTAGCTGGTTGGCTTTGTTTTTCAACGTTTTGGTTGTCTTTCTCTTTGTTTTCCTCAGAACTCTCAGCTGCTTTTTTGTTACTCTCAGCAGTTACTTTGTAAGTTCTCTCAGTTCTTTTCTTGATGGTAATCTCAGGAGTTTTAGTTTTGGAAGTGTCTTGGCTCTTTTTGCTCCTAAGTCCATATTGTTCTCTGACCTGCATGATAGCGTTTTCGAATCCACGTCTGTAATCTTCAGATTTTAATCCTTCCTCACTCCAGTATGAAAGTGAGGACTGATATTCATCTGAATAACAGCTATGGATTGAATCTTCTATTCCAAACATGTTTATTTAATTCCCTTCAGACTATTCTATTATTCCCTCATCTTCATTAAGAAATTTTTCCTGGAATGGGGGAATTACTTGTTGATCTGTCTCTCTTTGGTTTTTGGGAATGGCTTTGTTGTTCCTTCTAAAGTTTTGGTTATGGTTTTGATTTCTGTTTTGGTTATTGAAAGTGACAACCATTCTCTTCATCATTTTTTGTAGCTCTTCCATGTTTTTAGACAATTTGTCATAATTTGGATCAGATGTGGAGGCTACATTGTCATCCCTATATGTTACCCTCCTCTCGGCTCTCTGTCTTGCTCTTTTCTCAATCAAATTGGCCTCTATGTTTACAGCTCCTTTATGCATGTCCTCCAAGGTGTTGTACTCTTTATCCCTAAGCTCATAGGCCAAGTCAGCATCGAACCCCTCGGGGTATTTTGCTAGGGCCATACCTTGTGGAGGTTTCATATGCGGAGGGAGAGAATTGTAGATGCTGTTGAATCTAGTGGTGTAATCATGGACACTCTCCCATACATTCCTTTTAAGGCTCATGTATTCTGCTAGGATTTGACGAGGGTTTGCCCTAGTTTCCCATTTATTTATGAAGGTCTGATATAATGCAGGGAGATCTTGGATACTGCCAGGAGGTAAGCTTTTAAACCATTTCTTTACATCACCCCCTAAGCTTTGGGCAAAGATTCTCATTTTGATTGTTTCATCATCAATTTCCATGTAGTCGAAAGAATCCTCCATCTTATCTACATGTTGTTGAGCTCTGATGGATTCTTTAGCAGTGAAGTGTGGTATTTTTGATTGATAATCATTGGGTAAGGGTAACAAGGGCTGAGGTAAAACTAGGGGTGCATACCAAGCTGCCATGATAATGTTCTGATGAGGTATAGGGTTGGCTTGAGAAGCTGGTATATGGATGACAGGGATATTAGGACCAGCAGAAGTCTGTTGAGCAAATCTAGGGTGGGAGAGCCCCAAGTTTTGAATGAAGTGGATATCGGGTGGTGTAGACGGAGGTGTTCCTTTGTCCCTAGTGTGTTAACCACTATGAGATGGTGAACTGTGAAACTCAGGATCTGGCTGGTCTAGATGATTGAATGACCTATTTCTTGATAGCTAATTAGGTAGGTCTAGGTCAGGGAGAAAATGTGATAGAGCTGCTAGGTCTTCTGGTAAAAAATTAGCTCTATGAATGTGACTGGAAATAGTTGGTCTTTTAGGTGTAGGAGTTCCCCTGAGGATACTCTTCGGATTTTAAACTATTTCAGGTGGGTCAGGATTGGGATAAGCTCTTGTGTGAATGGTTCTAAAAGCCAGAATGTTGTTTCTTAGCCAAACAGATTAACCCTACTTGTTACTTCTACTATGATTGATGTTGTCTCAGAGGCTGGTCTCCTAGTGGAGTCTATTGTGAAACCAAGATAACCAGCGGCCTACTGATCACCAGTGGAGTCTTTTTGTTTAGGAGCAATGGAGTCCCTAGGTGGAGGGTTTTTGGGTGTATCTAAGGGGTTACACCGTCCACCACAGTGCTCAGGCACTATCATCTTTAGGACTCTCCTAAAAAACAACAAACTCCAACCAGAGATTGACTGGGAGGGCATTTACCAGATATGTCACCTCCGAAGAGGGTGAGATCCGAAGGCTACTTGGCCCTTTCCAGGCTCTGTCTAAGAGTGAGATGAACATTCAACAATGGAGGTCGATTCAAGAAAGGAGTGGCTTACTGTCAACCTAACCAGAGATGTAGGTGTTTGAAGTTTTGATGTAGTGGGATGAACATCATTTAGAAATCCCCAGTGGAGTCGCCATTATGTTGGGGTTCCCATGTTTTGGCCAGGTTGACAAGACCAAAAGATGAGACAACATAGAACCACTTTTAGACCTTAGGATCTAGCCTCCTAGGTCTAGAGAGGGATCTCTCTGTGCTTGTCAAAGTATATATGTCTTTGAGGCTCAAATTTTAAGATATTAGGCTAGTTATAGGCTCAGGGTTGTTTGTTTAATAGTTTTTGTTTGGTTGTTGGGAATCAGGAAGGAAGAGTACTCCAATATAAGACAAGGATGAGAAAAGAGGAAATTTAGGCAAAGGTAGATAAATCAGAGAACATCTAGGCCATTGGGCAATGGAGTCAAGAAAGGATTTTCTTGTGTTCAATGTGCAAGCTTCAGTTGGGCTAGTCATCTAGAGCATTTGGATCTTAAAGGATAATTGGTGAAATGGAACATTAAGGACTGAAAATGAATGAAGGAGAACCATCCAATTCTATCTATAGATCAGGTCAGAGGTCATTTAACTCCAGACCTGCTTGGACAAAATCAGAGGCAATACAAGGGATCTTAGAAAGGCTTAATTGAGATGGAAAGATCCTAGTGAGGCAGAGACAGGGTTCTCGACCTCCCAGTGTTCTCAACTCATCCAAATCAATCCTAACAAGAAAATATAAACATGGATTTCATTAATTCATACATCAGAGAGCAGGCAATAACATCCACTACACTGGTTAAATTAATTGAAATCAATATTCAGATACACATATAAGCAGAAAACATAAAGGGCTGGGAGAGCAGCAACATAAGGTACCTATCAAGGGTAAATATTATGCCAAATTTTTGATGCGAGCCAGAAGAAATGAAATGAAATGAAAATAAACACAGAGATAGAAAAACATCACCAACTGCTTTAGATCAGGATCCAAAGAAATGTGCTTGTCATATTAAAAACAACACCAATCAGGTACATCATTGCCCACAGCTTGAACATTCAGCCAGAATACATAAAATCTCAGCCTATCTTACAATATTACACAGAGAACTTGTCTCAAGAGGAAAATACTTTCATTTCTTTGATATCTCATCAACAACCATTACAATGTTTTCCCTTCTACGTTTTATAGCAGAGTATGAGAAAAAAATCCACTGATGGGGTAGGTGAACACTAACTGTAATATTAAACACAGGAAGAAGAGAGGGCCGAAGCCTCATTCTATTTTAAATCTCTGCATTTATCTCTAGTATGGCTTAGGTGTTCTGACTGTAGTACTATGGTACTTATTAGTACAATAACAAAAATAAAATAAGAAACAGTGAGGTCTGCCCTACCTGAATCACCAATGCTTTTGATCATGTAGGACTGCTGTCGGGTAAGAAACTTCAGGAACACGATGTATAATAAAAACCGCATGGGCACTTTGTCCTCTGATGGAGGAAAACATTCTGCTGCTGTAGAAACCCTGGTGGTACGATCTCTCGTGCATTAAACTTCTGATTGACCTTCGGGGTTTTGAATCTGGTACTTTGCCTCTGAAACTGCTGCATTATGGATCCAAATCTTCAGTCATGAGTACTGAAAACTATGATCATAGGCTGGTTTTAATACTAGTCCATAAATGCCTCGATTTTGCAAGATCTGAGTTTTAATGGCGCCAGATAGGGTTGATGATTTTCAAAAACTGTCCTCTGATGAAAATTAACTCCACCACCTTTATTGACATTTCGCTGGAGTACTGGCTCCCATATTAGCTCTTTTTCTGTGCCATACGCCATTAAAGAAGTACGTATGCATCATGGCAATTTTCTGCCTCTGATAACCCTGCGAAAACATGAAACCTGCGAAGAAAATCATAGACGGGTTGGCAGATGATGTGGGGGAGAAAGGTAGTGTAGATGGTGACATGGGAGAGAAAAATGTAGAGGAACAATGGAAATCTGCTCTGGTGGAGGTGGCGGTTTGCAGAGCAAAAAACGAACGAAAAAACGTTAAAAAACACGAAATGAATCAATTATATGCAATGGAATGGGAGTATGTACAGAGGATGCACGTGGAGATGACGTGGCGGGACCGGGGACAGTGGAAAAGTCAGCGGCGGGTGAACAAATCTGGACCGTTGATCGTGGCGGAGATCAACGGCGGAGGACGACAGACGGTGGGCCAGGACATGGACTATCGCACATGCAACTTCATTATCCATCGTGCTTCTTCGTTGAGTGATAGTCGTCGAATGGGCTGCTCTAGATCAGATAGTCTTCGACAATTTCGCTGGGCATCTATGTCTGAACAATAATGTGTGATGGATGACTTTAACGGGAGGGAAATGTGGTTTTGGAATCGTACAGGAGGACGCATTTCGCACGATGTATGGAATCGCTGGCCGTCAGGGAAAAACCGCCCTTCGCCCAAAGGCGGTGCGATGAAAACAGCGTGGTTTATGAACAGTGAAAGCGGGCGGGGACCACCGGGGCAGGCGGATTCCGCACCGTCCGATCTGTACAGATCGACAGTCGAGATCGCGCCCGATATGGATTAACTGCGGACCGTTAGATCTGCGGATTTAAATGGACGTCGGAGATGTAATTGCGGGCGACCAAGGTGTACAGACATGGGAACTTTGGAGTGACCCCCCGCAGTGAATAACAACCGTTCGATCGAGTATTCACACATCCTGAGGAGTCGACTGCGGGGGCGCCATGGGTATGGAAAGGGGGAAATATGAATGCTACGGGGGTGGCGATCGTTGTCCATTCCGCGAGGATCGACGGCTGTAATCGCGCCTGATGAAACACTGGGGCAAGCGCCTTTGGGCTAGCGCTTCGGTCATAGCGCGGGTTATATGGAGAGAAAAAGGCGCGGGGCTAGCGGAGAAGGGGCTGAGGCCTATTATAAGGTCCGAAGTGGGTTTTTAACCCATTTTTAATGTATTTTGAGGCCCAAAAGGGTAACGATATGGAAATGGAGGGGGAATTTGGGAAAATAAAGGGTGATGGTGGGATTTAAAGGGGATTTTGGAGGGGTGAAATAGGGAAAATAAAAGGGGAAAAGAGTGAATTTGTCAAAGGGGAAAGGGGGTAAAAAGGTGGTGTTTTGCAGGAGTATGAGGGGCAATGTTGTTCTTTTAGGAGTAGCATTTATAACCAGTGAGGCTTGAAATGGAAATCAGCAGAGGGGATTTCATTGCAAAGTAGAGGCTGGCAGAGGACATTCAAGGATGATGTGTCTTCAAGGGAGATGCATTCCTTGAAGGTTCCAAAATGATATAGCCCCTAGCTTGCTTGTCAATAATTTCATAAGGGGGCTAAGAGTGGCTCCACATGGGGATGGCTTCTTCCTGAAGGAGGGAAGAAACCGGAAATGATCTTTGGAGTAGGCTAGTTGCCTGCTGCTTGGCACATCCCTTTCTTTGAATAGCTACCACCATATGAATATGTTACATCAGTAGAAACATTTTTCCCAATCAAGCTACCTACCCACACTACAATCCTAGCATTTTTTCTTCTTTTGAGGTGCATTTGAGCTAGCAGACCCTTTACATTTTATTTTCAAAACAAATAACAAACCTATTCTAAATCTACCCTTATTGCTCCATGAGACCAGATTAAACAGTTGGCCTCATATGCTTCTCTACCTAATCTAAAATCTGCTGGGATTAAACTGTCCAACAGATTTCTTCTCCTACATTCTAAGACAAGAAATTGAAAAACAGCCAAGCCAAGATTAGACTGTCTGACTTGCTGGAGTGAAGACTTGTACAAAACTGAAAAAACAACTGTGAAGGCGTGAAATCTGTAGTTTTGAAACATCCTTCTTTCTCTATGACTCAGGTTTTGAGCATATTAGAGTCACTTCTTTTTCTTTGATTTCAGCTCTGGTTTTGGGCATATGAGAGCTAGTTTTTATTTTCTTTGCTGGCCCAAGTTTTGAGCATGTTAGGACCAGCTGTCTTCTTTTCTTTGCTCAGGTTTTGAGTTTATTAGAGCCAATCTTTGTACTTCAGAGGTTCATGTTTTGAAAATATCTGAACCTCTCCTTTCTTTCTGTTTTTTGGAACATTTTCTTCTTTTTCTTAAACATGAAAAACTGCAATGGTATGTACAATGGAAATGAAACTGGAAATGAAAACTCAGCTGAAGTAGTGTTTGAGAATCCTGCCATTGACAGGACCCCCAAACAACTCTTTGACATCAAATTCTTGTAGAAAAAAATCATTTGGGCCCACAGTAGCTTGGATAATGTATGGACCCTGCCATAAGCTGTCAAACTTGCCATGTTTACCTTTGTCCTCTCTTCTTGAGTCCCACTTCAGAACCTTGTCACCAATTTTGAAATCAGCAGCTTTGGTTCTTTTGTCAAATAGCTTTTTAATGTTTCCCTGGACTCTGACAACTCTGTTATATACTTCCTCCCTAGTTTGCTGAAGATGGATTGTCTGATTTATCCTTCTTATCATGTTGTCTTCCTCGGATTGGATCTCTTGGACAAGTTTGATTACTGGAACTCCAAGGCTGGTAGGAAATACTGCTTCTGTCCCATAGACTAGCTGGAATGGTGACATGCCAATGGATTTTTTTGTAGTAAGCCTGTCAGCCCACAAAGCATGTACCAACTTGTTGTGCCAAGATTTTTTGTTCTCTTCTAATAGATTTTTGATGATTGCCACTAGGCTCTTATTTGATGATTCATCCAAGCCATTACCCTGAGGGTAATAGGCAGTTGAATGACCAAGCGTGATATGGTACCTGTGACAAAAATCAACCATTTTCTTGGATCCAAAAGAAGCAGCATTTTCGGTGATTATTTTCCTTGGGCAACCAAACCGAGAGAGGATATGACCTTCTGGGAACCTAATGATGACTGAATCGTGGCATTCCTAGTGGGTATGGCCTCTATCCACTTAGTGAAATAGTCAGTGGCTATCAAGATCCATTTGTGTTGTCCCGAGGAGGCTGGATGAATCTCCCCTATAAAATCTAGACCCCATTGCATGAAAGGACCCTCAACTGTAATGGGTTGTAAAGGGAGGGGAAGAAGTTTTCTTTTTCCTTCAAAGATCTGGCATTTGTGGCAAGCAGTTATCATTTTATGGACATCATAAAAAAGAGTAGGCCAATAATAACCAGCCCTGAGTATCTTATTTGTTGTGGCTTTCCAACTCAGGTGGCCTCCACATTCTCCAGCATGAAACTCTTGTTTAACATTTTCAGCTTCAGTTTAAGACAAACATTTTAGCAATAGGCCATTTGGATTTTTCCAATATAAGCTTTCATTCAAGATGCAGTAGTTTCTGGCTCTGAGTTTTGTGAATTTGGCCTTAGTTTTTGACAGTTCTGGAGGAGCATTTAGATTGGTGAGGACATAAAGGATATCAGAATACCATGGAGATTTTTGGAATTTCTCTTCTATAGTGGGATCAAGTAGGCTTTCCTGCTCATCCAAGGCATTCACCATGTTAATATCAAGGGCCTGCAGATTTGATTCAGCCATTAGCTTGGCTAAACCTTGCCCTTTGATCAACTTAGTGGGTTTAATCTCAAGATCATACTCTAGAATCACAGCAATCCACTTGCCCTTTTTCCCATCAGGGTCTTGGGACAAGATATCTTTGACAACAATGTTAGGCACATAAGCAATGGTATGAGAGTGTAACACGTACACCCTAAAATCCTTTAAGGCCTTGACTAAAGCATAAGCCTGTTTCTCCATTATGTTGTACTTCAAGGGTGCATCCCTTAGGGATTTGCTAAAAAAGGAAATTGGTTGTTCCATACCTTCTGTGTTCTTTTGCAGCAGGACTGCAGCTATTGTATGCTCTGAGGCAAATGAAAATATTAGAAAATCTTTCGAGAAATCAGGGCTGATCAGAATAGGAGCTTGTGTGAGTGCAAGTTTTACCGATTCGAAAGATTGTTTAGCTCCAATAGTCCATTTCACTCCCACACCCTTCCTCAGCATGTTAGTCATGTTCCTAAGGTGTTCAGCTAGATTGGGAATAAATCTCCTAAGGAAGTTGATTTTCCCAATGAAGGACTGTAATTATTTGATGTTCCTGGGATGCGTGATCTGTAGTATTCCCTCAACTCTCTGTGGGTCTATCCTAATTTCCTTCTCGGATATAATGTGGCCCAGAATTTTGCCCTCTTGTAGCCCAAAAACAGTCTTTTTAGGATTTAGTGACAGACCAAACCTCCTACACTTTTTGAATACTTTCCTCAGATGTTCTAGGTGTTCTTCTTTAGTCTTGGAGTAGACTGTTATGTCATCTAAATAGATGACGATGAAGTGTCCTATCTCATCCGCAAAATCTATATCCATGGCTCTCTGGAAGGTGGCTCCAACATTCATCAGTCAAAACGGCATTTTAACATACATGAAGGTGCCCCAAGGAGTGGTAAACGCTATTTTTAGTTGATCATCTGGGAGTACTAACACCTGGTTGTATCCGGAAAAACCATCTAACAGGGAAATCCTTTTTGAGCCAACTACCTTCTGCAAGATATTTTCCATTCTAGGCAAGGGGTAGTTGTCTTTTAATGAGGCTCTATTGAGATTTCTGAAGTCTATGCACAGTCTGATTTCCCCTGTTTTCTTTCTTACAGCCACTAGATTTGATACCCACTCAGAAAACCTCACATGAACTATTATGCCTGCATCATACATCTTTTTAATCTCTTTCTCAACTGCAGGCAACTGCTTTGGGTTTATCCTATGAAGTTTCTGCCTAAAGGGTTTCTGATTTTCCTTTAAAGGTATTTTTTGTTGTATAATATTCGTGTCATAAGCCTTTAAGTCTTCATAACCCCAAGCGAACACATCAATAAATTCCTTAAAAAGGTCAATGTACCTCTTTTTCGCTTCTTTGGGTAAAGACTTAGCCAATTTAATAATTTTGGGTTCTTCCTTTGTGCCTATATTGCATTCTTCCACGTCAAAGTCTGTGTGCTCTATGGTAGGATTTTTTGCCACATCATCGAAGTCAAAAATATCCTCTAGCGGTGCCAAGCCTCGAGGTATATTCTTGTCTTTGGCATGCAGCAACTCAACTTCTTCATTTTCTGCGTTCTCACTGTTTTCATTCAAATTTCCATTTTCTTGAGTCAGAGTGTTTATTTCTATGTTACAAGGTGGGGCTTCTTAATCAGAGAATTATTCACTTAGGCAGTTGTCCTCAGATTTAGAGTCTAAATCAGCAAATTCAAACTCATTTCTGCCTATCAGGAAATCCTCAATCTTCTTGTCTCCTTCAAAAACCTGCCAATATTTTTCATTATCTGGCACTGCAAGTCTGAATTTGGTCTGAATGATGATTTGTTGGTCAGCTGGAGTCTTAGGATATGAACTAGCTAAGCAAGCTAATCCGTTTGCAATGACATTTTGACTCCTAGGGACAAACACTAATTTATATTCCATAAACATTTTCAATAAATCCATTGTTTCATTCCTATATGCTCTCAGCCTGGGATGCTTAGCTGTGTATTCCCCATTCACTTGCTTGATAATCAGCTCGGAATCTCCATGCACAATTATCCTACGGGCCCCTAATTTTTTCAACAGATTTAAGCCTAGGATCACGGCCTCATATTCTGCAATATTGTTCGTGCATTTGAAGTGCAAGTTGCAGGCAAGGCTCTCTTCATAATCACTCTTTGTATTACGTACCCACACTCCTGCTCCAGCGGTTTTTTAGTACAGGACCCATCAAAATTCATTTCCCACAGGGGTTCGCCATCATGTTGCGTTATAGGCCCTGAACTAGGTTGTGGGTTGTCTTGTTTTTTAGCATAGGCGTGATGATCAAAGAGGTATCTAGTTGGTTGATTGTGTTCTGTTTCCTGTTCATTCTGAGTTTTGGTTACAGTGAATTGTTCGACATTTTCTTCTTCTGGTATATGGGTTGGTGGGGAATGTCCAGTTAGCTGTACACCCTCTATTTCTTTTTCACTCAGAGTTAGAGGCCCACCACATATCCTGCAGTTTTCAGTGATGTTTTCCTCTTCGTTTCCCTCTAGATCTAGGGCAGCCATTATGTTGAGATCCATAGCTTCTATTTCCCTGTTTGTGTCTCTGTTTTCCGACTCTAGTTCTCCTAAGGATTTATCATTGCAAAGGATGAAAGAATCCAGGTCTGTATGTACAGAGTATAAAGGTGAATTTTCAGGTTTCTCAGGACTACTGACCAGAAATTTCATTTGGGCTTCTCTATATAGTCTTCTAAGCTGGCCAAAAATAGGGACAATGGCATATGAGCCATCCATCTACATTGTTCCTTGTAGTTTGGCTCCCCATGATCTTGACAATAGCATGCCATACTTAGGTGGCACATCTGCCACCACCACATCCATGACCATACATTTAGCTAGGATCTAGGTCAAACTCACACACAAGTCTTTAATTAGGCCAAGACATTTTACTCTGCTAGAGTAAAATGAATATAAGTCTTTGTAAGGTCTGGTGATTTCTAGGCCTAACTTTTCCATCACTACCTTAGGCATCAAGTTGTGGGATGCTCCAGAATCATGCATTGCATTGTGTAGGATCTTATCATGGATGTTGAGACTAATATAGAAAGGTGGTACTACTCCTTCCTGAAACTTCCCCTCAATCTTTGGACCAAAGAGTAGGGCTGGTTGATCATCATTTAGGTTTACAGAATTATTGATTTCTCCTAAATTCAAGGCTTTCAAAATTTGGCCCTTATATACATCCTGAGTGGCCAACTCAGATAATGGTACAGGGATTTTGATTTTGGAAATCTCACTTTCCAGATTGAAAGTGGACTGGACCTTTGTAACGCTCAATTCTGTTTTATTTTCCACTGTCTTAGTGGATGTATCAGCTTGTGATTTCTCACTATGTACAGGGTTGGTGACAGTTTTATCAGGAGCACCAACTGCAGTGTCAGTGCTACTAGCTGGTTGGCTTTGTTTTTCAACATTTTGGTTGTCTTTCTCTTTGTTTTCCTCAGAACTCTCAGCTGTTGTTTTGTTGCTCTCAGCAGTTACTTTGGAATTTCTCTCAGGTCTTTTCTTGATGGTAATCTCAGGAGTTTTAGTTTTGGAAGTGTCTTGGCTCTTTTTGCTGCTAAGTCCGTATTGTTCTCTGACCTGCATGATAGTGTTTTCGAATCCACGTCTGTAATCTTCAGATTTTAATCCTTCCTCACTCCAGTATGAAGGTGAGGACTGATCTTCATCTGAATAACAACTATGGATTGAATCTTCTATTTCAAACATGTTTATTTCATTCCCTTCAGACTCTTCTATGATTCCCTCATCTTCATCAAGAAAGTTTTCCTGGAATGGGGGAATTACTTGTTGATCTGACTCTCTTTGTCTGTTGGGAATGGAATTGTTGTTCCTTCTAAAGTTTTGGTTCTGGTTTTGATTTCTGTTTTTGTTATTGACAGTGACAACCATTCTCTTCATCATTTTTTGTAGCTCTTCCATGTTTTTAGAAAATTTGTCATAATTTGGATCAGATGTGGAGGCTACATTGTCATCCCTATATGTTACCCTCCTCTCGGCTCTCTGTCTTGCTCTTTTCTCAATCAAATTGGCCTCTATGTTTACAGCTCCTTTCTGCATGTCTTCCAAGGTGGTGTACTCTTTATCCCTAAGCGCATAGGCCAAGTCAGCATCGAACCCCTCAGGGTATTTTGCTAGGGCCATACCTTGTGGAGGTTTCATATGCGGAGGGAGAGCATTGTAGATGCTGTTCAATCTAGTGGTGTAATCATGGACACTCTCCCCTATATTCCTTTTAAGGATTATGTATTCTAATAGGAGTTGGCGAGGGTTTGCCCTAGTTTCCCATTTGTTTATGAAGGTCTGATATAATGCAAGGAGATCTTGGATACTGACAGGAGGTAAGATATTAAACCATTTCTTTACATCACCCCCTAAGCTTTGGGAAAATATTCTCATTTTGATTGTTTCATCATCAATTTCCATGTAGTCGAAAGAATCCTCCATCTTATCTACATGTTTCTGAGCTGTGATGGATTCTTTAGCAGTGAAGTGTGGGATTTTTGATTGATAATCATTGGGTAAGGGTAACAAGGGCTGAGGTAAAACCAGGGGTGCATACCAAGCTGCCATGATAATGTTCTGATGAGGTATAGGGTTGGCTTGAGCAGTTGGTATATGGATGACAGGGATATTAGGACCAGCAGAAGTCTGTTGAGTAAATCTAGGGTGGGAGAGCCCCAAGTTTTGAATGAAGTGGATATCGGGTGGTGTAGACGGAGGGGTTCCTCTATCCCTAGTGTGTTGACCACTATGAGATGGTGAACTGTGAAACTCAGGATCTGGCTAGTCTAGATGATTGAATGACCTAGTTCTTGATAGCCAATTAGGTAGGTCTAGGTCAGGGAGAAAATGTGATAGAGCTACTAGGTCTTCTGGTGCAGAATTAGCTCTATGAATGTGACTGGAAATAGTTGGTATTTTGGGTGTAGGAGCTCCTTTGAGGATACTCTCCGGGTTGTCAACTATTTCAGGTGGGTTGGGGTTGGAATAAGCTCTTGTGTGAATGGTTCTGAAAGCCAAAATGTTGTTTCTAAGCCAAGCAGCTTAACCCTAATTATTACTTCTACTGTGGCTGATGTTGTCTCAGAGGCTGGTCTCCTAGTGGAGTCTATTGTGAAACCAAGATAATCAGCAAGCCTACTGATCACCAGTCTTTTCATTTAGAAACAATGGAGTCGTCAGGTGGAGGGTTTTAGGGTATATCTAAGGGGTTACACTGTCCACCACAGTGCTCAGGAACTATCACCTTTCAGGAATCTCCTCAAAAACAACAAACTCCAACCAGAGATTGACTGGGAGGGAATTTACCAGATATGTCACCTCCGAAGAGGGTGAGATCCGGAGGCTACCTAGCCCTTTCTAGGCTCTGTCTAAGAGTATGATGAACACTTTAACAATGGAGGCCGATTCAAGAAAAGGAGTGGGTTCTTTGTCAACTAACCGAAGATGGTAGGTGTCTGAAGTTTTTATGTAGTGGGATGAAGATCATTCTCAGTCCCAGGTGGAGTCGCCATTGTGTTGGGGGTTCCCATGTTTTGGCCAGGTTGACAAGACCAAAAGATGAGACAACATAGAACCACTTTCAGACCTTAGGATCTAGCCCTCCTAGGTCCAGAGAGGAATCTCTCTGTGATTGTCAAAGTATATATGTCTTTGAGGCTCAAAGTTTAAGATATTAGGCTAGTTATAGGCTCAGGGTTGTTTGTTT
This sequence comes from Pinus albicaulis, assembly GCA_034641835.2. Taxonomy (NCBI): domain Eukaryota; kingdom Viridiplantae; phylum Streptophyta; class Pinopsida; order Pinales; family Pinaceae; genus Pinus; species Pinus albicaulis. The sequence continues at coordinate 31,931 of JAXQQM020072255.1, forward strand.
AATTGTTTATGTTTGGTTGTTGGGAATCAGGAAAGAAGGGTCCAATATAAGAGAAGGATGAGCAAAGAGGAAATTTAGGCAAAGGTAGATAACTCAGAGAACATCGAGGCCATTGGGAAATGGAGTCAAGAAAGGATTTACTTGTGTTCAATGTGCAAGCTTTCAGTTGGGCAGGTCATCTAGAGCATTTGGATCTTAAAGGATAATTGGTGAAATGGAACATTAAGGACTGAAAATGAATGAAGGAGAACCATCCAATTCTGTCTATAGATCAGGTCAGAGGTCATTTAACTCTAGACTTGCTTGGACAAAATCAGAGGCAATACAAGGGATCTTAGAAAGGCTTAATTGAGATGGAAAGATCCTAGTGAGGCAGAGACAGGGTTCTCGACCTCCCAGTGTTCTCAACTCATCCAACTCGATCCTAACAAGAACATCTAAACATGGATTTCATTAATTCATACATCAGAGAGTAGGCAATAACATCCACTACACTGGTTAAATCAATTGAAATCAATATTTAGATACACATATAAGCAGAAAACATAAAGGGCTAGGAGAGCAGCAACATAAGGTACCTATCAAGGGTAAATCTTATGCCAAATTTCTGATGCGAGCCAGAAGAAATGAAATGAAATGAAAATAAACACAGAGATAGAAAAAAATCACCAGCTTCTTTAGATCAGGATCCAAATAAATGTGCTTGTCATATTAAAAACAACACCAATCAGGTACATCATTGCCCACAACTTGAACATTCAGCCAGAATACATCAAATCTCAGCCTATCTTACAATATTACACAGAGAACTTGTCTCAAGAGGAAAATACTTTCATTTCTCTAATATCTCATCAACAACCATTACAATTTTTTCCCTTCTGCGTTTTATAGCAGAGTATGAGCAAAAAATCCATTGATGGGGTAGGTGAACACTAACTGTAATATTAAACACAGGAAGAAGAGAGGGCCGAAGCCTCATTCTGTTTTAAATCTCTGCATTTATCTCTGGTATGGCTTAGGTGTTCTGACTACAGTATTATGGTACTTATTAGTACAATAAAAAAAATAAAATAAGAAACAGTGAGGTCTGCCCTACTTGAATCACCAATGCTTTTGATCATGTAGGACTGTTGTCGGGTAAGAAACTTCAGGAACGCGATGTATAATAAAAACCGCATGGGCACTTTGTCCTCTGATGGAGGAAAACATTCTGCTGCTATAGAAACCCTGGTGGTACGATCTCTCGTGCATTAAAATTCTGATTGACCTTCGGGGTTTTGAATCTGGTACTTTGCCTCTGAAACTGCTGCATTATGGATCCAAATCTTCAGTCTTGAGTACTGAAAACTATGATCACCGGCTGGTTTTACTACTGGTCCATAAATTCCTCGATTATGCAAGATCTAAGCTTTAATGACGCCAGATAGGGTTGCTGATTTTCAAAACCTGTCCTCTGATGAAAATTAACTCCGCCACCTTTATTGACATTTCGCTGGAGTACAGGCTCCCATCTCAGCTCTTTGTCTGCGCCATATGCCATTAAAGAAGTACGTATGCATCATGGTGGTTTTCTACCTCTGATAACCCTGTGAAAACATGAAACCTGTGAAGAAAATCATAGACGGGTTGGCGGATGATGTGGAGGAGGAGAAAGGTAGTGCAGACGGTGACATGGCGGAGAAAAATGCAGAGGAACAATGGAAATCTGCTCTGGTGGAGGTGGCAGTATGCAGAGCGAAAAACGAACGAAAAAAAATTAAAAAACATGAAATGAATCAATTATATGCAATGGAATGGGAGTATGTACGGAGGATGCACGTGGAAATGACGTGGCGGGACCGGGGACAGTGGAAAAGTCAGCGGCGGGTGAAAAAATCTGGACCGTCGATCGTGGCAGAGATCAACGGCGGAGGACGACGGATGGCGGGCCAGGACATGGACTATCGTGCATGCAACTTCATTATCCATCTTGCATCTTCATTGAGCGATAGCCGTCAGATGGGCTGCTCCAGATCAGACAGTCTATGGCAATTTCGCTGGGCATCCGTGTCCGAACAATAATGCGCGATGGATGACTTTAACGGGCAGGAAAAGTGGTTTTGGAATCATACAGGAGGACGCGTGTCGCGCGATGTATGGAATCGCTGGCCGTCGGGGAAAAACCTCCCTTCTCCCAAAGGCGGTGCGATGAAAACAGCGTGGTTTATGAACAATGAAAGTGGGCGGGGACCACCGGGATGGGCGGATTCCGCACCGTCCGATTTGTACAGATCGACGGTCGAGATCGCGCCCGATATGGATTAACTGCGGACCGTTAGATCTGCGGATTTAAATGGACGGAGGAGATGTAATTGCAGGGGACCAAGGTGTACGGACATGGGAACTTTGGAGTGACCCCTCGCAGTGAATAACAACCGTTCGATCGAGTCTTCACATATCCCGAGGAGTCGACTGCGGGGGCGCCATGGGTATGGAAAGGGGGAAATATGAATGTTGCGGGGGCAGCGATCGCCGTTCATTCTATGAGGATCAACGACTATAATCGCGCTTGATGAAAAACTGGGGCAAGTGCCTTTGGGCTAGCTCTTCGGTCACGACGCGGGTTATATGGAGAGAAAAAGGCGCGGGGCTAGCGGAGAAGGGGCTGAGGCCTATTATAAGGTCCGAAGTGGGTTTTTAACCCATTTTTAATGTATTTTGAGGCTCAAAAGGGTAATGATAGGGAAATGGTGGGGGAATTTGGGAAAATAAAGGGTGATGGTGGGATTTAAAGGGGATTTTGGAGGGGTGAAATAGGGAAAATAAAAGGGGAAAAGAGGGACTTTGTCAAAGGGGAAAGGGGGTAAAAAGGTGGTGTTTTGCAGGAGTATGAGGGGCAATGTTGTTCTTTTAGGAGAAGCATTTATAACCAGTGAGGCTTGAGATGGAAATCAGCAGAGGGGATTTCATTGCAAAGTAGAGGCTGGCAGAGGACATTCAAGGATGATGTGTCTTCAGGGGAGATGCATTCCTTGAAGGTCTCCAAAATGATATAGCCCCTAGCTTGCTTGTCAATAATTTCATAGGGGGGCTAACAACATCCATATTTTTATCTTCCCCCATCTCCACATCTCCTCCCCCTCCTTGGAAGTGTCTTTGTGCTACTTCTACTTTGATCCACTTGATTTCCCTTTCTTGTGGCATATGTTCTCCAAGTATTGTGCCTATACACAAAGCTTGCCCACTAATCTAGGCTTAAAAAACAATAATACTTCTACAGATAGATGTGTAGACTCCCCATATACTTGAGGGGTACATATGGTTTCTATGGAGATATACCCGACATTATGGCCATCTTTCTGAAAACTATGGTGTACTCCTGTACTCTTTGCCATTTTTTTTCCCTGAACTAGTGCCATCAAATCCGCTAGTCCTCTACATATTCAATAGGGTAAAATTGTGACTTTATGAGGGTTTTAAAATATTCTTACTTATTCACTGGAGGATATCCATCCAACTTCAGGGTCTCTATGTGGCTTTCCCACTATGTTAGGAAATAACCCTGTAGTTTCATATGTAAAAATTTAATCTTCTATTGTTCCTCTATATTATGAACACTAAAATAAATTTCTAAATGTAGTAACCAATGATTTATCTTCAAAGCATCAATCCCACCTTGGTACATTTTGACATCGAACTCCCTTCACCTTCTCTTAGGTGTTTGTTAGGTCCCTATAATACTAGTGTAGCCCCATTATTGTTTTTTTTTGCCCATGTAGTCCAAATATTGCTATTATTGTGCCCCATAGGTGTAGACCCATTATTGTGATTGTTGTGCCCATGTGGTCCCCATATTTTTATATTGTGACCCCTTAGAATCCTATATATAGAAGGCAAGCTTTGTCATTTGTATCATCCAAGAATTTTTCATTTATGTAATGTAAAGTAGGTTTCCCCCTCGAAGAAGCTGATTTTTAAGATGTTTATCTATCTTTTCTTCTATTTTGTGAGCTAGTTGCATAACATTTGGTATTAAAGCTTTGGATTCTAGGGTTTTGCTTCTTCAAAAACTTCATCTTGGAACTTTTTCTATAACTCTTTTTCTACAAAGGTTTAGAAGTTGGAATTAAAACCCCACGGAGTCAAAATACCGAACCTTATGTACGAATTTTAGATCTTGGTTCACTATATTTTTGGAGATATGATCTGAGGAAGTTAGGTTTTTTTTACAGGCTCCAAAATTTCATCTCAAACAATTGACCAAGGGAAAATAGTTATAACTTTCATTTCATGCATCATATTTGAATTCTGTAAAAACTGGTTGAAAGTGCATGGACTTTAGTTTCTTGTGTATCAATTTCAGTGTCAAATGTCGAAACAGTGACACGTGGCACATTGTACAAGTTAACTCTACTGAACCATTCCATGAAGAATCCAAATGGGGTCTGACTTGTGGTATAGGAAAGAATACCCAAAGTGATACTACATTACTAAATTTAAGATCTTGGAGATACAAAATCACATAGATACAACATTTTCAATATCGAGCTCCCAAAAGAAAGAAAAATGTGTGTATTTTTTAAAAAATTGCATAAAGTTTGTTTGAAAAATCAGTTTGAACTGATTCCAAAGGAATATTGGAGCATAGATATTAGTATTGGGTTCTAAAATTCCTCCCAACAATAATTACACACCCATTAAGCCTAAAAAATATCTACTATGACGCATGAAGAGGAATAATTGCAACATGATATATCAAAATTACGGGACCAAGTGCAACAAATTTCACTCTCACAAAGAGCAACCAAAGGTGAACTAAAAGGAAACATGGGTGGTTTAAAGGAAGAAATATAAGCTAATATAGATGGTTTTAATAATGGAATGGAAGCTAACATGGATGGCATTGAAGCTAAGATCGATGGTATAGAAGAAAAACTTGAAGGTTTGAAGGAAGGTTTGATAAAGTTGCTACAAGAAAAGCTTTCTAATGGAGAAAAGGTAATAGAGGAAAATCATAATGAGAATAAAAGAAATGTTAATCATGATTTCATAGACTCTAACGTTGGATTGAAGACCCACCATATTCCAAATATCGATATGAGGAAGTTTGATGATAATGATACCGTAACATGGATACTACAAATGATGCAATATTTTGATCTCCATAATGTGAAAAACACACAAAAGGTACACATTGCAACTTTATCTTTAGAACCCAATCAGTGTGTATGGTATCGATGAATTTTCTCTCATAAAAATATTGTCACTTGGTTACTTTTTATGGAGGAAATGATAGCACATTATGAGGATACAAAGAGCAACACCTTCTTTAGCCAGTCGATAAATATCAAACAAAATGGTTTAGTGATGGAGCACATTGAGGACTTCCAAAAATTGAATATAAGGGTAAATGATATTCCAAACGAGCATAGGATTGATGTCTTCGTAGGGAATTTAAAGGATAACATCCATCAGGAGGTTCGCCTTTGGGAACCTGATTAATTGGAGAAGGCATTCACGTTGACAAGGAAAATTGAAAGAAAAATTATGGCGATAAGGAAGCCTACCACTCACAACTATAAATATGGAAGTATTATTGTTCCTAGCCTTCCACAACCTATAATGTTGACACCACAACAATTGCAAAAGAAAAAAGAGATAAGGGGATTTTTCACAGTTATGATAGAAAATACACTTAAGGTCATAATTTTTCTTAGAAGAAATTAGTATATTGTGAAGAGGAGGAAGACAAGGAACAAGAAACTTCAAAAGAAGAGGATATACACCAGGAACTGACCATAGAGAAAGAATAAATGAATCAGACCATATCTTGTAATGCATTGGTAGGAATTACCACTCCTCAAAAACTCAAGATAGAAGAACATATCAAGAAGAAAAAGGTAATAATGTTGATTGATTCAGGTAGTACCCATAATTTTATTCATTGTAAGATAGCCAAGGAATTGAATTGCTTCCTATATCCAAAACTAGAGTGTCAAATTATGGTTGAAAATGGAGGAACTATAAATTTCTCTGCAAAGTTCCATAATATCAAGATAAACATGCGGGAATATGTTTTAAATATCCCAATGATTTCCATTCCAATGGGTGGTGTTGATGTTGTATTAGGAGTTCAATGGTTACAAACTTTGGGTACAATAGCTTTTAATTTTCAAGAACTTTTCTTGATTTTTTTTGGGAAGGAAAGAAGTTGCATTAAGGGGTATTTTAGGGAAACCATGAAATATAATAAGCTCTAATGGCATGAAAATTATTCTAAAGAAATAGAAATGAGGCGTAATTGCACAATTATGCTCACTAGAGTTTCAAACATCGAAATCATATTTAAGAGAAAATTATAAGGTTTAAGTAGTGGAAGATCACATCGAGCATCAAAAAGTTCTCCAACCCTTAAAGGATAACCTAACTTTGTTGCAGAATCAAATGAAAAATATGCATATAAACATCGCAGTGAAAGAAGTTTGGATATAGGTGACTTAGTATTTTTATGACTACAACCATACAAACAAATGTCTCTCAAGCAAGCTAAGAAGGATAGTAAACTATCAACAAAGTACTATGGTCCTTACAAGGTGTTGCAAAAGATTGGTCCTATGGAATACAAATTGAAGCTTCCTGCATCTTCCTGAGTGCACCCGATTTCCATGTTTCATGCTTAAAGAAGATTATAGGCGACAAAATCCCAGTTCAAAAAATATTTCTAGAACATGAAAAGGAAGGAAAAATCATATTGGGAACTGAAGTAGTCACAAAAACAAGAACTCAACAGCTGCGAAATCGGTCAATTTCAGAGTATCTCATCAAGTGGAAGAACTTACCTGCTGAAGATTCCACATGGGAGGATGAAAATTTTATACATAAGCATCCAAAACTAGTCAAACATTGCGGACAACACTTTTTTTAAGGATAGGGGCATGTTAGGTCCAAATAATACTAGTGTAGCCCCTTATTTTTATTGTTAGTGTAGCCCATTATTATTATTGTTGTGCCCTGTAGTCCCCACATTGTTATTATTGTGCCCCATAGGTATAGCACCAATATTGTTATTGTTGTGCCCATGTGGTCCCCATATTGTTATATTGTGACCCCTTAAACTCATATATATAGAATGTAGGTTTTTTTCATTTTTATTATCCAATAATTGTTCATTTATGTAATGTAAAGGAGTTTTCCCCCTGAAAGAGGTTTATTTCTAAGTTGCTGATCTATTTTTTCTTTTATTTTGTGAGCTAGTTGTGTAATAATGTTCCACTTAGCCTTGCTGGGAAGTTCTGCTTTCAACCCAATATGCCAAAGTTCATGTTGTCCCTATCTTGTAGTTCTTGACCTCTTCTGCAAATTATATCCTCTGTCAACTTTTCCTAAGCATCTAATGCCAAATCCTTTATAGAATATAGGACATGTTCATCTTCTGCATCTAACATGGAAGGCTAATAGATTTTCAGATTCTCTACATTCACAACTGAGTAAATGCATATGTATATGGGTATACTAAGTCTATAGGTGTTATCTCCCACCTTTCCTAGTATCTCAAAAGGGGCCATACCACAAAGCCTTGATTTTCATATCAGGGCCTTGTAGTCCCTCTTTGTTCAATTGTAACCATAATCTGTCTCTCACCTTGAATGAATTCTCTATTATGTGAAAATCATGCTTGGCCTTGTATTTTTCCTATGAATTTTCCAAATTATGTCTCTTGTACTTGCATATGGATTTTATTGAACTTTTCTAAAAATATATTCGTGGTCGTCGAAAAAATATCTAAGATGGACATTTTGGTGGCTTGCAAGAAGAGTAACACAACATAATCCACTGATAAGCTCTTCTTTGAACAAGTGTGAGTGCACTTTAGGGTCCTTTAATCCATTATCAAAGATTAGGAGAATGGGTAGTACATTTTGGTCAAGTACTTGGTCTATGATGGATAATAAGCTCACTAAGTCCATTCCTTTCCACCCCCAAACTGATGGCCAAATAGAGGTTGTCAACATGATGATCATACACATTCTGCACATGTACAACTCGAAGCATCCATGCACATGGGATGAAAGCCTCACCTATGTCCAACAAAATTACAACAAAGCTCTCCATAGCTCAACTAGACATAACCCCTTTTAGGTGGGGTTGGGATTCTAGGCACTATGTCCCATTGATGTGGCCATACCATTTTCAACTACTGAGTAATATTCAACTCGTGTCAATTTCACATTTGACAAGGCTAACAACTTCATTGAGTGCATTTAACACATCCGCCAATAGGTCCATGAATTATTGGATAGAGAAAATTCTAAGTACAAGTAACAACATCATCAACATCGGGTGCCACACAAGTTTTAGGTGGGCAACAAAGTTTGGCTACATTTGTAGAAGGAGTGCCTCGTTGGGTCCCATGACAAGGTTTTCCCACTCCAATATGGGTTGTACACCATCATCAAGGCCGTAGGGGAAATTCCTTCGAGGTCAACATTCCACCATTCCTTGGCCTACACCCAATGTTCAATGTGGATCGCCTTTGACCATACTTTCCACCATTACTCGACACATCAGACATTGCAAAAAAACTCACACCAATTGAGCTAAAACCAAACTGCATGGACCAAGCCACAATTGATCAGAAAATCGACAGGAAAGTCAAGAACACTCACCAATAAAAGGTCCAACTGTATCAGGTTGTCAAAGCTGGAAAAATCTTACACCAAGGCAAGTGGCTTATGAGGGACTAAGTTTAATAGAAGTTTCCTCATCTCATGGAGGCACTCAACATAATGAGGACCATTGCTTCCTAAGGGGGGAGGAACACGAAGGATTGATCAAGGTGGATATTGGTGGCCAGTCATTTATTCCATTTGGACCGCCACCATTATTTCTTTTAGTTTTTCAATTTCCTTAATTGTAGCTCAATTTACTATTTATAGAAATTTTCTGGTCCTAAACTTCCAAAGCCATTTTGAGGCCCTAAACGACATTTTTTGGAAATAGGGAAAAGTAAATGGTCTTTGAATAATGTTTGCAGTCAAAAGTTGTATTCCTTGGATAAATATTTCTAATGTGGTATTGTGCATGTCAAAAAAAGATTGTATTCTAAAGTTGTGACCCCGAGAAGTTGATGTAGCAATTTACATCAACAAGTTCCATAGTTTTTGCACTTCATCTCCTAGGGCTAGGTTTTTGGATGTTTAGGGTTTTCCATTGTTTGTAAATAATAAATAGGAATTTCAGCCTCATTGTAACATAGTTCAAAGGGATGTATCCACCACATCTCTTCTCAGAGATAAACTACCATTGCCCGAGTTGGTTTATTTACATTTTGTATGTAAATGTATTTCAGTTCTTTGATATTAATGAAATGAAGTGTTATTTCTACTGCAATGAAATGTTATTGATGTAAAAATATTTTTGTTAGTTCTTTTGAATTAGTTCTAACATTAGTAAAGTAAAAACATTAGTTTCTATTTATGGAAATTCTACACATCAAATGGTATAGTAATAACATTATTCTGAGTAAGGTTAATAACATGAGTTCCTAGAGATGAAGGCATTTTTTCATGAGTAAGTGAAAGGGAGTTCTTTTTATGGATCTATTTTTTGTTGTTGTTTACAAATGATTGGTATAAAAAGAATTATAAAGAATGAGGGATCTAACCTAGTGTTCCACTTTTCTCACAAAGCAAAGGGAGTTAACCTAATTTTTAACTTTTTTCTTTATATTTATTATGATTAATTTTTTTTGGGTAAATTTTCATTGATAAAAAGACAAAGGGTTTTATAGTAGATCAAAAAATCCAAGAGTTTATTTCATTAGGGAGATCAGACAAAAGCCAAAAATTGACTCTTCCTAAGGATGAGAGAGCCAGTTGAAACTTCCAACAACAAAACTAAAATAGCTAATACAAATATGCATGCAAATTTGACCAAATACAAGGGAGACAAACTATATTATTAAACATAAAAAACATTAACCTTAATGTTGTGGATTCAAAATATGATCATAGTATTGATATTACAGTTGCTAGGTCAACTAAGTTTTACTCGGATGCTCCATTCTTCTATTCAACTTGCATAGATGATTATGGATAAGGTGTCGCTCGAATTGCTCCTTTCTCCTGTCCAACTTGTATATATGATTATGGACATGCTCCAGGGAGTGTAGGATATCCAGTGATTCATGATAATCAAGAATGGTCATGCTCATGGTAATCTTTTTGATAAATCACATTAGCAAAGTTTGATGGTTGACGTTTAGAACCTCCTAATAAGGTTCATGCTCACCTTGGTCCTGAAGATGAACCTCATTATTAGGTTCGAAACATGGATGTGATTTCTCAGAAATATAAATACAAAAATGCATTTCAAATATTCAAAATAACCTTAAATATGTACATATTCATAATGATGAATATATATATATATATATATATAATTCATAATATTTTTTATATTTTTAATCAACCAAGCAAACAAAATAAATTTCAAATAATTAAATTATTTTTATATTTACATAATGTCGATCATTTTCAAAATTTGCATATAAATCGTGAAGAAATTCATCATAATTCAGGATCTATCAAGCATGAAGCATAAACATTAATTTTTTTTCAAATAAAAAAAAATACATTTTAAAAGAAATGTATATCTCTATACAATTTATCTATCTTGATTTTAATAAATACTTACATCTCTATAAATTTTATCTATATTAGCATGGAGGTTTAGCTTGTTAAAGCACCTAGTTAATGGGAGATCGCTAAGCCCTATGGGACTCCCTACGGGTTAGGCTTTGCAAATAAGCATGTGAGATTATTCTTGTAGATGGGTCTACCTAGACATTTCTTTGAATTTTTACTAGCAATTGCACCACATGTTGCAAAAGAAAGACCGTAAGGAAATAACATAAGAAAGAGTAGCCTAAAAGAAATAAGATGTTGCAGAAAAGGAGCCATCATGGAGGAATGAAATTCAAAATTTTCTTCCATGGAAGTCGGTAGTGAAATCATAATGCAATATTGCCTCCTTGAGTCTTACAAATCAAGGGCCTATGTTGAAGTTAAGTTAAATACCTTGTCTAATCATGCCAACATAAATGCCTCATGAATAAAGAAAGAGATCGTGATTTTCTACCTTCAAAATCAAACGTTTTTTTGGTGTAGTTCCTCCATATTTAATCTTGATCAATTCCTTTTGAGTCACATATGTATTATTCCTTCATGATCTTTAAGAATATTAAAAATATCACATTGTTCTTTACCACTAATGTCCCTCGTGTCTGCCATGTTCTTGTTTTTTCAGTATCGCTGATATGAAGATGGTTTTTTTTTGTTCTTTGTGCAAATAGTAAAAAATGTATGGAGAGGTGGCTTTCATCACTTCAAGAGCAACAAAAATAAGGCGATTGAAAAAATAGCTCCAACACCAAGAGAGATTTGGTAGCATTTATGGAGTCAGTGAACATGTCTTGTTCGTTGGCAACTCGGCATAGCTTTCTTGATCTTGTGTAGAAGAAATGAATTTTTATTTATCTTATATTACATTAACCATGGAATTTTCAACATTCATGGAACACTTTCCATCACATTTGTAGAGAAAATTATAACAAAGTATTACACAATTCTTATCAGAGCTAAATCCTTCTATATGCAATAACGATGAATTTCATCACTTAAGAGAAGTAAAAACAAGTTTATTGAGAAAAAAACTCCAACACATTTGTAGAGAAAATTACAACATTGTATCACACTTTTCTTATGCGAGATAAATGCTCCTATATGCAACAACGATGGATTTCTTCACTTAGGAGTAGTAAAAACAACTTTATTGGGAAAAAAACTCCAACACATTTGTAGGGAAAATTATTATAGAGTATCACACTTTTCTTATCAGATTTAAATTCTCCTATGTGCAACAACGATAACTTTCATCAGTTCAAGAGCAGTAAAAACAAGTTTATTGAGAAAAAAGCTCTAGCACTGAGAGAGAATTGGAAGGAACTATTGAATTGGTGAACATTTCTTGCTCTTTTGTGTTGGATATTGGGCATAGATTTCTTGATTTTGTATACAAGACTATAAATTTGCATGTAGCTTATATTGCATTAACCATGAAATTTTGAACATTTAGGGCACATTCGCCATCACATTTGTAGAGAAAATTACAATAGAGTATCACATTTTTCTTATCATATCTAAATGTTCCTATATGCAACAAATACCTTGTGACTCATAGTTTAAATTTGTGCATAAAACAAAACTCACCATTCTTTGGATTTTTTAAATAAATATCTTAAAAATTAGAATATGAATTTAATACATTTTACTCAATTACACATTTAACAATATTCATTTAAAAAATACAAATACAACTTACTATTTTAAATAAAGGTATTACAACACAATTAACAATATTCATTTAAAGAAATATAAATACAAATTACTATTTTAAATAAAAATATTACAACACATTTAACAATATTTATTTAAAAACATACAAGCACAAATTACTATTTTAAATAAAAATAGTACAAAGAATCACATGAAATCAACATGTAACTCAAATAAGATATTTTAAATACATTCAAGTACAATCTATCTAGCATATATGTAAATACAACGAATTTTTATTAACAGAAATAGTTGTATTTTTAAGATATATATTTGATGATAATAACATTTTTTTTTTTTGGAAAATAAGACTAAGTTGGAACTAAATGGATTTGGTGAATTGAATAGAGATTTAACACATTAGGGCACATTAAGTGAAGGGGCACTAGTGTTCCTTACCTCTAAATGTTGTATGGTGTGTGTACACACACACACACACACACACACACACACACACACACTAGTGAAATAATATATTATAAAATGTATTTATTTTAAATGGAAAAAAAATGATGATCTACTATAAAACATAAGAACATCAAAGGGAAATAATGAGCCTAAAGGAATATGGAGGTACAAAATAGAGAGTAGGAAGGAGATGTATAGGTACAAAACAGAGAACTTGAAATAGACGTGGATGTACCTCGCAATGATGGGGAAATGAGAGATGTAGAGGAACTTGTTAATGATAATATTGACCACACAAATGAAGTCACCCTTTTAATATTTTAATTTTTCAATGTACATGTCAAGTTCAAATTAAAAATTAAAAATGTATTTATTTTTTTATGTAGGGAAAACATCTTACCAACAAAGATCTTACCACATATAAAAACATGGACATTAATCAGAAGTTGCAAGAAATTGTCTTTGATGATAATTTTTTAGATAATATAGAATCAACTAAAATTGAAGAAATGAGGCCACTAATTCATGAATGAAGAGTTCAAGATAAAGTAAATTAGGTGATCAAAAATATCTTTCAAGGTATATCTATCATATCCCAAGCTTAACTCTTAAATATATTTTGAAAGCACAAATATCTAAGAAATATAGTTCAATTATTGGGCATTAGAAATTTCAAAGAGGTGAAGGTAAATGGGTTAGTATCAAGAAATATGACATCAACACCTGGAAAAATTGTAAAATATCAATCTCAATATGGCATAAGTGCTAGTAGGTAATTATTGACAGGTGTTGTTGGAAAAAGAACTACATTAGATCGGTTGATGTCAATGAAAACAATAATGTACAAAACATATAAGCAATCCATTGATACAACTACCACATACTATCAATAGGAAAAAGAGTTTTCCTCTTAAGCGATCTATGCATCTTCGTCATGCAAATTGAATCTCAACACTAAGGATTCATCCTAAGATAAAAGATCATCATAGTAAATTTGATGTTCCAAAACCACCAATCACTTAATTATATTTCTCTAAATATCACCAATTGGACAACTGTCACAATATGGTAATGCTTGGGGGGAATGTGTGTCCATATCATAGTATAACTACTATATATACAACAACTTATCCAAATGATATAAAAAAATTCAAATATTAATTTAAATAAATTTAAATAAATATCACATATTTTAAAAAGATTCATTATTAATTTAATTTTTTATATAATAATAAATACTACTCATGAATAATAAAACAGTTGTAAGATAAATAATATATAACAAAAAAAACCATGTATTTTTGGAACAATAAAATAGTTGTAACAAAAATAATATAGAACAAGAAAAACTATGTATATTTGGATGTATGAATATTTAGATACATTTTATTAAGTAAAATTTTAAAAGAATAATGGTTATAAACAATAAAAAATAATTTTGTTAAATAGTTATTTTAGATATGTATTATTTATCAAAGGGATCAATTCTTTTTTCACTCTTGGTAGATCTAGAGTTAATATTGATCTAGGTCATCTTAATTTCCCCCTTTAAATAAACTATATACCACATGAATACCATGGGTTGTTTTTATTTTATTACCTAAATTCAATTTAACTTATTAAAAAGAAAAGAACAAATACTATAAAAAAACATATATAAAACTATTTACATTTACATATAAAAATATAACAAATTTTTAATAACAACATTTTAACTTAAAAGTCACCAAAACCTAAATTCAATCTAACTTATTAAAAAGAAAAAGTATATATATATATATATATATATATATATATATATATATATATATATATCTAATGGTCTAAAACATTTCAATCATCTAACATTTGATTTAATGGCTTAGACATGGACACAATGGCAACTAGGGGAGTTTTTTTCAAATAGAAATGACTTACAACATAATAAATACAAAATTAAAATAAATTCATATATTTTCTTTTTAGTTAAAAAAATAAACGAATTGTTTATGAAACAAGGGCATCACAGGGGGAATATATTTATTTCTATCAGTGCCTTTTGGAACAAAGAAAATACTTCCATTACCAATTGCTCAAAACCCCTATTATTTATAACAATAGCTCAAAGCCATTTGTCCATGGTAAAGCAATAACATTAACATTATTCAAGATAATGTAATAACATTAGTTTGAAATTATTCAACTCTAATGTGACACTAATATTATTTGTTGATAGCAAACCCTTTATCCATTCTAAAGTAATAATAAAGTAAGTAAGAAATTGTCTAACTTAAATGGCATAGTAATTATTACATTAGTTCCTAGCTATGGAAATTCTTCAACTCAAATGTCACTTTGCTAGAATAATATGACAACAAGGAAAGTGACTACAATTGACCCTAATGGGAAGGCCTACCATGCATAGAGGTATGGCATCATCTCATGGCACTCGATAATCATGACAGAAAACATATAGAAATAGAACAAGTAAGAGACTCATTTTCATAAGCACGGAACTGATCGATAATCATGACTGAAAACATATAGAAATAGAACAAGTAAGAGACTCATTTTCATAAGCACGGAACTGATCGATAATCATGACTGAAAACATATAGAAATAGAACAAGTAAGAGACTCCTTTTCATAAAGAGGGAGTTGATCAATCCAAAATCATGACATAAAACATTTAAAAATAGAAAAAGTAGCTAATGAATCCAAAACTCATAAGGAGCTGATTAATTCAAAACTCCAATCAATCAAGAAAATATGTCAATTAACGAATCAGCTATGACAAATCTCAATCCCTAACAACAATATTTATTCAAGAAAGCATGTCAAGCCATGACAAATCTCAAAACCGTTGAGACAACATTGTGCTTGTAAAGGTATATTATCTATCATAATATTTAATAAATAAAAATTCATAATATTTAATAAATAAAAATTTAAAATAAATTCATATATTTTCTATTTCTATGAGTACCTTTTGTTCCAATTGTTCATGAAACAAATGAGTACTTTTGGAACAAAGAAAATCTTTCCATTACTAATTGCTCAAAACCCCTATTATTTATAACAATATTTCAAAGCCACTTATCCATGGTAAAGTAATAACATTACTTCCTAGCATACCCTTATTCATGATAATGTAATAACATTAATTCCTTGTTATAGAAATTCTACAACTCTAATGTGACATTGATATTCTTACTTGGCATCAAACTCCTTTTCCATTCTAAAATAATAACATTAATTCCAAAAATTCTCCAACTCAAATGACATAGTAATTATTACATTAATTCTTAGCTATGGAAATTCTTCAACTCAAATGTCATTTTGCTTGAATAATAAGGCAACAAGAAAAGTGACTACAATTCACAACGAAAGTGACTACAATTGACCCCAATGAGAAGGACTACAATGCATAGAGGTATACCATGCGCAGTAGATAATCAAGACAGAAAATATATAAAAATAAAACAATTAGGAAACTCCTTTACATAATAAGGAGCAATCCAAAATCATGACAGAAAACATATAAAAATAGAACAAAGATCCAGGAGACTCCATTACATATAGAAATAGAATAAAGATCCAGGAGACTCCATTACATAAGGAGCTGATGAATCCAAGAGTCATAAGGAGGTGATGAATCCAAAACTCCAATCAGTCAAGAAAATATGTAAATTAACGAATCAACCATGACAAATCATCATCTCAATACGCGGTAACAGCAACATTTAGTCAAGAAAACATCGTGTCAAGCCATGACAAATCTCAATACGCGGTAACAGCATTTAGTCCAGAAAACATGTCAAGCGCCCATGGCAAATCTCAATACCTTGCTGCAATATTTCGTCGAGAAAACATGCAGTCAATTTACAAATCTCAAGTATGAATGGGTCTGATGACCATCGTTTGTAAATATTCCATAACCATGTTTATATACTAGAGCGGCCTGTTACAACCAACTGGAGTATAAATAAAAGTGCATTAATAATCTGAAAAGGGAGGGTTAGGACATGAGAGCTCCAACTTTCAATTTTACTTAAAAAGTCCCCCATCATTGCCACTTGACGAAGGTAAGAAGATGTAAGGCGTGTAAATTACAATACAATAGATATGCATAGATATTCTCTGTGCATGCAGTGCATGAGTCGGCACCACCTTTCCAAAAAGAAAACAATATTCTGATTGTAAAGAATAAGAAGAAAAACACATGTACCAACGCTTCTAAATGAATAGAGACGATGTAGAAAACCGTTGAGACAACATTGTGATGGTAAAGAAGGCGAAGAAAAAGCCATGTAACAAGAATTCTCAGTGAATAGAGAGTTGTTGTGAGGCCGAGAGCACCTTGTCGCGGCTCCTCTTTCCATAATCCCCTGACAAATGGGAATAGATTGAACAGGATCCAAGTCACACAAAAGAGTTCACCTGTCATTATGTTTCCGTGAATCAGACGTCTCATGTCTAACATTAATGCCGATATGTTGAACAGAGTATACACTGTTGGGATGACGAATATAAGAGAATCATCAAAAATAAAATGTCCCGGCCCCGCTGTTTGACTTGCATCATCATCAACTTGAACTGATTTTGGAGAGATGGAGAATGTATCTTGGAGCTTGAGTAGTCCTAAAAGGTTGAGCAGAACCTCAAAAGTTGCAACCACGTCAGAAGTGAGTATGACGATCATCCACATGCGCATGTTGTTCCACCACTGTCTCCGATAAATGCCTAACCATTTGCTTTGAACCAAGCTCAATATGTAATTGCAGCCAAAGATAAGGATGAAGGGAATGAATTCCACAGTTAATACCTGCAAGTTATTAATGGGTGGGTGGGATCCCCATGAATTATTTTAGTATTTAATTATGAAAACTGGCTTGCTTTCATTATACAATATTTATAGGTTACTGCATAAGTACAATTGCCGGCCCTGATATTGGAAATTTAAAGAGTACAGTAGTTATTACCCTATTATATTATTTCTTGAAATGAGAAAAATGTAACTGCAAGAAATATATTGACTTATATATAAACATTACCTTAGGAATGAAAGGTTTGCGAAGGTACAAACCGACTGTGGGAAGAAGTCCATAAACCATAAGTGGTATGGAGTAAAGAGCATGGGAACAAATATGGATATAAACAAGTCTCTGCAGGAAATTCAAGTTTGCATACCCACCAAATAGTGGGCAGTTTTTACTGAGGAAAACTTGTAACATTCCTTTAGACCACCTTTTACGTTGCTCCAAGACATCTACCAATTTTGAGGGAGCAGTGCCTACGAAAGCTGGGTTGTAAGGACAGCAATACATTGATTTCCACCCTTTGCGGTGCATCTTGTATCCTGTCAATATATCCTCAGTGCATGATCCATACATCCATCCCACCTGCAAAACAAATATATTGTTGAAGACTGTGATGATCAGTTTATTTTTATGAATATTTTTTTTGGCATTTGCTGAAAGTTTCTTCAAATTAAAGAAGAAGAAGAAAAAAACACAAAATTCAGAAATTCTTGACACTAGCGATGTAATTCTTTGGTTCTAGAAACCATGATGAGCCTTACCTCTTCACCCCATTTAGTATTGAGCTCATAGTTGGTACTGATCAAGTGTAGAATGTCCTGGGTTGAATATAAGCTATTTAAAGATTTTGTACTACAACAGCTTGCACCGCCAATGGCATTCACAACTGATGCAAGAAAAGTTGGGCTCTCACCAAACATTTCAGTCAAGGTTTCGTATGATATTTTAGACTTGTGAATCTGATGAAACTCTGAAAATTTCATTTCATGTTAAAAATAACAACCATTAAACTCGATCGCTCGATGATGATCAAGAGAAGGAAACTGATCACTTTTAAAAAGTACTGTACTGAAAAAGAAGAGGATTGAATTATTTGAAAGAAATAATGATTATATCATGGGTAGTATGGCAACCTGTTGATCCGTTGGAATGCTTGACATGATGTGACCTTGGTTTACTTCCAAAAAGAGCTTTTCTCCTGTGAACACAACCAGTGCCGAAGTAAATAGGGCCCTGAAGCCCATCTAATCCTCTTATGAGCACCTGCAATCATGTGCAAAAATTATTACAATATCTCAATATTCACTAGTCATGTTACAGATTGAATTTTTTTGCAAATAATACTTGAAAAAACAGAAAACTTACATCAAAAGTGAAGGTCATCTTGGTGCCATAAATATCATGTTCATCAATGCCACTAAAATGCTGTGGAAACTGTACAAAGCTGAGACGATCCTCTTCTTGGATATGAGGGTCAAGATGGAAGCACATCGCGTGAAGAAGAGCCTTTGAGTTATTGACGTACATGTCACAGTCCAGGTTTAATATGAACGGACTGTTTGTCATGACTCCAGACACTCTTGCCTGCGTGGGAATTACGATTTATTAATTAAAAAAAAAGAGATGAAACAGAAAGTAGCAGAGGTAATTTGCTTTGAATAATAGAGTATATTTTCCAGAAACTAACATAGCTGATACACATCAATTTAAATCCCTCTAGATTGGCGGTTAGAATTATTAGGAAGGGAATTATCTGATTGTATATTTTGTAGATAACAACTAGATAGCAGCTATCCATCAAATTCTATGATATTCTACAAATCTACCCTGAAAATAAGTTCCAATTAATATAATAAATAACTAACTTCATATTTTCCTTCCTGAATTTCCAACGTCTATTATGACATAGAAATTGACTAACTGTGACTCTTACCAGGGAATTCAAGGCTCCCGCCTTATAATGATGCTTCGAACCAGGCCTCTTTTCACGGGAGACGTAAATTAATGGAGGCAGATGATCAACCCATTGGTCGAAACTCTATTTCCACATAAAGTGCAACCATTTTAGGAAGGAATTGTACTGTAGATTTAATTTTTAATCCTGCATGAATCAAATTAGATGCCGCGCGCGAATATTGACAAATACCTTTATCAGTCCGGGATGATTGCCAGCTTCAATTGTCTGATCATTACCGGACAGTTTGTCAAACATCTCCTGCACCTCTGTGGGCACCTGACCACACTCCATGGCTCTGCTTATATCGATCTTCACTTTTTCATATTCTTGCTGCCAAAGAAAAAAGAAAAAAAAAAGCAGCCATATTGCATAAGAAATCAGCAGCATTAAATTTGGTAGGGAAACCAGCTGTACTGCAGAAGATTAGAAAATATTCTGAAATGTGAAGAACAGAAGAGAATTGAAAATCAATTCACATAATTCTAATTATCCACTACATTCCAAAAAATTCAATCACAATGACTTTGCAAACATGTCTGAAAAATACTTCTGATGAAGTTAACAAAAACAAATAACATCCCTATAGTAAAAATTACAGTGTACGCCATTAATATACCTTCAATTCCTCCCACTCTCCATTGAAACTTTCACTCTCGCTTTCGTTCTCGACCGGTCGAGAAAAGTAAACCATGGGAGCACGAGGCTCTATGTTGAACCTCTTGCAAAATGGAACCCATTTTTCTGCAAATTCATATGCTTTGAGCAGGGCGTAAAAGTTGAGGGGAGAACCCCCGTCGTCTGAGACGTAGCAAGATATCTTCTCAAAGGGATAATCAACTGATAAGACTGATAAAATAGTATTCGCAAGAATAAGCGGCGGCTCCTTCCATGGATCTACAGTAGTGATAAAAATATCCACAGGAGGCAGGTTTTCATAACCATAACTGCAAATCAAATCAAATCAACCATCAAGTATATTTATTTATATTGAGAAAATTCTCTTCAAACATTAACAATTCTGATAAAGAAAGAAATTGATTAATGCGTTACCTTCGACAAAGTCTTTCAGGATCAGTGTATCGAACAGTGAAAAACCAGGTCATAATCTGATTTTGAACCCAAAGATAAGCAAAGAAAAGTTCGCAGAAAACTGCTACAAACTCTAACGCATTGGCAGCCTTCCAGTCAGTTCCGAGGAATCTATGGTAAAAGAAATAAATTATACAGGTGAAATAAAACAGAGCACAAAGTTTGCCTCTGTTACGGCCTTTAACTTCGATAGTATTGTGAAAGGGCAAAGATTCATATCCGCCTGCATCTGCATCTGCTGTGTTCGCCATAGCTCCTGCTACTGATCGAGAATGAATAATCCCTTCCCCACGACGGCTTGGTTGCATTATTTATCCCCCAGGATGGATTAGGAACGCTCACAACTCTCTATATTTAGCTTCACAACTATTTAAAAAAAAACTGCCAGTTTTAATTAGAGAAAGGCGCTAGGAATAAAATAAATTCGCTGCACTGCGTCCTAAGGAACACTAAAGACTGTTGACAACTCACTGTGAAGGCTTTCTTCTCCAAAATTATAACATATTTGGAAGAATAAAGGAATACTCAGAAACTAAGGAATACTAAGACTGCTGGAAAGTCATTGTGAAGTCTTGTTCTCCAATCTGCCTAAATTTTAGGTAAAACCTTTCACTTTTCATCCTAATTCTGTTAGAAATTAAAAAAGATTTTAAAAATTTTAGGAATGATATATGTATTTAAATAATAAAAAATTACAATTTTATTAATAATTATTAAAAATAAAATATTTTTTAAATATATATATTAAATAATCTATTTATTTAAAATTGATTATGATTATTATTTTTAACTTTTACGTGGTCATCACCAATCAGGTTGTTTCACCCAGTTTTTAATTTAAAAAACTCGATTCAAAAAAACAAATTTAATAAGAGTTTTTTTTTTTTTTGCCACTTGGAGTTCAGCGAGGGTTTAAATGCTCAGTTATGCAAAATAATGCAAATTATTAAATTTATACGTTAAGTTTTAAACACAAATAATAAATTATGAAGAAATTTTTTGGTAATAATCACATTATCGTGAACAAAGTCAACGCGTTTCGAACCAACCAGTGCGGTTCATCATCAGGACTAGGTGAGAGATCAGATCACTTGTTAAGCTTTAAATAAATAAATAAATATTTTAATATATTACTAACTGTTACCATTTTTAATTTTATTGGTTTAACTATTTTTAGTTTTGTTTTTTATTTTTTATTTTTATTTTATTTTATTTTATTTTATTATTTATTTAAAGCTTAACGACTGATCTGATCTCTCACCTAGTCCTGATGATGAATCACACTGGTTGGTTCGAAACACGTTGACTTTGTTCATGATAATGTGATTATTACCGAAATATTTCTTCATAATTTATTGATGGATCACAGAAACCAAAAATCTACTAACACAAATAATAACTTAAAAATATAATTTATTTATTTTTAATTAGAAAATATATTTTAATAAAAAGTTAATTTAAAAACAAATTTGATTAAATTATGATTTGAAACTCACTTATGATAAGTTTTTTCACTGTATAAAAAGAAATTAAAAATAGAAGAAATATGTGGTCTAATATCTTAGTAATTAGTAATTTAAAATAAATTATTATGTAATTTATTTATTATTTTGATATTTTTTCTCAATTAAAAATAGAGATATTAATTTGCACAGTTTATTTTATAGATAAGTTTCATTTTAAAAATAAGGGTTCAAAACTTTATGTAAATTTTTTTATAATTGTTTTTGAGGTTAAAGCTTTGTGAGCATGTTTTTTATGTCTCAATAGCTTTATAGGCTTTTGAGAGCTTTCCAATTATATGAATCTCACCTCAATCTATCAAAATTCCCTTATGTCCTTCACAAGTTGACCCCTCTATTGTTGACTTATTAGGTTAAAGTTCGAAGTATTTTTCTGCAACTTGTATTTTAAAATTCAAATTGTATTAAGGATTACTTTCTTCCGTTTCCATGCATTGGCCCCCGTGGGGTTTCCGAAATCATTAAATCACCTCCACAGAGACTGTAGGTGATGTAAGAGGTGGGACCACCACGAGACAACAAAGCATCACACAATTGCAAAGATGAAATGGCCAAAAGGTAAAGTAGTAAGAAATCTAGTTGGTATCCAAGTGGCATAGAAGCGTTGGTCCGCATGTCATATGCATAAGAACAACATCATCAACAATCAATAAGTCGTAATTGAGTTTTAATTTTGAAAAAAAATGGATTTTTCCAATAAGACATTGTCATGTGTCTTAATGTGTATCCCTTCACTTAATGATGTGATTGTAAATAATTGTGTGTAAGTTTATTTATTATTTTATTTTAGAAAGTTCGGTCGAAGTTTTGAAATTAATTCGGTCGAATTCTTTCTGCCATTACAATTGACTCCGTGGGGAAACAAATTTTTGGCTAAAGACAAGAAAATCGACAACAAAAGTTCCGATGAATTATTAGATCGGTCAGACTATTAATTTGGCCAAAGTTTTTATTATAATTCAATAGAAAATTTTATTATAAATATACCGGCCCCCAGACCGCAACAAGTTTTCGGTCAGTTTGTTGTCGTTGGAGAGCTCTGTTGCACTCTCTTGCTGTGTTTTCGAGCTCTGTTGTGCTTTCTCCCTCTGTTTTCAAGCTCTGTTGTGATTTTTATTACGCTTTCTTATTGTTTCACTGTCTATTTCAGGGGCAAGGAGGGGAGCAAGAAAAGGTGTGAAGGTAAGGGAAATTTGTTATTTTTTTGTTTATGGTTGTTTTAATTTTTTAAATCTAATTTTCAGTTTGTTGTGTTTGCAGTTTTTTTGTAGGTTCTGATTTGCGTCTTCAACATGTTCAACGTGCTCTGCCTTCTCTGCATCCTCGTTGTTTACTATGCTTGCTCGGCATGCTCTACCTGCTCTGTTCTCTCCACATCTGCCTCCTAGTCTATTTCCAAGTATGTGAATTTCTGCCTCCTGCTCGTTTGCCTCCTCATCTTATTGTTTGCTTATTCGTGAAAGCTAGCAATTATAGTTTCTGTAAAGTAAGTAGATTTATTCCCACTTTCTACTTCCAAATTGGGACTAGAATTTAAATGTAAAATTATTGCATTCTTGGTGTGTTAATTTATTTTAAGTGAGTTATTTTTCTTCGACATTAACACAACAGAAATAATTTTCATCTTCATCTAACGAGATCACTTTTATGCAATATTTGGCTGAGTTGTCTTTACCAACTGTTAATGTTTTGTGAGATTTATGAACCGTACATGTCGTAGAACTATCAAGAGGAGCTCTGTGAAATCAATACAAAGAGTCAATCCCATGTTAACCTCATAATTCAACCCAGGGAATAGAGATTACATATATAATTCATGAATGCATAATTGCATGCAATAGGTTTACATGGCATACTCGATCTAGGTATGGGTCTAGTCATTTCGGAGCGACTCCTTTAGAAGAGATAAAGGGGTTGGGGAATATTTCTTTTCGAGCAGACATAGTGACCAAGACAAACACAGAGTGGCCAAGTATTGTTGAGAGGTTCTTTGAGAGACTTAAATCTAATAATTAACCATGCTTAAAATAACTAATTCCAAATAAGATACAAATTTAGATAAATTCATATATAAATATAATGAAAAATTGATTCTGAATGGGTAGATTATATGTTGTTATTTAATTATAACTATTTTAATATTTTTTAAAGCTTAAATAAACAATATGAATCATAAAAGGAATATTAAAGAGTTTACATTTTACTACTTAAAGAGATTCTGAACTCATAAATTACATTATATTGATTGCTAGTTTTTAACAGCCTTTTTCTAGGACCTAGATAGAAATTACAAAATTAAAAAAAGATAGACTAAGAAGTTAGAAAATACTTTACACCGATTAGGACCATCCGCATGTACTCTCCTCATTTCCCATGTCTCTTTAGAGGAACTATGATTCTAAAAAAATTTAAGTCTGGCCCAAATTATACAACAGCTTGTCGGGTTGTGTTCGCGGGATTTCTTGATCGGGGAAACTGCCATAGGTGTTGCTCGAGTCTGCCTTCTTAGGTTCATGATTGTTCGATGCTTCCTTCTAGTTATGAAACTTCAAAGAACAAAGAACAAGCCTAGAAAGCTCTTCCTTCACAACAGGTGCATCTTCATATATTTCCACAATTATAGGTTGCACAAAATTCCCTTCATGCTTTATAACTAAGCCAATTGTTACCAACATACAGATCTGTCTTTATTGAACCATCCAACCTAGCTCAACAATTAATATCTGTCTGTAACAAGTATATAGATCTATCTTGATTGAACCATCCAACCTACCTCAACAATTAATTCTGTCAGTAAAAGTATATTTCCTCTTGTTGCTGTTATAAAAGAAATATCTAGTTGTGGCACGAGCACTTCATTTGGATTTGATACTGCCATTGGCTTTTGAACTACCTTTGCCCTTGCTATCATAAAATAATGATTAATTTGTTTGTATGTATTTAAATAATTTTGTATCAAATTTTTTAATGATTTTTTTTTTTCAATTAAAGTAATGCATTTGGAGTAGCTTCAAGTTTATATAATTTTTCGAATATGTATGTTTCTCTGTATTTACATAACTTTGTCTGTCTGTATTTACATAATTTTTTCTATCTATATTTACATAATCTTGTTTGAGAAAACAATGATTTTTGTTTTCAATTAAAGAAATGCATTTGGAGTAGTTGTTAAGTCTATATATAATTTTTTTAAATTTGTCGGTCTATCTGTATTTACATAATCTTGTATAAGAAAACAATGAATATTTATTTTCAATTAAAGAAATGCATTTGAAGTCATTTCCCCCATAAAATTTAAGGCATTTGCAATAAATGTTCATTTAATATATTTTTAAGGAAAATGCTAGTGTTTTTGGAATCCATGTACATGTCATTTCTCCCATAAAATTTAAGGCATTTGGTAGTGTTTTTGGGAACCATGTACATGTTATTTCTCCCATAAAATTGAAGGCAAACCATGTACATGTCACTTCTCCCATAAAATTTAAGGAAAACCATGTACATGTCATTTCTGCAATAAACTTTAATTTAATATATTTTTAAGGAAAATGCTAGCCTTTTCGAAAACCATGTACATGTCATTTCTCCCATAAAATTTAAGGCATTTGCTAATGTTTTTTGGAACCATGTACATGTCAAATCTATGTCATTTATCCCATAAAATTTAAGGAAAACCATGTAAATGTCATTTCTCCCATAAACTTTAAGGCAAACAATGTACATGTCGTTTCTCCCATAAACTTTAAGGAATTTGCAATAAATGTTCATGTTTAATATATTTTTAAGGAAAATGCTAGTGTTTTTGGAAACCATGTACATGCCATTTATCCCATAAACTTTAAGGCATTTGGCAGTGTTTTCGGGAACCATGTATGTACATGTAATTTTGTAGAAATTATACAAACATGTGTTTATCAATGGATTCAATCCGATCTAACAATGTACTAAAGGTAGATATTGAATGTAAGTTTTAACCCTGTACAGAAATTATCTGCAAACAAATCTTAAAAAAACAGAAAATAAACAATAGCGAGAGCATAAAACATAAAACAGATATACATAGAGATTTTCCCTTGGATTCCAAATCTGAACGACCAACTTGATTTTTCATTATATTCCTTTTAGTATTACAACACATATATACATGTTGAAGCATAAATAAACCCCAATCCATTAACCTTGAATTAAAACATAATCGTAGTTCCCTTGACCGGATCTACAAAATACCAGGGGCCGAAAACCATCATCCCCCAAAATCATGTGCAAATGCACAAAACCATGGGCGGGTCCGCCCATCGAAAAATAAGGTCCAAAAAAATTTCTCGGGGCGTTGCCCCGAACCTCGAATAGGGGGGGCTACCTCCCCCCCGTGACCCCCCTACTACGCTCGACACAACATATAGGGCAGTCTATTTCCCCCCTTGTGACCCCCCCTGCACATGACTAGTCATGGAAAGAATATAACACATACCCAACATTCTAGCATTTGTTGTTTTCTTTCCACAGGGAGCCATAGGATAGCTTAGTCATTAGCCCAGCTCTGCAACATATATTGTTTCTCTACACCAAGAGAAATTATGAGTGCTCACAGACTTCATCAATGCATCTGCAACATTCTTCAAGGTGTCGACCTTTACCAGCAACACCCTTTTAGCCTCAACCATATCTCTCACAAAGTGATATTAAACATTAATGTGCTTTGTCTTTGAATGATAAGAAGGGTTCTTAGCCAAGAAAATTGCACTTTGGCTATCACAGTCTATCCTTATAGCTTGTTGCACCAACCCCATACTTGAACACAATCTCTTCAACCAAACAGATTCTTTGTTTGCATGAGTGGTTGCTATGTGTTCTACCTCTATAGTTGAAAGAGCCACTACAGACCGTCTTTTACTCATCCAACTAACTACACCTCAAAATAGGATAAACACATACCCACTTGTAGATATTATTTGGTCCAGATCTCCAGCCCAGCCTGCATCAACAAAGCCATGAATGTCCAACACTCTTTCCAATCTTGGTCTTCCCTAGTAGTACAAACCATAATCACTAGTGCCACGAAAATATCTGAAAACCTGCTTCACTGTTGTCCAATGCTTCTTCCTTGGGTTTGACATAAATCTGCTCAATACTCCCACTGCATGTGCAATGTCTGGTCTAGTACATAACATTGAATACATCAGGCTACCCACTGCACTTGCATATGGAACACAGGACATATCCTCCTCTTCTTCTTGTGCCTTGGGACACTGTTCAACAAAAAGCTTTGTACCTAGAATCAGAACATTCACCAGTTTACTATCCTGCACATTGAACCTCTTAAATATAGTCTCGACATACTTCCTCTGGTTTAACCAGAGCTTCCTCTTTTCCCAATCTCTCTTAATTTCCATGCCCAAAATATAGTTTGTAGCACCAAGATCCTTCAAGACGAATTTGGAGAACAGTTGGGTCTTCAAATCTTGGATAATTTCTTTGTCATTTCCAATCAACAACATATCATCCACACACAAGACCAAATAAATAATACGGTCACCAATTAATTTAAAAAAACACAGTGATCCTCCTTGCTTTTGGTGAAGCCAAGTCCCCGTATATAGGTATAAAATTTCTGGTACCACATCCTTGGTGATTGTTTTAACCCATACAGAGACTTCTTTAACCTACATACCAGTTATTTCTTCTCCTTCACTATAAATCCTTCAGGTTGCTTCATGTATATCTCCTCTTCTAGATCCTCGTGAAGAAATGTTGTCTTCACATCCATCTGTTCTACGTCAAAATCAAATGCAGCAGCAACAAATAAAAGTAGTCTAATAGAAGTAAACTTGGCAACAGGAGAAAAAATATCCCCAAAATCAATTCCCGACACCTGCGAATAACCTTTTTCTACTAATCGAGCTTTGTATTTCTCTACCTTGCCTTCTACATTCATCTTATTCATAAACACCCATTTTCTTCCGATGGGCTTCCTTCCAGCCAACAACTCCACCAGATCCCATGCCTCATTTTTGTGCAAGGATGCCATTTCATCAACCATGGCCTCCTTCCAGAGTTTTCCATCCTCTGAATCTACTACCTCCCTGATAGTTCTGGGATCATCCTCAGTTATAGTTAAAGAAAAATTTGAATAGAAATCAGATGGACTACACCTTTTTTATTGTCTTCTTTCCTGAACTGATCTTCTCACAGCTGAAGTTTGTGGCTCTTCCTCTTTTGAGTCTTCTTCTGTTGTAGAGTCTGATTCATCCTCCTTTAGCTCAAAATCTATCTTCTCAAGTTCCTTTAGTAGGACTTCATGTTTAAAAACATCTTTCACCTCTCTAAACACCACATCTCAGTTGTACACAACCTTCCTTTTTTCTGGGTTCCAAATCTTGTAACCCTTTAAACCATTCGTATACCCAATAAAGATGCACCTTTCAGATTTATTATCCAACTTGGTCATTTTCTCCTTTGGAACATGTACATATGCATCACATCCAAATACCCTCAAATGTGAAAGAGAGGGATTTTTACGAGTCCATACGTCATGTGGAGTCTTATCCTCCAACACTGATGAAGGTGATCTGTTAACCAAGTAACATGCGTCTCCACTGCCTCTGCCCAGAATTCTTGTCCTAACCCGATACCCCTGAGCATGCTTCTTTCCTTTTCCATCAACGTTCTATTCATTCTTTCTGCAACTCCGTTTTGTTGAGGTGTGTATGGAGTATTTTTCTGTCATGCTATACCACACTTCTTACAAAACTCTTCAAATTCCTTCTTGTAGAACTCCCCACCATTATCTGTCCTCGGCACCTTTATCTTCTTCTCTGTCTGCTTTTCCACCAGAGCCTTAAATTCTTTAAATCTGTCAAAGTATTTAGATTTCTTCCTCAAAAAATATATTCATGTATTTCTTGAAAAGTCATCTATGAATTAAACATATTACATAGACTTACCCAATGATGGAATCGACACTGGTCCAAACACATCACTGTGCACAAGCTCTAATATCTTGTTCGCCTTCTTACTCCAGAAGAAAAACTCACCCAATTTTCCTTCCCATATACACAATGTTCACAGAAATCGAAATCCAAAGAGCTATTAGACATACCTTCTACCATACCATTTCCATGTAGTATCCGAAGGCCCTTCTCTCCAATATGTCCAAGCCTTTGATGTCATAGCATGGTCTTTTCTCTAGAGACCACTAGGCTTTCTGCTCTACTTTTGGGAAACACATAACTATTGCACCCATCAATAATAGTGTTGCCCTGAAGCTTGTACAGATTTCCAATCCGAACTCCCCACATTAATACCAGTGCTCCCCGAACCATCTTACATGTATCTTTCTCAAACACTGTTTTTACACCTGCATCATCCATCTTGCTTACAGAAATCAGATTTCTGGCCAATGAAGGAATGTGCATAACACTAGGAAGTGTTCTAATCTTTCCACCTTGCAGCTTCAGCTTAACTTATCCATGTCTGACGATTCTGGCCTTCCTATCATCCCCTAAGAAGACATAACCACCATCATATTTCTCGTACTCACAGAACCACTCCCTATGGGGAGTGAAGTGAAAGAATGCACCCGAGTCAATCAACCATGACTCATGATCTACATACATATTTGAAGAAGAAGCCAAATACACATCCGCACCTTCATCCAAGGTGGTTTTTTCCTCTACAAAAGGAGCATCATCAAATCCCTTTCCTTTCTCAGGAGCTTTAGATCTGCATTCCTTTTTGTAGTGCCCTTCCTTTCCACATTTCTAGCACACCTTTACAAACTTTCTAGGAGATCTAGATCTCCCTCTAGATTTAGATCTCCCACTCGAAACCTTATTCTTGTTTTTACTCTGGGACCTTCCTCGTAGAGGTAAGGCATATCCATTCTGATCCTCCATATTTCTCCATCTCATTTCCTCCGACAGCAAGGCTGAGACAATGTCATAAAAATTCAAGGTAGTTGTATTGCTACCTATTGCAATAACCAGACTGTCCTACGAATCTGGTAGAGAACACAACAAACTGATGCACGTATCTTCATCTGAGATTTTAATATCAACAGATGATAGCTGACTTACCATAGTATTGAAGGCATTCAAATGCTCTATGACTGAGTCTCCATCCTTCATCCTCATGTTATACAACTTTGTTCACAGGAAAAATTTATTCACCAGAGACTTAGATTGGTACAAAGTCCCTAGCTTGTCCCACAAGGTCTTCATTGTAGCTTCCCCAGATACATTCAACAATACTAAATCTGAGACACACAACTGTATTGTTCTCTTTTTCTTCTGATCCAGCTTCTTCCAGTCTTCATATGACATTGTTGTTGGTTTAGTACCCGGATCTACCGCGATCCGCTAATCTTTATCCACCAGCAGATCCTCCATCTTGAGCTTCCACAACTCAAAAATATGACCATTAAATTTCTCGATCTTTATCTTCCCGCTGCTCTCCATCTTCTTTCACCGCAAGAATTGATACCACAGATCTCCCACTGAATAGGGTATATCTCTGCCTAAGCGAAAAACCCCTCAGTAGCAAAGACGTCCCCTTGAAGCCGAAACAAATCTGATACCAAATGTAGGTTTTAACCCTGTACAGAAATTATCTGAAAATGAATATTAAAAAATAGAAAATAAACAATAGTGAGAGAATAAAACATAAAACAGATATACACAGATATTTTCCCTTGGATCCCAAATCGGGACGACTAGCTTGATTTTTCATTATATTCATTTTAGTGTTACAACACATTATATACATGATGAAGCATACATAAACCCCAATCCATTAACCTTGGATTAGAACATAATCGTAGTTCCCTTGACCGGATCTACAAAATACCAGGGGCCAAAAACCATCATGCCCCAAAACCATGTGCAATCCCATGCACAAAACCATGGGCACGTCAGCCCACTGAAAAATAAGGTCCAAATTTTTTTTACCGAATGCTGCCCCAGACCCTGAATAGAGGGGATGTCGCCCCCCCTGTGACCCCCCTGCTGCGCCCAACGCAACATACAAGGGGGAATTTCACCCCCCCATGACCCCCCCTGCGCGTGACTAGTTGTGGAAAGAATATAACACATACCCAACATTGAATCCTTCTACAAATCAATTGCGGAAATTAAATGCAATCGCCAATCACATGAAGAAAAGAAAGAATCAAATCAAACCACAACATATATAATTTACTGGGGAAAGCTTGCTGATAAAAAACCCTCTATCTTCTATTGTATATTAACCATGGAATCTTGGAACAATTATGATGCACTCTTCTCACAAGAGTCTCCTGCACTCTCACAATTGTCTCACACTGTCCTAGACAAAACTGTCCAACACTTAGCCAATTCTCAACCTCTAAATAGCCTGCCTTGCTTGCGCAATTATTGATGAATGCAATCCCTATTCTTTAGGAATTTTGGCCTCCTAAAATGTGCAAGGATCATGGGCACTCTAATGGATGTGTGGTTGCATGCAAGAAACTTACTAATCACACAAATGATTGTTAACCTCCCTTTAACCTTTGTCTCAACTAGGTCTCCGCTGGAATTGACATGCATGCAACTATTAATAGTAAATCATCAGTTGCATGGTAGATCACTAGTTGTGAACTAAATAATGTTTAATTTTATTTATTTTTTTAGTGCAACAAACAGCTACAACCAGTTCAACTAACTCTAACTCACCTAACTGAATTAACTGATTACACATGCATTAAACTAATGCACCAATTGCAATTCAAACTCCATAACTAATAGAATTACTCTACATGCCTCACCAACCACCCTCAACTCGAAACACATTAGCTAACTGAGTTTATCACACTCATTTAACTATGACAAGAGATCATGAGATAATATTACATTTTATTGTCCAATTTAATTAAGGGAAAATTAAATTAGACACTACACCAAATTAATTAATTAATTTGGCCTTCACACTAATGTATCGCTAGGACCTATTGGTCCCACACTAGTATGTGTGCTGCAATTTCTTGTTGGACTTCAACGCTCCCTCTCAACAAGAAAGAGATTATTTGCCACCCCGATATTGCCTCTATGGTATTCGAATTTTCTCTTGGTGATGGCCTTCGTCAGAAGATCTACATCCTAATCTTCCGTGGGAATGTACAGAAGTAATATAATGTGCCTCTAAACACAATATATGAGATGGTGGTACTGGATGTTTATGTTCTTGGACCTATCATGGCATACCGGATTAACTGAGTTTAATGAAACTCTGGTTAGAACAATGTATCACAAACGGATCCATCTCAGAACCAAACAAACCAACCAGGATATTTCTCATCCAGATGGCCTCACATGCAACTTGACTTGCTGCCATGTAGTCTACCTAGGCTGAACTGAGTGCCACAGATCGTTGCTTCCTATTGTACCAAGAATTTGTTGTCGATCCTATGCTGAAGATCCCTCCCGATGTGCTATTTCTTTCTGATGGACTACCTGCCCAATATATTCCATAAAGCCTTGATGATTCACTCCCTCTGTCCATTTGTACCATAATCCATACTCTTTATTGCCCCTGAGATATCTCAAGACATGCTTCCCCGCCTTCCAAAAGAGCTTGGTTGGCTTAACCATAGATTGACTCAGTTGGTTAACTGCATAGAAAATGTTTGGTCTAGTGTTCACTAAGTACATTAATGAACCCACTAACTATATGTAGACAATAGCATCCACTACTTCTCCAGAAGTAGCATCCTCCTTCCTCCAATTTCCTGGAAGAGGAGTCTCCATGGGTTTACAGCTCTCCATGTTAAACTTACCCAGTATCTCTTTGGCATACTTGTGTTGAGAAACAAAAATTTCATCTTCCCACTACCATATTCCAAACCAAAGAAATAGTGAAGGAGTCCCATGTCCTTCATTTCAAACTCCCTTGCAAGATCCTCCTTGCATGAGTTTATCAATTTCTCATCAACTGTAAAAATTAGATCATCAACATTAAGTACGATAATCAAGAGCTTACCATCAACCACAATTTGGTATAGGTTTGCATCGACTTCACTTTTGATGAAGCCTAACTAGGTGAAATAATTGTCAATCAGAGTGTACCAAGCACGAGGTTCTTGCTTCAGCCCATACAATGCTCTCATGAGTCAACACAGATGTGACTTACTATCAAATATCTCAAAACCCTTTGGTTTTTCTATATACACTTCCTCCTCAATAAATCAATTGAGAAACATAGTTTTCACATCCATCTGATGAATGTGCTACCCCATTTGCGTTGAGAGTGTAAGGATAGATCTAATGGAAGAGTACCTCGTGACTGGTGTGAAAGTCTCCTCATAGTCGACCCCGTCAACTTAGGAGAATCACCGAGCCACAAATCTCGCCTTGTACTTCTCCACACTCCCATACATTGCTTGATTCACCTTATAGATCCATCTATATCCAACCACGGATTTTCTGACTGGTCTTGGAAGAATCTCCCTATCACTGTTCTTGACGATGGATTCATACTCCTATACCATAACATCAACCCAAATTGGTTATTGCACTGCTTCCTGAAAGGAAGATGGCTATGTCACAACACACTTTATCATAAGAGCCATGTATCCAGTAAACCTGTCTCAAGATTGTCTCTGTTTGTGCAATGAAGTAGGGGCTCCTACATTCTCTGTTGCATCAAGTCTCAATCTATTAGCTTTCACGGTGCGCCTTCTACCATTTCTGGTGGATGGCTCTACATGAGTGCTTTCTGCCACTCCATGATCCTCACATGTGGCTGCTCCAAATCTTGAGGTTCAGTCTTTGGAACCAAGAGTTCCTCTACATGAAACTCCAGCTCCCTCTCAAGGGACAATTGCATGGCTTTCTCCTCATCAAATTTTATATCTCGTCACACAACAATCATTCTGTTGTTTCGAAAATACACCCGATAGTTGTGGGGAGTTTTATTGTACCCCACAAATATCCCAATCTTAGTTGTTGGTTCCAGCTTCTTCCTGGCATGTTTGGTCACATGCACATAAACAGATCAGCCAAAATCTTAAAATGCGAAACATCGAGTTTTTTACCAGTAAATGCATCTTTTGGTGTACTCATACCAATTATCTGACAAGGACAACAATTTTGCACAAATAATGTTGTGTTTCATGCCTCCGCCCATAGATGCAACGGTAGGCCTTGATCATGCAACATTGCTCGTGCTGCACCCACAATTGTTCTGTTCTTTCTTTCTATGACCCCATTATGTTGTGGGTTATGAGGCGCAATCAAGTCTCTCTGAATTCCTTCTTTGTTTCATAAGTTCTTGAATTCATTGGATATTTACTCACCACCATTGTTGATCCTAAGAGCCTTCACATGCTTCCCCGTGTATTTCTCCACCAATGCTTTGAACTTAAGAAATTTTGAGAACATCTAATCTTTATTCTGCATGAAGTAGATCCAGTGCTTTCTAGAAAATTCATGAACAAATGTCAAATAAAACTTATTCTTTGTTGTCAAAGCATTAGAGAATGGTCCACACACATCTGAGTGAACTCTCTCAAGGATTTCCAAAACTTAGTTCTTCTTCTCATGAAAAGTAGACTTTTCATACTTCCCCATAGTACATCCCTTGCATGTGTTTGACTATGCAAGAGTACCCTTGGGAAGACCCGTAGAAATATGCTACATTAACTTCAAGGCTCTGTGGTGAAGATGGCCCAATCTCTTGTGCCATAACTCACCCTCATCTCGGCTCACCACTTCGTCTTCCTTACCCATCAATGTTGCACAACCATATACATCATGTTTATAAATATTCTTCAATCTAATCCAATATTCTTGGCTTGTCCTATTGTTTTGTGTCATAGGAAAGCTTTTCCCTCTCTAAAAAAAGCATCATAGCCTCTATCCTCCAACTTTGCAACTGAGACTAAATTTTTCTTCAATACTGGTACATGCATTACATATTTTAATTGAAAGGGTTTACCTGAATGTCTATGGAAGGTAACTGTACCAATCCCAGTAGCACTATACCACCCATCATCAGCCATTTCAATATGCATCTAGATGTCCTTCTCCTCCAAGCTAATGTTAAGTTATTTGTCTCTCGGCATGTGAAAGGATGCACTACTATCCAAGTAACACAACGATCCAATTTCACTTGACACCATGCATGTAATGAGCAGGAATTCAAGCTCAAATTACGAGGCCAAAGCCTCATCGGCTGCAGATCCTGAAGCCTTCTTGTTCTTTTTATTTTGTGGAAAATTAGTGGCATAATGTCCATGCTCATGACAGTGAAAACACTTCACTCTAGACATGTTGTGCTTCTTTCCATCTTTACCAGACTGAGATTAGGAATGTAATTTATTTCCTTTCCCCTTCTTCGCCTTGGAATCCAAAGCAAAATCTTCTTCATCATCATTCTTAGATGAAGATCCATCCCTATTATTCCTCCTGAATTCTTCTTCAACCAAATCTAACCAAAGTCGTTCCCAATCTGGCAGCTTTTCCCTTCCATTGAGAGAGTCGTGATAATTATGCCAACTCTTGGGAAGTCCTAGAAGAGATAGGTCACCAAGTCCTCATCAATGACAGTAATTCCAATGCTCCCAATCTCATCCTGACATTTGACAAACTTTGTTAAATATTTCGACATGGTGTTGCCTTTCTCTATTTTGATTTTTCTGAGTTTATCCTTCAGTGAAAATTCTATATGATCTATGCTGCTCTGAAATAGATCTATCAAAGATTTATAAATTTCATACGGTGTCTCTTTGCCTTGGATACTTGAGACAATGTGGTTTCATACTTCCTCCAATAAGATCCTTCTTGCATTTGCAACCTTCTTCTTCCAAGGATCAAGATTTGCAACATCTGCTACAGTGGGTTTGGGAACATCATTGTCAATGAATTCTTTCAATCCATTGTCCTCTAGTACTGCCTCCATCCTATATTTCCAAGAAATATAGTTTGATTTGCCCTCAAGTGCATACTCCAATCTCAAGCCATTGAAAGCCATTTCAATCCTAAATTGTCTGTCGCACCAAGAATTTCCTTTGCAAATTCGAATTCTATTCAGTCACAAACTCAAATTCTCCTCCACTATAGTGATTTCCTGTGCTCTGATACCATGTAGAAATTATACCATGGTTATGTCCTAATAAAAATTTATGTCCTTCACAAGTTGACCTAAATTGTTGACTACCATGGTACCCAGTGGATTTGGATTTTTGTTATACACATTGGACATTTTTGTAACTTTAAAAGTTCTTAATGTATTAGGTTGAAGGTTGAAGTATTTTTTTGCAACTTTAAAAATAAAGTTGTGTTAAATTAAGGATTACTTTCCACCCATTCCATGCATTCCTTCCCCCCTTGGGGTTTCCGAAATCATTAACTCACCTCCCTAGATACTACTAGGTGATGTAAGCGGTGGGACCACCATGAGACAAAAAAACATAACATAATTGCAAAGATGAAGTGGTGAAAAGGTAAAGTAGTAAGAAAGCTACTTGGCATCCAAGTGGCATAGAAGCATTGGTCTACATGTCATACACATAAGAACAACAACATCAACAATCAATAAGTCATAATTGAGTTTTAATTTTGAAAAAATAATGAAATTTTCCAATAAGACATTGTTGTGTGTCTCAATGTGATATCCCCAGACTTAATTATGTGATTGTAAATAATTGTGCGTAAGTTTATCTATTATTTTATTTTGTTGACTGTGCTACACAAAAAATGAACATTTTAATTATCAGTAATGTATCAGTGATACTAGATATTTTTAAAAGTTGTAATTTTTTTTTTCATAGGAATGAGTACTCATTGTATTAAATCGACACCCAGTCGTGAAAAATAATCGAGAGGTTTACAATGCTACTATGTTCATAGACATCTAGGATGTCAATTTTCTACTATGTACCCTCACAGAGATTACAACAAAATTCCCAAACTCAATGAGTACCCTTATTTTCCTAGAAGTATATATATTCGACAAAATTGAAATAGAAACCATACACATTTAACACCAGTCAATACATAAAATCTTAATTAGTACTATCTATAGGGCGATTGAGGTCAATGTCTTGAGGAGGATCCCTTATTGAGCTTGTCGATCGATTGTTATGAATTTGCAAATCCATTTTAATGCCATAAAGAGCACCAATTTCACCCTCCAAGCATGCAATTCGCTAATATTGAGCCTTAATTAAATATACTTGCAATAAGAGGCTTTTTGTTGATACAATATGACATGCAGATTGTAAATTTCATAATTCATTGTTGCATGTGCTTCCCTATAGTGTTCACGTATATTTGAGGCAAAATATTCAAAATCTGAGCTTGAATCCATGAGTGATACACACTGAGGCTAAATCCAAAAGAGAAGGGAAAGACCAACTGAGACAATATCATAACTAAAAATTCCAATTTTATTTCCTATGCTTGAGGAGATTCATCCATACAGCCAAATTTCCAAATTTCCAAATTTCTGAATTGACACGGGGCTCTACCTTTTTCTATACTATAAAGTGATGCCTATAAATAGATAGGACGCCTCTAGGTTCACTCGAATTGCTCCATTATTTTGTCAAAATTTCATAGATTATTATGGATATACTTCAGAGAGTGTAAGGATATCTAGTGATTCACGAAAATCAAGAATAGTCATGCCCTTGAGAAATTTCTTTTAATTATATAGATAGTTATCTTGCATATACTAGTTGTAGCTTTTGCACTTGTTGTTGGTATCTGGAACATAGTCAACCCATTCAACAAGGACTTCCTTGTAACAACCCCGATAAAAATACAACTAAAAATATATAAGACCACAGTGATGAGACATGTATTCCAAGATGAATGGTGGGAAAAACATCATAGTTGATGTTCATTTAGTTTATTATGGCTAAACCAAATTGGAAAATACAATGGACAAGGCTTTGGAAAGACATGAGGCATTAATTGGCATTTTATTTATGAAAATAATGGAAATTAGGAGAAAATGAAG
This sequence comes from Pinus albicaulis, assembly GCA_034641835.2. Taxonomy (NCBI): domain Eukaryota; kingdom Viridiplantae; phylum Streptophyta; class Pinopsida; order Pinales; family Pinaceae; genus Pinus; species Pinus albicaulis. The sequence goes on from JAXQQM020072255.1 coordinate 70,056, forward strand.
GTGAAATACCACAGGTTGCATGTGAGGAGGAAAATGAATAAAAATAATGGAAAATGAAGAAAGTAGAGGCCTCATCTATAAAATGGCTTCTGAGGATCAGTGGGGAAGGCTTGGTTAGTTTATTTTTGGATCTCTCTCATTATTTTCTCTCTCTCTCTCATACTCTCAGATACTTAGAGTTTTCTTGGAGCACTCTTAGAGAGTGTGGATACTTGGTGATTTGGAGCAACAAGGAAAAGGAAGAGCAGGAAAGCGCAGGTGGACATTGGGATCAACAACTACAAAGGGATTGATTGCAGGTACCGAGTTTCATGTATGTATTCCTCACTAGTTATGGTATGCATGGGTATGCATGTGGATTTTCTTATCTTTTCCATTTCCTGGACAACCATGGTATTGTGGGTTTATTTCCATTTATTATTTTATGTTTGGTTCTCATGATTCCCTTAGTTGTTGGGTCGAGTAATTAGTTCCTGGAAGCCTTGGTTGGAAAAACACTCTAGGAGCCCGACGAACAACTGTGGGTTGGGTCATTAGTCATGGAAGCCTTGGTTGGACAAACACTTGGGAAGCCCTAGGTGGGTTTATTTACTAGTCCTGGAATCCCTGGTTCGAAAAATGATCTGGAAGCCTTGTAACAGTTGGGGTTGAGTTACTAGTCCTATAATTCCCGATTGGAACAAACACTCTGGAGCCCTGGAGCAACTTGTATAGAGACCAATCTGTGACAATTTTCATGCCCGAATGTGAGGTGGAATCACTTGTTGAGGTTTGAGGTGGTTTGGCCTCTAGAAGCCCTGCATTGACTATGACTGATGTGTTTTATATAGTCTACACCATGAAATAGGCCTCTGCCCTTTTCTATACTATAAAGTGATGCATCGAAATAGACAGGACACCTTTAGGTTCACTCAAATTGGTCCATTCTTTTGTCCAAATTGCATAGATGATTATGGATTTTCTTGAGTGATCCAGGTGGATATTGGTGGCCACCGAACTATTCCACTTGCGGGCCCACCATTTTTTCTTTCAGTTTTTCAGTTTCCTTAATTATAGCATAGTTTACTATTTTTAGCAGTTTTTCGGGTCGTGAACTTCTAGAGCCGTTTTGAGGCCCTAAATGACGTTTTTTGGGCATCAAACCTCTGGCTAATATGATTCAATTTTACACTTGATATTCTCTATGAATAGTTGTAGTCCTCAAATAGATATTTCTAACGATGTATCATGTGTGTCAAATGGAGATAGTATGCCAAAGTTACGACCCCAGGAAATTGCTGTACCAATTTACCCCGACGAGGCCCATATTTTGGTGTTTCATCTCCTAGGGTTAGGTTTTCGGATGTTTATGGTTTTATATTTCTTCTCAATAATATATAGGCCTTAGAGCCTCATTGTAACACAAATTTCATAGGCCTGGAGCCACCGCATCTCTTCTCAGAGATAAGATACCAACACCCTAGCTAGTTTATTTCTATTTTGTCTGTAAACAAATTCCAGTTCTTTGATATTAATGAAATGAAGTGTTATTTCCATTGAATTTTTGTATTTATGGTTATATGTTTATTATACTGTGTTCCTGCATAAATCTAGATCATTGAGGGAGTGTAGGATATCCAGTGATTCATGACAATCAAGAATGGTCATGCCCATTTGAAATTTCATTTACTTGTTGTTAGTTGTTTAATCGGTAAACAAACACAAGTATTTATTATCAATCCGGGCTAGTAGGACTTAGAAGCATCCCCAAGGTATATGGGTTTCAGCTATGATCAAGTTAGAAGATGAATTATCAATGATTAAGGAAATGCATATTAAAAATATAAATCTAAACTAAATAATTTCTAAATTCAAGTATGCAATCACCAACAAAAGAATCTCCTAACTTAAAATATTTGTTTGTCCTTCTCTCACAAAATTACTTCATCAATTAGAAACCAAAAACCACTAATTGAGCAATAGATCAAGATGCATCAAAAAATAATGGAAGAAACTCTTAACTAAAGAGATCCTGGTTGTCCTCATCATAGATTCATTCATCAATAATACTATTGTTAGAAAACATGAATTCAGAAAAGCATTAAAAAGCAGGAAAAGATGAATTCTAGCTCAAGAACTTAATCAGATAGAAAGAATGTTTAAATTAAACATTCGATTGTCCTTTCATATGCAGAATAAGAATGAGAATTGGATTCATCAGAACTCATAAAACATCAGCATATATCTAATCAACAAGTTAAGAATAAAACAAACTAGTCAGAAACTACAACTACAATTAACTAGAAAGTGCACTTAGCTTGGTGTGGGGGGGCTCCACCCTTGCCTTGCACACTGAAAGTGATTGTAGCTACTAAAACTTCAGCCAAGAAATCACCATATAACAGTAGAAAATTAAATAGAACATGTCTTCAATTAAATCTCCAAAGTCTCATAAATAATAAAGTTAAGTTATACAATTTCTAATATCAATGCCTTCAAAGTCTTAGGCTTAAATAGATAAAATATGCAACAAATTCAAATAAACTGTCTCCTATAGCCATGGATATCCATATCTTATCCAATTAGGTCGAATTCATCCATAAAATCCTTCAAAATCTGGAAAATCCCATGAAATAATAAATTTGACCTAGTTCCTAGGGATCTTCCATAAAAACAAGTCATGTTTGACTGCCTTTGAGGCCATTATGAGAATTTCTGATTTGATCCAAAAATGCACTTAAAATTCAATTTTTATAAAAACTTCTAAGAATTGAAAAGCTTAATTGAAATACCTGTATATTCATTTATTGGGAAAAATAGGGTGAATATGGTGGTGTATATATGTATATTATGAAAAATAAAGTGTATTTTCATAAACAAAAAGAGATAAAAAACGAGGGCCAACATCTCCCCGAAGTTGATGTTCAAGCATGTCCTCGTGTTTTCTTTTTTCCTTTTGGACCTCCTCAGTTTTGATGTTGATCATGTTCCTGACTCTAAATCTTCTTGCTGTGCTGCTGATCTATGTGGATTTTGGTGGCCACCCGCCTATTCCACTTGGGGTCCCACCATTGTCTCTTTCAGTTTTTCAGTTTCGGCACAACTTACTATTTTTACTAGTTTTTCGGGTCCCGAACTCCCAGAGCTGTTTTGAGGCCCTAAAAGACATTTTTTCGGCATATTTTATGAGGCTAATATGATTTCATTCTGGAATGTACATTCGCAGTCAGTAGTTGTAGTCCTCGGATAAACATTTCTAATGATGTATCATGTGCATCAAACAAGGATAATATGCCAAATTTACGACCCCGGGAAATTGATGTACCAATTTACCCCAACGAGGCCCATAGTCTGGAGTTTCATCTCCTAAGGTTAGCGTTTTGGATGTTTATGGTTTTCCAACATTTCTCAATAATATATAGGCCTTCAAGCCTCATTGTAACAGAGAGTTCAGAGGCCTATATCCGCCACATCTCTTCCCATATATAAGCTACCAGCACCCTAGCTAGTTTATTTCCATTCTATCAGTAATCGAATTTGAGTTCTTTGATATTAATGAAATGAAGTGTTAGTTCTGTTGAATCTTTGTATTTATAGTTATATGTGTATTCTATTGATTTCCTGCATAAATCCAGATCAATGGTATCAGAGTAGTTTTTCTCGATCCTTCTTTGCATTTCCCCAACGAGGTCAGGGTATAAGGAGTTAGGGCTCGATCTAGTTGAACCTTTGTAATATCAGCTTCACAAACCCCGGTGGCCGCACATGGGGGGTGAAAATAGAGATGAGGGAGTAGGAGATCCTATCAAAATATTGCTCGAGGAGGCCATCAAAAAACAAAGGAACACGATGATGGACAACTTTGCCCAGATCCTTCAACGACTGCCCACTGGCAACGCATTTGTATCCAACAGCCACTCTGGAGGTGCGACTCCCTTTAAGGTACAAGTAAACTTTGAAATTCCTATATTTGAGGGTCAAATGGATGCAAATTTCATATATATATGGTTGAATCGATTAGAAGGATATTTCTCAGTTCTTGAATTTTACGACTGGGAGAAGATTATTTTTGCACTCCACAAAGCTACCCCCCATGTCAAGGATTGGTGGGAAACCTACTGTGAGAAAAAGGATGAGACATAACCCTCTCTATTCTCAGCCTTACCTAGTTGGAACTATTTCTAAGATTCCATCAAGGAACAATACTATCCCGTGGGGAGCTATGAGGACAAGTACATACAATGGACCATGTTGCAGCAACAAAGGGATCAAGATGTGCCTAAGCTTAAGAATCTGTTCCATACCCTACACACAAAGTTGGGTATCAAATATTCAGAGAAACATTTGGTGCTAAAGTATCACAGTTGTATTCATATATATATTCATGGGGAAATGGAGTTCCTCGACATCTCCTCGCTTGGTACGACATACCGGTATGCTGCCAAGATTGAGTAGAAATTCAAAAAGAAGAAGTGAGACTTTGGATTTATGAATCAAAAGTAAGGGAAAGGTGCCCCAAAACTACAGAACAAAGGACAAAGCAAAGGCATGGCTGGCCAAGACAACCTGTCAAAGCAGCAAGCAAAGAAAAACATCTTGAAGCCAAAGAAGGACACGGGAAAGTGGTATGAGTTCCATAAGAGCTCAACTCACAACACAAGTGAGTGTCGGGCGAATAAATCACTGGTGGTCGAGATGAGGGATTCTGAATCAGATGCATGCTTCGACTCTGAATTAGAACCTGACAAGGGGAATGCCAAAGGGAAACAGATTATTGATGTGGAGCCCAATTCCCTTGTTTCCATTGCGAAGATCTAGAAGGAGCAACTAGAAGATCCAAAGGAGGAGGAGCATCTCTTCCTCTCCCAGATGTGGGTAAATGGTTCCTCGCTTCAGTTCATTGTCAACAATGGGAGCCAAAAGAACCTCATTTCAGTAAACATCGTGAAGCAATTGCACTTACCGAACACAGCACACCCACAACCATACACCATCGGGTGGCTTCACCAAGGAAAGGATCTCTGCGTCAACCAACAGTGTCGCCTTCCCTACAACATCAAGCCCTTCACAGATGAAGTATTATGTGACATTGCTCCTCTTGATATTTGTGATGTATTAGTAGGCCAACCATACTTGTGGAAGCGACATGCTGTGTATGAGTTCCGACCTCATGCTGTTATTGTTACTTTGGGAAATAAGTTGTACAGGATACTAGAGGTACCAACACCTATCGCTATCTCTTTGGTTACTACAAAAAAATGTAGTAAGCTCACTTCCAAAACTAGGAAATTTTTTTTCCTGGTGATCTGCCCCCAGGGCAAGAAGAAGAATGTGGCCACGACCTCGAGATAGGGCTACTCCGCATGACAACAACAAATGGAAAAGGTTGTGGAGGAGTACGGGGACATCTTCACCTCACCCATAGGGGTGCCTCTGCACTGTTAGGTCAAGCACCCCATTGATCTGACCCTAGGTGCTTCATTACCCAATGGACCAATATATCGGTGCTCTGTTATGGAGAACGATGAAATCAAGAGGTAGATTCAGGAGCTACTGTAGAAAGGTTACATCCGACCGAGTTCATCACCCTGTGGGAGCCTGATCGTGTTGGTACAAAAGAAGGATGGGAATTGGAGACTTTGTATTGACTATCGAGCATTGAAAAATATCACTTCCTGGAATAGGTACCTTATCCCATGGATTGATGACCTTCTGGACTAACTCAAAGGGGCGAAATATTTCAGCAATATTGACTTCAAGTCTGGGTATCACCAGGTACCAATCGAACCCTCCGATGTCTGGAAGATTTCCTTCAAATCCAAGGAGGGCCTTTTCGAATGGTTGGTCATTCCTTTCAGGTTGATGAATGCTCCCACAACCTTCATGAGGTTGGTGGATGACATCTTGCGGCCATTCACCAACTCATTTGTAGTGGTGTACTTGGATGACATTCTGATCTTTAGCTAGACTTGGGAAGAGCACCTACACCACATCCGTCAAGTCCTTAAAACACCATGGAAACATAAGTTGTGTGCCAATTTGGAGAAGTGCACTTTTGAAATGACCCAGGTTCAATATCTGGGATACATTATTAAGAAGGGGGGTGCATGTGGATCCAACCAAGATCCAAGTTATTCAGGATTGGCTAGCCCCAACCACTCTAACAGATATTCGCATCTTTCTAGCACTTGCTAATTTCTACCGTAGGTTTGTGTTGGGATTATCTCATATCACTTGGCCCTTGAGTCAAGTCACCAAGGGAGGAGTGAAAGAAATTTTATTTTGGTCGGAATCTCAGCAGAAGGCATTCATAGAATTGAAACACCGCCTCTGTTCTGCCACAGTGCTCACATTACTAGACTTGAAACAACCATTCAATATTGATATGGATGCCTCTAACTATGCTATTGGAGAATTTCTTACTCAAAAGGGGCATCGAGTGGCATATCATAGTGATAAATTGTCTGACACAGCCCGCAAGTATCCCACTTATGACAAATAATTTTATTCCATTGTGTAGGCTTATTGATAATGGAAGCATTACATCTTGGGGAAGGAAAAAATCATCCACACAGACCACTAACCCCTGCAGTTCATACAAACACAAGGGAAGTTGTAGAATGATCACCATCAGAAGTGGTCCACATATCTGCAACAGTTTCATTTGAACATTAAGTACAAGAAGGGTAGCACCAATAATGTTGCATATTGCCTTAACCAACCAACGATCATGGCGCTAAGCACCGTTCTCAACTCTTGTGGGAATGAGACTTCTAATTGGCTACTTCTCTACAAGAGCAATACAAAATTTGGTCACACATACAAGGTTCTCTTGGGGGTACGCAAGTTCCAAAATTTCACCTCCAAGATGCACTGTTATGTCTCCTGGGACACCTTTGTGTTCCTTCAAACGAGCGTGCAAATATGATATGGGAAGCACGATATAGTCAAGTCATCGAGCATTTAAGGGTTGAGAAAATAGTGGCAGTACTGCAGAAGTATTTTTATTGGCCGAAACTTTGATAGGATGTCAAGAAGTACATCTGATCCTGCATTGCTTGTGCCATTTCCAAACCGACCATCAAGAGGCAAGGCCTCTATACTCCTATACCTACCCCTAGTCAACCTTGGGAATCCATCTCCATGGATTACATGTCGGGCCTTCCTTCTATTAAGCATGGAAATGACTATGTTTTCGTGGTCGTTGACAAATTATCGAAGATGGCCATTATGGCGGCCTGCAAGAAGAATATCACAGTAGAAGCCACTGCTAAACTCTTCTTTGAACGAGTGTGGGTGCACTTTGGGATTCCACAGTCTATCATCTCAGATCAAGAAAATAAGTTCCTCAACACATTTTGGTCCAAACTCTAGTCAATGTTGGACACCAAGCTCACCAAGTCCATAGCTTTCCATCCCCAAACGGATGACCAAACAGATGTTGTTAACAGGTTGATTGTACACATTCTGCGCATGTAAAATTCAAAGCATCCACGCACATGGGATAAGAGCCTCCCATATGTACAACACAGTTATAACCAGGCTCTCCATAGCTCAACCGGCCACAACCCCTTTCAGGTGGCTTGGGATTCCAGCCAATATGTCCCATTGATGTAGCCATGCCATTTGCAGCTACTCAGGCCGATTCGGCTCATGTCTAGTCTGAAGTTGACAAAGCGAACAAATTCATCGAGTGCATTAAGCACATTCACCAACAGATTCATGAAATATTGGATAGAGCCAATGCTAAGTATAATAAATTACATGATCAACATCAGGTGCCACACAAATTCCAAGTGGGTGATAAAGTATGGCTACATTTGCAGAAGGAGCGCCTCACTGGACCCCACCCCAAGATTTTTCTGCTTCGATATGGGTCGTACACCATCACCAAGGCTGTAGGGAACAATTCCTTCGAGATCAGTATTACACTATTCCTTGGTCTACACCCAATATTCAATTTAGAATGCCTTCGTCCCTACTTCCCACCTCTACTTGACACCTCTGACACTGCAGAACAACTCACGCCAACAGAGTTAAACCTAGACTGCATGGAACAGGCCACCACAGATTGTATCATGGACATGAAAATAAATAACACTCGCCAACATAATATCTAACTATATCAGGTTGTCATAGCTGGCCAAATCCTGTACCAAGGCAAGTGGTTCACCAAGGACCAAGTTCAACAAAATTTTCGACCTCATCTCATGGAGGAACTCATTACCAAGTTCAACAAAAGTTTCCTCATCTCATGGAGGAACTCATTACAATGGGGACCATTGCTTACTAAGGGGGGAGGAATGATCCAGGTGGATATTGGTGGCCACCCACCTATTCCACTTGGGGCCCCACCATTGTCTCTTTCAGTTTTTCAGTTTCGGCACAACTTACTTTTTTTAGTAGTTTTTCGGGTCCTGAACTTCCGGAGTTGTTTTGAGGCCCTAAACGACGTTTTTTTGGGCATCGTTTGTCTGGTCCATAGTATAATTATGTTTTGCGATTGAAATTTGTAGTCCTTGGATAGATATTTATAATGATGTATCATGTGCGTCAACCAGAGATAGTATGCCAAAGTTACGACCCCAGGAAATTGATGTACCAATTTACCCCAATGGGGCCCATAGTATGAAGTTTCATCTCCTAAGGTTAGGTTTTTGGATGTTTAGGGTTTTCCATTGTTTCTCAATAATATATAGGCCTTCGAGCCTCATTGTAACATAGGGTTCAGAGGCTTGTAGCTGCCACATCTCTTCTTAGACATAAGCTACCAGCGCCCTAGCTAGTTTATTTCCATTATGTCTGTAAGCAAATTTCAGTTCTTTGATATTAATGACATGAAGAGTTATTTCCATTTCATATTTGTATTTATGGTTATATGTTTATTCTATTACGTTCTTGCATAAATATAGATCAACTGCATGCAAAAGAGAATCTATACCTTTGTACTGTTCTTCTTTGTAGATTGAGGCTTTGACATTCTGCTTTTCATATTTGACCTTCCAAGAATTTTTCTCCTTAAGCCATTTGAATGCTTGTATGTAAAGAAGATTGTTCTTGGCTTTAAATTTTCCCATTTATTCACTTAGCTTCTCATTTTATTTAATCAATTTTTCATTATTTTTCTTCTATGGCTTGCTCTACAAACTTATTCTTTATTAGGAAATCTTTCCAAATCATACCCTTAGTTTTCAACTGGTAATCAACAATGATTTTATGATCCCTTGATGATGAATTTGGGCGTCCTTAGGTTTGGTTTCAGATTTCACATTTTTGATCATCCTCATCAAGTATTTATATAAGAATTATGGAAAGTTGATTCTTATGTCTCCCTTGATATGTTGTAGCAACCTAATGTGGTATAGGTGCACTATGCTATGTTTTCTATCACAAGTTAAGAATTTTTGGATTATCAGTACTAACTCAGCCCAAGGGTCATTGAAAAATTCTTTGGGAATTCCCTTTGTTTTGTCAAAGGATCCCTTTTTGTTCTTATCTAGGAAGAAGGTCCATCCCTTGTCCTTAAAATGAAACCCTTTGTGATAAATTTCACCTGATAATGACAACTCTAGGGCTTGAGAAATTTATTCCGGAGATAAGGGAATGAGTAAACTGCCCACCATTGTTTGATCTTGTTTGTAGTTATTTATAAACTCCCTTATAATGTCTTCATTATGCCATTTGAATTTCTGAAGGAAGCCTATCAAGCCTGTTTGGTAAATTTTTTCAACTCTGTCTCTACCCCAATGTTCAATATGAAAGTCTTTAGGCTTTGTTCTTGATGTCATGTTTCCTGAAAACCATTTAATATATCCCTCTACTGTCATCAACTTCATTTTTGAAAAAAAAAAATCATGTACTAGATCTCATCATAGTAGTGAAGCCTACCTTTGTTTGTTGCCTTTGTCAAGTAAGTGAAACCAATCCTCTGTTTTCTTAAAACAATTGATCTTACTGCTTCTACAAACACAAAGATTTGATGTAGAGAAGTTTATAAAAACATTAAAAAATCATTTTTTATTAATCTATTCTCCTCATTTGATATTATGTCTCTTCAAAAATAAAAATCCTCTACCTCTAATTGTAGATTTTATCTCTGCCTTTTGTTTGACTATGTAAAAAGGAATAATTTTTTTTATACAACAGTGCCTTATAATCCTTCAATTTCATATAAAATCCCTTCTCTTCTTAGGAAAAACATTATATGTTTAATCTAAGCTCACTGTTATGCAATAAATTTTGAAAAAAATGGCTCATTGTTTCATAAAAAATCTCATAAAATGAGTTCACTGCGTCTTCAAAATTCACCAAAATCTGCTCTCTGTTATGAAAAAACATTTTGACTATGCCTTTTAAACCAAACATTCACCATAATTCTTCATTCGAATTCTCTCAATGAGTATTTAATGAAATGAATTTTCTACACAACCCATTCAAAAATGAATTCACTATGTATTTCAAGTCAAACACTCCATTCTCTATTTGCATTCAAATCGAAATTAAAGGCTGTATATGCAAGAATACAGGAGAAAATTTTCCCAAGTTTACTTGTTTTGCAATGATCTTCGTGATTTCTTTTATTTTTACTGGAGTTCCTGTGTTTCAAGCAGTGCCAACTTATCAAAAATCTCACTTAATATCTCAAACATTTACTCATTCATTAAAAAAAGGATTTGGTGTTGACTGGTGGTAGAGCGTTTGTGAGTGGTGGCAGTGACATATCGTAAGGAAATGAAAAGTTAAAGACTATGGCAGAAGGACCTCATTTATAACTCACAATTTACTCAACAATCCGGAGATATAGTCATAAGAATAATCGTTGTTTTAAACAAGAAAATCCAGGTTTTCTCTTACCTCATTCTTCACGGGATCTTTGCCTCTTGACAACGTGCTCTATTGACACATTTTCCGGATATGTTGGCTCGAAATCTCAGTCAAATCTCCTTATCCCTCTGTCCTTCTCACTATTATATCTCCTGCTCACTTTTTTGTGCTTAATTTCCTTTGTTTTCCTCACAACTCTCCTTGTCTTCCTTTTTTAATTCATTTTTCACAGAGTTTATTAGATGCGTGCTTTGATTACACGACATTCATTCTCTTACTGAGCCTGCAAAGGGAAATGATGGTAAAAAGTGCATAGTGTTTCAATAGTTTAAGGTCTTAGAATGGCAGATGATATTCTCTTAACAATTTACACAGTGTTTGTAATAATGTATTTTGAATTTGTTCGATTGTTCATCGACTGCTTGACTAGTGCCTCCGTGGCTTACCTTTCTTGACTGACTTGGTATGTTTGCTCCATGGTGTCCATCACGTCCTCGGCTTCACTTATTACACATTCCTATTTATGTTTCATTCTCATGGCTTGTGCTGATCACTATGTCCACATTCCTCTCTCCACCAAAATGCATCATGCCTTATCGTATATTCACCATCATATTTTCATTCAGCAATTGTATATGCATCATTGCTTCTCCATATTCCCATCCATCCCATTTCATATGCATCATTACCATACATTTTTTTTCATTTCATAGCATCATTTTAATACTTAGGTTATTTTGTTGCATATGCATTTCCTTGTTTTCATTATAATTACATTTCCACTCCATTACCTTAGCATGTAATCATATTTATGATTGTGCTTTCAATACTATAGTTTGAATCTTTGTTTTTGTTTTTGAAATTTGAATAGTGCACTATCATATGATTAAACTTTTAGTTTTTTTCATTTACTTCATTTTAAAAAATACGAATGGAATGGTCATATTTTAAAATCAAATATTTACAATGAAACTAACCTTTTGTTTGTTTCTTATAGTTCCAACAAAGGTTCGATGCTTGAGCCTTTTGTTTATGATATTTTTGTTTAGGAAAAATAGGGTTACTATGGTATGGATAGGAAATATGTAATATATGGATTATGGAATGTTTATTAAATTATTAGGATAGTGGTGTGGATATGGATAAAAATAGGGATAAGAATATAGCTGATGAAATGTAGGTAGAATATGCATAACCAGTACTAAATTAGGTTTTAACAATTCTAGAATATTTTTTTTTAATTGAAATTTTAAGAGCAATACTTTACTTATTTTACTTGTCTTCCCTCAAATTGTTTGATGTCCATGATGGTTGACATTGTGTTTTTTATAACGATGGCTCTTCCAGACTATGTAGAGACTTATTTCTGCTTTGCATCTAATTATTGATTCGGAATGATGTTGTTCTGGTCCCTTCTGCAGTTTTAATTTTGACATTTTAGGTCCCTTCTGTCATGATCTTCAATATTGATGTAGCTCAGGTCCCTTCTGGCATTTTTTTCAGGTCCCTTCTGGCGTAATTTCCAACAATTCTTGGTAATTTTTTTTTTTTTTTACTGATACAGGTCCCTTCTGGGTAATTTTCTCTATAATAATTCAGGTCCCTTCCGTATATGTTGAGTGATGTGTTAGGTCCCTTTGTACTTGTAATTCAGACCCCTTCTTCAATTCACTTGCTTGAACTGTTTACATAGTTTTATTACATGATTCCCCCTTGCTGATGTTAAGACTTGTCCTCAAGACTCACATGTCTCGAAAGGTAAATCTAAAAAAATCATACTGAATTAAAATCAAAACAAAAGGAGAATTCATATTGGCCAAACAAGTTGGTTTTCCGATATGAATTTGAGTTTGTATTGTGCCAGTTTCGTGGATTTTCACAACCAAAATCTTTTATAATATATATATATATATATATATATATATATATTATTTTCTTCTTCTGCTACTGGAATTATGGGAGGCATATTTCTATGCTACCCCATTAGTTCCATATCAGTATATGTCAAAAAATTTCTCATAAAATCGTCTTTATTTATAGGCTTATCGTAAACATTAAGCCTATGTCCATTAACGACAAATGAAATATATTTTTCATCAATTGTTTTTATCTTTACAGCTCCATTGTCAAATATTTCTTCAATCTCATATGGCCCAAGCCAATGAATCGTAAACTTTGCTTTGAAATATTTAAACTTGGAGTCGAACAATAGTGCCCAATCTCCCTTTTGAAACACTTTATTATTTATAAATCGATCATGCCATTTAATTATTTGTTCTTGCACAAGAGATGTGTGCCCTAATGCTTATTGTCATATCTCATCCAATTTATTTAATTCCATCACTCTTTGTTGTTGTGCCTCAGATAATTCCATCCCCAACTCTGCTGCTAACTTGAATGTATGTATTTGAAATTATATGGGTAATAGTACTTCTTTTCCATACACTAGCTGATATGGATTGAACCGAGTTGTGTTTTTCCATGTTATCCTATATGCCCATAGTGCATCTCTCAATTTTTCTGACTAGTCCTTTCTGTTCATTTGTACAGTCTTTGTCATGATCTTCTCAAGGAATTTTTTTGTTGATTCCACTTGTCTGTTTTCTTGAGGATGGTAGAGAGTTGATTTTATGTGTTTGATATTGTATTTCTCCATAATATTTCAAACAAGCTTTGATGTGAACTATGTGCCTTGGTCAGTTACTTTCTATCTCGAAGCTCCATACCTTACAAATATCTCTTCAAACAGAAAATACACAAAAATATCTTCTGTTACCCGTGCCACTTCCTTTTCCTCCACCCACTTAGTTACATAGTCTGTACAAACCAAGATGTACTTCTTTCCGTTTGATGGAGGATTTATTGGTCCCACAAAATTGAGAGCCCATTGCTCAAATGGTTCAATCTGTACTTGTGGATTTAATGGAAATTCATCTTATGCCACTGGTATTTTAATTCTTTGGAAGTTTTCACATCTCTTCATATAGGCCTTAAAGTCTTTAAAGATGGCTGGCCAATAGTAGCCAAATTTTAGCACTTTGTATGTTGTTCGCTTGTCTGCAAAATGACCACCACATGGCTCGTCATGACATGCTTTCAAAATATCAATAATCTCATATTCTCTAACACATTTTCTAATTATTATATCAACACCAATATAAAAGAGATCATCATTGACCCAACTAGATCTAGCACTTTCTCTAATTGTCCTTATTTTCTGTTTATTTGTGTAATGATATGGTACGATGCTAGATGATAAATAGTTAGCTATATCTGCAAACCATGGAGTTTTGACATTTATAGAAAATACATGTTCATTGGAAAATTATCTGATATTAGATTTGGATCACCAGGTGAATGAAGTCTTGATAGAAAGTCTGCAACTTGATTATCCTTACCTGTTCGATCTTTCATATTAATGTTAAATTCTTGCATTAATAACAACCATTTAGTTATTCAACCATTTTTGATTGATTTTTTCATTAAATATTTTATGGCTGAATGATCTGTGTGGATGAAAACTTGATAAATTGTTATGTAATGTCTAAATTTATTAACTGCATGTACTACAACTAACATTTCTGTCTCTGTAATAGTATAGTCCAATTCTACTAGTGTTAATTTTTTTCTTATAAAATATATGACATAGTTAAACTGATTCTCTTTATGTACAAGTGATACTCCGATAGCAGTGTCAGATGCAGTAGTTGAAATATGAAATGGAAAAGACAATTAGGTCCCCGAAGAATGGGTGAAATTGACAATTTTATTTATTTTTTTAAATGTATTTTGACAGTTATTTGTCCATTGAAATTCCAAATCTTTCGTAAGTATCTTGAATAATGGAAAAGCTATTTTACTAAAATTTTCAATAAATCTCCTATAGTAGCCTGCATAACGCAAGAAAATTCTGACTTCTTTTTGTGTTGTGGGTGATATTAAATTCACAATGACTTGAATTTTTGTTGGGTCCACCTTGATTCTTGAAGAAGAAATATGGTGTCCCAACACTATTCCCTCAGTTAACATCATAATTTTTTTTTCATTACTGAGTGATAGATTTGTTTCTATGCATCTTTTCAACACTTTTTCGAGATTTTGTAAACAATCATCAAATGTCTTGCCATACACAGTGAAGTCATCCTTGTAAACCTCTACACACTCATGGACCAAATCAACAAAGATTGCAAGGACTGCTCTTTGAAAGTAGTAGGTGCATTACATAAACCGAAGGGTAATACATTGTATGCATATGTTCCCCATGGGCATGTAAATGTTATCTTATCTTTTTATTCCAATGATATCTTTATCTGATTGTACCCGCTAAATCCATCAAGAAATGAAAATAATTTCTTTCTAGCTAATGAAACTAACACTTGATCAATAAATGGTAAAGGAAAATGATCTTTTAATGTAGCTTTATTTATTTCTCTGTAATCTACACAAATTCTCCACTTTGCATTTTTATTAGGTATGACAACTAAGGGTGAAACCCATTGACTATCTAAAATAGGATAGATAAATATGACTTGTAATAGTTTCTGCAATTCTTCTTTCACTATTTCCTTCATCATAGGATTCATCCTTCTTTGTGGTTTCCTTACAGGTTTAATTTGATCATCAGTGTAAATGTGATGGATACATGTTTTTGGATGAATCCCCTGCATGTCTGTGTAAACCCAGGCAAAAGATTTTGAATGTTTTTGTAACAATGTTGTTAGCTCTTGCTCTTGTGATGATTGTAAGTTATTACCAATATCAAAATGTCTCCCAGGACCGATCTCAATGATTTTTCTCTTTCAATTGGTAATTGAATTAACAGGAAAAATACTTTTGAATGCATTTTTCAATGATTGTATAGTGCAGTTTTCCTGAAAACATTGATTTAAAAGGTGATTTGCAGCTTCGTATTGAGCTATTCTAAGTTGATCTGAAATTTTTGGTTATGAAAATATCTAATAAGCCCTCATTTTCTTCCTCCTCTCTAAAATTATAAACTTGATTAATACTCAGAATAGATTGAAGCTCTTATTGTTCTTCTCCATCAAGCCATGATAATAAAGAAGGAGATTGAGCAGGAGGATACAATGTAACATGTCTTCTTTCATATCCATGTGCAATAATCATACTTCCTGACCTGCATCCAATGTAGGCATATACAGTGGCTAACCATGGTCTGCCTAAAATTAAGGGATGCTGTCCTAAATTTGCTTTTGGCTACAAAACCAAGAAGTCTACAACATACTTCCATGAATCCAGTGAGACAATGATATCTTCCAATATACCTTCTAGTGCAACTTTAGATTTATCTACAAGTTCTAAGACTGTAGTAGTAGGTCTAATGTTGTTTAGATTCAAATGTTTAATAGTCTCTATAGTCATAAAATTTATAGCTTCTCCCAAGTCTATTGAAGTGTTTGGCACTAAAAATTTGTTAATAAAAATGGTAACCATAGGAATCCCTGGATCAATGTATTTTTCAATGGTTGTATTTGTAGACATGAGACTAGTTAAACTTCCAATTACCTGGATTGTAGGTGGAT